>OX377203.1:79533193-80022186 GCA_947396885.1 Heligmosomoides polygyrus polygyrus | reverse complement strand
CTGGTCCATTGTTGCAGAAATACGTGCCAAAAATCGAAACCCCTTCCCCGCCCCGTATGAGGATCTCGTTTATGAAAACTAGTTTCTATATGGTTAGAAGGCATCTTTCTTCTATTTTTCAAAAAACGATTGGAATTTTTAAATTTCAAAAAATGAACGGAGTTATGATTATTTTTATAAAATCATTCCATTGTCGACGGTGCAGAGTCTACGAGCAGTTCTTCACAAATCATAACTCCATTCATTTTTTGAAATTCGAAAATTTCAAGTGTTTTTTGAAAAGTAGAGAAAAGATGCTTTCTAACCATATAGAAACCATTTTTTTAAAAAGTGGTCTTCATAAGGGGCAGGGGTTCGATTTTTGGTCGATTTTTTGGCACGTATTTCTGCAACAATGAACCAGATTTCAACCTCCCGCTCCTGAAATGCAGTCTAACTCCAAGCCATCCAATCCCTTACCCAATCGTTCGGAAAACGTCTGAAGTGTTCTAGAAATTATGTGTTCTCTTTCCGTTGTATGTTTTGTAATGTCAGGTCCCTTGTCAAAAATGCTGAATCTTTGGTGGCAAGCGTTTGTGAGAGAAACTATGACCTTGTTCTACTTACCGAGTCATGGCTTAGTCCTCAAGTCGATGAATGTGCTCTCCTAGGCATACTTAGTGCTCAGTACGATGCGATGAGGAGTGATAGGCTTTACAAAAAAGGAGGAGGGATTATTATACTTCTTAAGAAAACTCATAGTTGCAGAGTTGTCTTCAAAGAATCAGTTAGAGACGGTTATGAACTACTTGTCTGCGATATATTTGCTCACACAACTAGCGTTCGACTTATTGGTGTTTACAGAACTCCTAGCTGCTCCATCAACAATTCAATTCAGCTGTTAAAGGCTATGAGTGATTTCTCTGCTTTTGACGTTCCATGCATTCTTCTGGGCGATTTTAACCTGCCTGATTTATGCTTTTCGACGGGAAGCATTTATCAGCATTCTGCTCCATCAAGCACCAATATTACGCAAAAGTTTCGTGACTTTACTATTGCTCATGGTTTTCTACCGTATGTGACATCACCGACACGAGGCAACGCCATTCTTGACCTTTTATTTTGTAACGAATCATCGCTAGTTAAGAATGTGACTATCAGTGCTCCGATCGGCAGCAGTGATCATTCCACCATCACGTTTGACTTAAGGCTTCAGCACCTCCAGGAGCGCATTACGTTGAAGCCTGACTTTAAGAATGCTGACTATCCTGCGATTGAGCGCTACCTGTCTACTATCGATTGGCTTGGAAGTTTTAGCTCGGTCTCAACAGTAAATGAGATGTATGAAATCTTCCTTGCTGTTCTTCATCACACCATTGAGCTCTTCGTTCCAATTCGTAAAGTAGTTCCCATTCAACTTGGACTTCCCCATTATCTACGCAATAAGCTTAAGAAACGAGCTCAAGCGTGGGAACTAGCTGTTTCTATGAATGATCACGTTACTTGGGATAAATTCAAAGAGGTAAATGTCAGGACTGAAAAGGCAATCAATAAGTACAACATTTATCTAGAAAAGCGGCTTTTAATGTCAAAAGACAAGTCCAAATTCTTTAGGTATATAAGTTCTAGAACGGGCAAAGGAAATTCTGCTTCTTGTTTAAGACTAGACAATGGCGAGATTGTCTTAGGTGATGAACCTAAAGCTAATCTTCTAGCTAAAGATTTCCAAAAGTCGTTCACTAACCTTAGTTCTAGTGCTCGTTTTGACGAAAAACAAGTTTGTCCTTCTATGGGCCCAACTCTATGGTTCCATAGAGATGAAATTATTGAATTGCTTTCAAATTGGAAAAACTCGTTCTCCTGTACTCCGGACTTCGTTCCTCTAATTTTTGTTAAGAAGGTTCTTCCTTACATCGGGTATCCATTAGAATACATTTTTAACTTCAGCTACATTAAAGGTGAGGTACCGGCTCGTTGGAAGCATGCTCTTATCAGTCCTATACCCAAAAAAGCTCCATTCGATGATCCCGAGAATTACAGGCCGGTGAGCATTACCTCAATTTTTGCGAGAGTTTTTGAGAAAATCATGAAGAAGAGGATTTTAAACCATCTAGAAGAACATAATATTATCCCGAAAGAGCAATATGGTTTCAGAAATGGCAGATCAGTTGAGACAGCCTTACTAACATCTTTAAACGACTGGACTGCGGCTCTAAACTGCAAGGAAAGCGTGGACATTGTATATTTCGATTTCGCTAAGGCGTTCGATAGAGTGCCTCATAATAAATTGCTAGAGAAACTCAGGGTCGTGGGTGTTTGTCCAATGATAGTGGCATGGGTGGAAAGTTTTCTCTCTAACAGGACATACCAAGTGAAAGTTGGGTCAAGTTTTTCCCATGTCTATCCGGCCCCTAGCGGAGTTCCGCAGGGCGGAGTCCTCTCACCTCTTCTGTTCTTGATATACACGTATGAGATACCCGAGCTGGTCTCTACCTGCAACGTTACTTGCAAAATGTATGCTGATGACATCAAACTATATAAGACTATAGCAAGTAATGTTGATTCGTTAAGCTTGCAGTCAGCAATTGATGTTATCAGCTGTTGGTCCAAGCGATGGGGTTTGCCTCTTGCCGTTGATAAAACATATGTGATGACTGTTGGTAACTGTTCTTCAGAGAGAATGTATTTGGTGGATGGCATAAGGCTAAGAACTGTATGTGAGGTCAGAGACTTGGGCTACCATTTTGACTATAAACTTGACTTCAAAACCCACTATAAAGTGATAGTAAATAAAGCCATGTTTCGCATATACAACTTATTCAAGATTTTAAAAACACGTGACCCACAAGTACTTATCCGAGCATTCAAGGTCTACGTGCGTCCAATTATTGAAGGTGGCACCACAGTCTTTAATCCTACTAAAAAGAAGGACGTTGATTTTCTAGAAAGTGTGCAAAACAGTTTCACTCGTAAGCTGCTAATGAGGTGCTTTGGTCTTAGCTATTATTCAATTCCAAACGGCGCGGAAAGGGCGAAACAACTAGGCTTGCGTTCCCTAAAAAACAGGAGAGAAAATAACGACATAATTATGATGTTCAAAATACTTACTGGTATGGTTGATGTCAACGCAAGTGATTTTTATTACTTCGCTGATACCAATACTAGAAGTGGCGGTATAAGGCTAGCTGGCTCGATGAGTAGATGCCAACCCAGGTCAACTTTCTTCTCTCACCGGGTGTTTGCACGCTTCAGGATGTTGATGAAGGACCGCATACTCAGTATGACGTTAAATCAACTTAGGTCTCATCTTTCTCGTAGACAGATTGCAAGGTAGAGTTCAGACATCTATTGCAGTTGTTTCTGTTGCACTGTCTAATCTTTTAGGTTGCATTTTTTTAAACTTCATGTTTGTTCTGGACATTAGAGTCTACTGTTTTTACTAAGCACTGGTTTTGCCTTCCGTTATGTTATTTTTTAAACAACACGTGATGTAGTCATCGTCACGTCCTGAATAAAGAATAAAGAATAAAGATTTCCAACCCCCACTGCCCTCTATGAAGACCTCCATTTTGAAAACCAATTTCTATATGGTTCAAAAGCGCTTTTTTTCTAGTTTTCAAAAAGCTATTAAATCTTTTAAAATTCGAAAAACTTACGGGGATATAATTATTTATACAAAATCACTTTAATTTTTTTCGCTCAAAAATCGAAGGCCTCCGCCGTATGAAGGCCTAGTTTTTGAAAACCGATTTTTACACTATGTAAAAGTGTCTTTTTTTAAATAAAAGAAGCTATTGGCTTTTTCAAATTGTGGAAAACTTAACGAGTTATAGTCATTTTTTTGAACGTCGAATTTCGTCGCTCCCATGACGTCGGTGCAATATCGACCAGTGGTCGATCCAATCTATTCGTTTCAAAAAACCATAATTTTTACACAGTGCATTGAACAAGCCTTGTAAATTTTTGTGGCAAGATTTCAATGTGTGCGTGATCTGCTTAGGGTAAAAACTTTATTTTTAATGAAGCATGAGAATTTGCAAATCGACCCTCCCTGATCATATCGGAGATCGTTGCGAAAAAGCTTAGTTTTTGATTGTATATTAATCACATCTTGAACTCTAAGATGGCACAGTTTTCACTCTCTGATGCTCTTCCTCCAGAAGGTAGACATTTTTTGCCGCGAGAAGTCCATCCTTCAGTGGCGATCGGTGATATCGGAGAACGCAATGGCTCCACGTAACCTACCATATTTCGGAGTTTGTGCGACATCTCTGAAAAATTCGCAGAGCTTTTAAAACAATAAGAAGTGTGGGCTCTACGCTTTAAAAAGCAGGCGGTAAAAATAGCAGCCTCCATGTAATTAACGGTGTAGAAAATTTTCGGCAAATCATACAAATCGGAGCGTCTGTTCATACAGTGAGTGGATCGTTTCAGAAAAACAGGTTTTATTACCGTGTGCCAAACTGCGGATTAAGATTTTATTGCGTACAACTCCACTTTCTGATGCTGTTTCCAGCAGAAGAGAGAAAATTACTTCCGTCACAAGTCCATCCTCCGGTTGCCATTCGGTCATCGCTTCGAAGAGTGCTTCCAAAAATCTTGTAGGAAAAGCACTTAATTTTCCTTAGCAACTGACACTTCAAGTTTTTTAGAACATAGATGTCGCTCGTTTAGGCAGAAAAGTTGCGTCCATGACTTCCTGAAAAAAAAATGAAAAATGGAAACTTCTCATTGACTTCAAATCTGGGTGCAGAAAATCTTTATTTTTACCGAGTTATACAATCATTATTTGAACTTTTTTATATTAATTTTTACAACTTCGCGGAACGAAGGAGAGACTCCACACCTTCGTAAGCATTCCTGGAAGAAACAACTTATAAGGAATTGAAAACATCACCTAAAAACCTGAAGAATAAGAGAGGATCCTCTGCCAAAACCGGAAGAGCACGATCCCCCTCCAGGCGAGGCCACACTACGACCCCCCCCCTTCGATTCCCGAACCTCAAGCTTAACCCTAGTCTTGCTATGCTTTCCTTAAGATCAAGTTAGTAGTATTGCAGTGTGAAGCCATCCAGCCCATCCCCCCCCCTTACGCTCAACATCGGCACTATCTCCAGACGGTTCAGTGATTTCGCTCCTTGTGCTAATCAGTGCCTTCGTCTCCTGGTTTCTTCGACAACCCTTCTGAGGCTCCACAGCACGGTCCCACACTTCACTCTAGCGTCAAGTTGACAGCAGGCACCTCTACTCCTCTCCTCGATGATCAACCTCAGGCGAAAATCCACATTTTCGATCGATACTAAGCGTCTGTCCGATTTTGGTCGAGCGACGAAAAGCCTTTTTGTCAGAACTGTCAAGGACTCCCACCGCTTCCAATGTTATGTTGAATAAAAAAAATTCTACACGGACCGCTACAGCAGAACCCTACTACTCGTTCCCCCTTACTGGAGCTCATCCGCCATTACTGGCATTGGTCCAGCACTCTTGGTACCCCCTGACTGGACCTGGTCCTCCATTACTGCTACTGGCTCCCCTTAATGATCCCCCTTAGAATGCGATGTGTTTGGCACGTTTACTGAATCCCAGGCACGCTTGGAAGACATCTGGGTATTTTCCGCTATTTTCGCGCCCCTTAATTTGCGCCCCTCAATTTTCCCTATTTTTGCCGATTGATAGCTCTTAACGGACTAGAGCTAAGGACAATCAGATCAAGCTAGCTGCTCTGCTTATGCAGCTCTCTTCTCTCCCTAGCAATGCAAAAGGCAATATTTGAGAAACTCATTACGTTCCAGTCTTGCTCAGGGTCAAGCGTGGGGTTCGATTTTTGCCGAAAATTTACGAACCATCCCCCCCACCCAGAGTGGATCTGGTACGACCCCCCCCCTTGTCTAGACCACCGTTTTACTTCCTATCCACATTGAATTTTTTAAAAATTTTCATGCGATTTTTGTACCCTTTAATAGGTCCTTCTTTTCAGGTGCAGCTTCCACTGTGTCAGATTAGTTCAAGAAAGAATTAATTGAATTAATTTTACTATGTAACTGTTTAATTTAGTAATTTGTTAGAAAAAAACGCTGATAAAGGTTTTGTGTATGCAACCTTTTGATAATAATATTTTGTTTGTTTACAGTTGAAAATAAAGCACTTTTGAGAGCAGTTTCGAATTAATCACAACTAGTTCAATTTTTCAGGCTTTCCGAGCATCTCGTGGACACGGCATATTTTTGTACATGAAGGAGCAACATCTGCATTCGAAATTGTACTCTATACTATGCCGAGTGTTAATTTCTAAAGCTGACTTGAGTGCTTTATCAACAAACTTTTTTTAGACATTCTCGGAAGCGATGACGGAACGGCAACCGGAGGATGGATTTTCCAGAAATGCCTACGAAGGCGTGAAGTCTCTTATTTGTCCCGCAGAGTTGTAAAAATTAATATAAAAAAGTTTCAAATAATCGTTGTATAACTCGGTAAAAATAAAGATTTTCTGCACCCAGATTTAAAGTCAATGAGGAGTTTCCATTTTCAGTTTTTTTTTTCAGGAAGTCATGGACGCGACAGTTTTCTGTCTGAACGAGCGACATCTACGTAGAGCAACGATGGTTATATATGGAAATGAGGATAAATCGCCACTGGCGATAAATCGCAAAATGCAAAAACATCGGCACAAGGAGGAATCGAACCCACGATCCTGCTCCTTGAAGCTTCAACACTGCCACTCCGCCAACAGACCACATTGGGTTAAGTGGCAGCAGGGCGTCGTGAACTTCGCGCTCACGCGTCCACATACTTTTTTTCGACCACAGAAGAACATTCCGAAGAAACTAAGTATGGTTTTGGACTCCCCACACGGGACCTCACATCCTGTAAAAATTCCACCGCAGAAGCTCACCGCCGCTATGGAGGCTCTCCTTGTAAGCGACGTCGGCAACAGTGTGACGCAGTGCGTAGCAGCCCGCGTAACACAGCGTCGCCGACGCGTCGCCAAAGTGTAACACAGGCCTAAGGTAGCTAAAAAGTAGTTTATGGAGAAATACTCTTCGTCAAGTTTCCGATAAGTCAACACAAATCATATTCATCAAAATGCCATGGGTGAGGACTGAATGACAATTGAATGGGATGTCAGTAAGGTTTGATCGGTGTTGCGAAATCATCAAGGAAGTTGTGATGCTCAAGGGGCCCGCCAACGTGGGTCAACTGCTCTCTAGCAATTTTTCCAAATTTTTTACTGGTGCAGGCGTCAAGCGCAACAATATCGATGGTCGTCATTCTTTTCACCTTTCCTCGATGTAGACATCGTGCTGTTTGTTTGTTGTTGTTTTACTCATCGTACGACTGACAAGCTTGTGGTGCTCCATTAGGGCATTGTCTACCTCTAGGCATAGCATGTTCATAGCAGATTCAACATATTTATTTATTTATTCCTAACTGCACCTTGGTGCTCTCATAAAACAGAGAGGCGAAGTGATAAATAAAGCAATCCTGCACAACACTGGTAACCTAACGAGAAGACAACAATATAAAACGAGCGTAGAATAACTATACCCTGCAATTTCGTTATATTCAAGTGTTCTGCAGCAGATAAAAGCTCAGATACAGGGTGCTCGATCCAAAGAATGGCGATAACATGAGAATGAGAGTAATAAGTATTTTAATTTAATGTAGTTTACAACATTATGTATGTGATCATGGTGTAACGGTGCAGAGGTCGCTTAGGCACTCAGTATAGCTATGGCGTGATTCCTGTTGGTTTAGAAAAATCACTTTCGAGCAGCATATAGGAGCGAAACACCTAGGATTCTGGTCTTGTTAGATCCGGTCACTCCTAGGCCTTCATTACGCTTTCGCTCGAATCTGCCTCCATAGGAACAGTGTTAGCTTAACCGACTACCAATAAAATATGTTTAAGGTAAAGACTCATGTGGTATAAGTGTAAGGAATGATGTTATGAAGAAGTGACTAAAGAGTGAAAGCATCTGGGGTCTTAATAGACAGCTCCGTACATATGCTCTGAATACCTGCTAACCGACTAAGGAAGGAAGTAGGTCACAAAGGGTTTAAACCGGGCATAATGACAAGCATGTCAAGAAGAAGAAACTCAAGAAAAAACATCAATTCAGAAGAAGAAAACATCAACTCTCGCACTATCCTAGTTCTGGACAACCATTAAAAAAATTGCGGAGCAGGCATGATGACTCAGTTCTTGGACACGAATTGCTCCTAAACCATTGTACCATTACTGCGCGGGGGAGATTCCGCAAGTCAACATACACGTCCATATATGATGCTTGTACCTCAGGTGTACTGGTAACGCCACCAGAAAACAACCAGCTTTGTAATCCAGGACTTCTTAAAAAATCAATCTTTCTTAATCGTCTCTTGAAAATAGCAACGGTAGGTGTTTTAAGACATGTGCTGGAAGTTTCTGTGGCCAAACTGCCCCACGGGAGAGAACAAATTTAGCAGTTACAAAGAAATTTATTTGTTTTTAAACTGAAGTGAAAGTATACTGGTACAATTTCTCCATGACCTAAATGTCCAATATTTACTAGCTTTCAAGGTTAGCTCACCTTTAAGCAGCTTGAAACAGAAGACCAAATCATTCAAAATACGTCTGTACCTCAGAGATTTTAGTTTCAAAAATTTTAGCCTGCTTTCGTAATTCAATGGTTGTAGGTTTGGTATGCGTCTGTGAATTAGTATTTGAGTAAACGTCTTTTGTACGTTTTCAATTTTGTTTTGGAGCTTTTTGTTTGAGGATTCCAGATTTGTGACCCATATTCGAGTATGGGCAGTAGATATGCTTTATACAGCTCGAGCAGTATACCAGAATCATTATCAGTGATGCTTCTCAACATAAAATACTGAAAAGGCTCTACGTCCAATTATATCAACATGGGCATCAAACTTTAGGTGTTTATTCATGAGAATTCCAAGATCTTTGATCACGTCAACTTGTTGTGAACCAATATTATTCAATCTGAAGTCAGGTGCAATTCCAGCGCCAAAATGGACCACAGAATTTTAGCAAGATTTACTGGTATGTCCCAATCACTAGCCCAAGTAATCATATTAAGAATTGAGTGATTTAAGGCCTCCAGGACTAGAGACTTATTTGAAGCATTATAAATACCATACATTTTGATGTCCTCTGCAACTTGAACGCTAATAGCAGAGTGTATCTTAAATTTATGCGGAAGATCATATGTATAAGCAATGAATAGGATGGGTGATAGAATTCCCCCTACGTACACTTTTGCGGCAGCCGCGTACGCGGCAGGGGCCAAAACTGTCTCGTATTAGGTTGTAACGAAATAAATGGCACTGAACCACTGTAAATTTAAACAGTTAATATCTCGGCTTGTAGGCAAGTTTATTAATCGAAATAAAAACCTTCTGATTCTACTCATCTTTGCCAACGTGACACAAGCTTTTTTATCCCAGTAGCATAAAAATCAGAAGTTCTGGAATTGACGAAATCTTCGAAGGCACTTTCGGCATCCTGTTGGTATTTGAATATTTTCCCTACCAAGAAGTCGCCAAGATGCTTGAAGAAATGGTAGTCTGTTGGCGAGAGGTCGGGAGAAAACGGAGGATGTGGTAGAGTTTCAATGCTCAGCTCATTCAATTTCTGCAACGTCATTCGTGCTACATGGGGGCGAGCATTGTCGTGCAGAAGAAGAACTCGCCTTCGGTTTACCAAGGTCGGCCGGATATCCTTCAACTTTTTCATCATTTCTTCAATTTCAATGCAGTACTTCTCTGCGGTGATGGATTCACCGGGAGGGAGGAAGCTGTGGCGAATAATTCCCAGCGAACACCACCATACTGTCACCATTACCTTCTTTTGGTGCAATTCCGGCTTCGCAAAAACCTTGGGGCTCTCACCGCTGTCCACCCACTGTGCCGATCGTCGCCTGTTGTCGTACATTATCCATTTCTCGTCACAGGTTACGATGCGATCAAGGAATGGGTCCGTTTCGTTCCGTAGAAGCAGTGCGGACGAGATCTCATATCGTCGGTTTCTTTGCTCCTCAGACAGCTCGTGAGGCACCCATCTTTCCAGCTTTTTGGTCTTTCCAATTTCCTTCAGATGCCGGGCAGCTGTGTTGTGACTGACGCCAAGAACCTTCGCTATCTCCCTGGTACCTTTGTGTGGATCCTCCTCTACCACATCTCTCAGCTTGTCCTCATCAACACCACTATGCCTCCCACGACCTTCATGTTCTTCCAAGCTCTCATCTCCATTCCGGAACCTCTGATACCAACGATACGCCGTCCAAATTGTGGAACATCCTTGACCGAATGCGGCGTTGATCTTCTCGTCCGCCTCCTTAGCTGTATTGCCCAGCTTGAATTCATACAAGTAAATGCCTCGCATTACCCTTTTGTCCATCTGCAAAAAAGTCAATAAAACTCTAAAGTTTTCCCACTTTTACATAGAAAATTTGGTACTCACCAGTAGAGCAAAGTTTGCACTTTTAAATGATATGCCACATGTTACGCTTTGTTCTTGATCAAACGCGTAAAGACGCGGCAAAAAATGGCACGAGCCAGTGCCATTTAATTCGTTACAACCTAATAGGAGGCAAAACTGCCGCTTAGGCGGCACTAATCCTCAGCTTTGCAGCCCACTCCGCCGCCAACACCGTTTTATTATAATTATCATTACCAGGTTCTATCCTAGACCCCCATGATCAGCTAGAGCCTAAACAGAAATTGTCGGCACCAAAGCGGGTGCAGCGGCAATAATGCCTTGACGTATTACTGCCGCTGTGCCTCGTTTGCGGCAGCTACTGCCGCGCAGGCGGCACATCAGCGGCAGCCCGGCTGGGGAGTTTTGCCTCGCGCGGCGATTCTGCGTCTCTGCGCTATGCTTCAAGATAGGGTTGCCGCGTTGCGTAGGGCTACAGTAAGTATCTTAATCACTATGCAAAGCTCGGTAGCCTCCAATCAGAAGGCGTAAGTAGTTATGATCTCCCATTTCATATAAAGGGCTACATCGTGCGGTTGGTTGAAGCTGTAACAGCTTGTTGTGCATGTAGCTCGAATGGGTGAGTTTCATGTTTTAGAATTGGCCTCCAACTATATCTAATGAGATCAACTAACTAGTCATGCTATACGTCTCCTCATTTAGACTATATCTTCGATCCGGGAGTAGATAAGTCGGGGTGAGTTTGTATTCTCCAAGATTCTACAGACTAGAGATTTTCTCATGGAAGTGTATGAGCTGCAAAAGAAGCCATAGACCTTCAAATCTAATTCAAATGTATAATAAGAATTTTGAGAGCAATGCTTGTTAGAGGGGGAGGTCTAAGAAGACTTTTCTCTCTCATTTTCTTGCTAATTTCCATAGTTCAGACGAATTGTAAAACTGAGCTGAACTATGATATGGAAATCGCAACACGTTTTGTTTATTTATTTGTTTATTTATTTTGTAGGTGAACAATCACCCTGTGTTAAAACAAAGAAACTACAAACAAGAGACAACATGATGATGAATACGATAACACAAATAGTAATTGTGATGTTTTGCCGTGAGCTGTGCATCGAAGAAATGCGCCTCTAGGAAGGAGTGCCCCTAACCCGCATTGCGCCCATTTTTGAAAACATCTTCTGCTCTGCTAGTCGTCAGCTTACTAGCTCTCAGAACGGAACTATTCGCAAGACGCGTTGGGGGGGGGGGGACTTCGTGACATCCTTGAGCGTAGCATTCGGAAATGGTGACGTGGAATTTTCCATTGTACACAAGTTGACGCGTACGTACATGCAATGCAACAAACGGTACGTCACGCACGAACAAAACGGGTAAAAACTTGTCCTACACGTGGGAAATGCCACATGACATCGTACGTGTGCTTGAGCACTGATGGTGTGCCCGCTCTAACGTGTATTTCGCTTCGAATTAGCCAACAACTGTTGGTTGAAGCGATAACCATCGACATAACCAATGGAAACTATTTTATTACAATTACAAAGACAAGAAACATTCGTGCGGAACGAGCACCGAGGTCTGAATATCCGGAAACCAGCTCGGACACCACCGTCACCCCAATAAATTTTCTAAACGAGACGTGGTGTGTTGGTGCGTTGGCTTATTCGTTATAAAACATGCCATGTAAGAAAGAACTAAATGAGAAGCTACGTGAGCTCTAGCGATACAACAGAAATAACTTTTCAGGAGTGAAATAAAGTGAAAAATAAGGTGATCACGCTTTCGGTGCAATCCTAATTGGTGGTGACCTCTTTTAAACGACATCATAAGAACTGAATGTGTTTAGTATTAAAATGTATTGAACTTATTCATTCCTTAGAAGACAACTGCACTAATGACATCAAAATAAATAACACCGAAAACATGAGAACATAGAACATTTATGAGCTAGGTCGGAACGTTTGCAAATAATTAGGACCTAGAGCACATTGTCTTGCCTATGTTTAAAAAGTTGACTAATGGTGGGTTGGCCTGCTTATGTTTAATTTTACTCATGTTATCTGTTGCAGCTGGTTAAAGATGATCCGTTTTCGGTGCAGTTCTAGCAAGGGGTCCTCCCTTACTAGACTTGCACCGAAATTTGTTCTCTTTGGCTCCCTCTTCCAACTAGGACCTCGGAAACTGAGTCTATCCTGGTAATCAGGTTGGCGTAGTTTACCTATTTCTATATGTTGTTGCCCTTTAATTGTTACCCATTGTTGTCCATGCATTTCTTTGGGACGAGAAATCGTTTAAGATCGACCACTAACAAATGGGAGTGCGCCACGCGTTCTTATTGATACCCTTCGTGCTTTCTTCCATTCTCACAAACAGACGTGGAGGGACCGGAAAAGTTATTCAGAAGGCGAACACACATATTAGAATCAATTCTGCGGTGTCATTCTGTTGGCAAAGGTTTTACCAGAGCAGCTTGACATTGCTTTTTTTCACATTTGCTCATCATCATTGCACGTATGCAAGCGTGTGTACAGGAGGTCTCAAAAAATGTATACACTGTTTGAAAGATGATAACTTTGCTCACAGTAAAAGTACTGAAGAAGTTAAGAGCTCATAGCATAAGAAAATGGAAGTGTTCTGACGAGTCTGGAATGCGCCATGTGTCGTGAACTCACATTCACGATGATTCATGGAGATATGCCAGAGACCCTCTCGAAGCAAGTATAAAAGAGGGATGCGGCGGACGAAGGATGGCGAGCTTAGATCTGACGGATAAACGCCGCCGACGGTTGCTCCAGCGTCCCAGCGGTCTCGTCCTGCTTTCTGCCTGCTACGGTTTATTAAAAGGACGAGATGGACACCTTAGGAGCCTGACGACGACGACGAGATAGTGAGTCAGATCCCGGACGCCGATCCTGGCTTGGAACGAAATCAAATGAAACTGATGTAACGATGATATAAATTTAATTATTCCATTATAAGAAAGAATGATTTAGTGAGGAGGAAAGCCGACGTACTTTTATCTATTTTCTTACGAATATCACGTAATCAAAAATAAATCTTAAATTGAACTGTGTTTTGTAGTGTAGCAACACCGTCAAAATTTATTGGACCGTGATGCAGTCCAAATATGATGCAGCGGCCGGAAATCGAGCCAGGGCCGCCCGCGTTGCAGACGAGCAATCTACCACTGAATCACCAATAGCGTTGCCCACTCATGGATATGAGTTGAAATGCGCAAAAATCAATCCCGAAACGTTAGTGGAAGAATTGGACATCGAGAACAATTATACTGGCATCAGGCACGGTTCGGAATCGTGCGGTGGACTCGGTTGCTGCTGCTGCTACCCATCTTCAGAATGTCTCTTCTACAGGAGCTACTGTGTTCCTATAGATTCCACAATATATGAAATTTTCGATTGTCCTTCCTTGTTTGAAACGGTGAACATTACTTGTTACTTACTGTTACTGTTACTTGATTTGTTTCAAGGGCACCGTCAGTCTTTCTCTTGTGACATCGAAATACATCCTCATACAGTGAAAAAATTACACAACACATCCCTGGAAGTAACCACTTTTACTTTCTTGCCTATGCCAGCCCTCAACAAGCGCTATATCACTAAAGGCGAAACCACCGCGTATCTTTTGGATAACACCGCTTTCAGCTATGCTTGTAAGGGAAACCCGAAGCACACATATGAAACTGAGTGCGCAATTAAAGATACCTGCAAATGTAACCGCGCAGAAGACTATGTGCCAGCTATTCTAGTTCGAATAACATAACAGGCTCCATGAAACTGGAAAATACGCTACCACGACCTATCAGTAGCGGTGAAATTTCAACCGAGAAGAGAAATAAGAGATTAACTGCTCCTACCAGTGCGGTTTCGATCGAAATGGCTATTAATATCGATCCACAGGTACTAAGGGTTTTTCAAGACACTACTGATTTTAGCTGCAATGTGAGTCCTCGTTCAGTTCTAGGCTGCTACAACTTCGCAAGAAGCGTTTCCGCACTTATATGTGTAAGCCAAACGTAGACAATGTAATAACTCCAGTTACCTGTGAAACACAATAATTCTGTCTAGCATGCAACATTCGTGGCAAAATCAACGAAATTAAGCTCTTTTTTTAACACAGCTTGGGTGAAAGAAGCACATTATAATCGAGAAACTGCTATATTTGAAACTAATGGAACACTAAATTATGTAATTGGAATGAAACCCTTTAAGAAATACATTCATCTGTGGACAAATTCCAAGCCGAAGAGGAGACTGTTC
Source organism: Heligmosomoides polygyrus polygyrus (assembly GCA_947396885.1). Taxonomy (NCBI): domain Eukaryota; kingdom Metazoa; phylum Nematoda; class Chromadorea; order Rhabditida; family Heligmosomidae; genus Heligmosomoides; species Heligmosomoides polygyrus. The sequence continues at coordinate 80,007,495 of OX377203.1, read as the reverse complement.
CTTTGGCATCTAATTTCCAAATATTGGCGTTTGCGGCGAATGCTATTTGTATGTCGTAATAGCCCTCGCAAGCCTGGCAGCCGCAACTGTTATCTCCGTGACATATCGCCATGGGAACGTCTGGAATAAAACAATGTGCAGGAAGCAGCATGAGAACCATCCTTCCGATTCCGTTCGCAACCCTTCCTCTCCTCCTCTTGCGTCCAGTGTGACTCGTCATCCGTCTTATACGACGGTGCCTTCGCACAATTTTTCAATCTGTTCTAACATTGCTCGGCTTCTAAATCTAGCCTCGTCTCCAATCAACATCTACTCTATACGTTTCGACCTTAAAGTTCTCAGTATTTTCTATAACATACTCTAAGCTGTAATGAGTGTTCGCAAAGTATTAGGCGTGGAGATATCCTGTTCTGTGACGATCACAGCTATTTTGAAATGGAAATTTTAGAGCATCAGTGCCTGTCGAAAACGACGCAAACGCAAGCGCCCGGTCCTGAAATGGGGAAGGAAGGAGATGAAAGAGACCGAAGACGTGCAAACGGAACGAGTCGAGGAAAAGAATAGTAACAGGGCGAGCAAAGTGGCGAACAACCTGTGCCGCAAGTTGTCACGATGGAATCACCACAGAACGCAGAGGACGAGTTCGGCTCGCTTATGTCTGGAACTCCTGCGTGAGTCCTGACTCGTCAACTCTATGACGAAAGGCATGAAAAGACCAATGCGGAACCTGGAACAGGCAGTAATCAAGAATCGCGTAAGTTCCTTTGCAATTGTAAAAAAAGAGGATTTTCACGACATGTAGAGCAAGTATATTTTTTAAGGAACGAAAACAAGTTCCAAATGTCCATAATGCATCTGTACATTCATCTCAGACCAAAAATGCAAATTCCATGAAGGTAAAAACAATGTGAAAAAACTCGTAGTGTTTATAAAACAAAATTACTTAGAGAGCGATCGAACATCTGGAAGCGGAAATGAACTCCAGAATGAAGGACATGAAAAAGTACTCTAAAAAAGGAATCCATCTCTTGGAACGAGAGACAAATGGGATATGGAAAAAGACGGAGGAAAAGTTGGACGCGCCGCAGCGGAAAGAGAACGAATTGAAACGTCGCCCTTCGACGCCTCCGCTGGGTCCCAGCAGACCTATCCCCGTTTTTGAGGTACAACACACTTGCATCTTTCGTTATAAGACAGGCCACTGGGCCTCCGACTGTGCACTTTTCCCCACCTTGCTCTGCCGCCGCACGCAGTGCACTCTTCTGAACCGCTGTGAAACGTGCTTAAGCAAGGAGAATCATATTGTCACGTCATGCAATACTCCTGAATTCTGTCACTACTGGAGGATGTCAGGGCGTGAGGAGGAGGCGTGCCGTCACCACTCCGCTTTCTGCCCTTCAGATTCCTCATGGAACGAAATATTTGCTTCTAACGTAAATGCATAATTTTCTAATTGCAGTACTGATCTTGTAGGTATAGCCTATGAATCCCATTCGTAGACTATGTAATTTGTAAATCTTGTTTGTAAAATCGTAGTTATATTTGCTTTGCATTTATGTCATCCCAGATGTAGACTATGTTGTTTGCAAAACATTTTTGTAAAATTGTTGTTGTATGCTTGCTTGATATATTTTCGTTGTATAATGTAATGTTCTTAGATTTACAATGGAATGATATTGTACTTTACGTGATATTGTAAATAGTAAAATCCTACTATATATAAGCGAGAACGGTCATTTGTCTGTGGGTGAGTTTGTGTGTGTGTGTGTGTGTGTGTGTTTGTTTGCACAGAAGTGCTGGGGAAGTGTGTTGGGAGGAAGTGTGAGGAGGGGGGGGGGGGGGAGGAGGTTGCAGTTGTCACCAGTTTGTCAACTGTTGTAGTTGTCGACGGGCGTCCATGTTCAGGCGACATGTCACCGATGTCGCGCAAAGGACGTTCAGGTTGAGAAGACGTCACCGACGTCGTTCATCAGGTGCCTGGGTTTAGAAGTGGTGTCACCAACGTCGCGAAGGGCCTTCCAGATTCAGACGACGTCTCACCGATGTCGCGCAAAGCACGTTAGGGTTGAGAACACATGTCACTGACGTTGTTCAACAGGCCACCGGTTTGGAAGAGGTGTCACCGCTGTCGCGCGAGGATTCCGGATTCAGACGACGTGATACCAGTGAAGGTGGGACCAGTAATTGGGGACCGGTGAAGGATGGGGTTCCAGTAAGGGGAGCGGTAAAGGGTTGACCAATAAAGGAGGGACCAGTGAAGGTGAGACCAGCAATGGGGCCGGTAAGGGGGGGGGAGGGGTCCAGTGAAGATGGGACCGGTGAGGAAGGGACCAGTAATGGGGACCGGTGAAGGGGGGACCGCTGCCGCTGAGGAAGGGACCAGCAATGAGCACCGGTGAGGTAGTGGGGGGGGGGAAGGGGCCAGTGAAGGGGGACCGGAAAAGGGTTGATGAGTTAAAAGGGGACCAGTGAGGGTGGGACCAGTAATGGGGATCGGTGAAGGATAGGATAACCAGCGAAGAGGGGACAAAGGGAGGTCCAGTGAAGGTGGTTGCAGTAGTAGGGACCGACGAAGGGGAGGGGGACCAGTGAAGGGTGAACCGGAAATGGGCTGACAATAAAGGGAAACCAGTGATAAGGGACCAGTTAAAGGGGGTCTAGTGAAAGTGGTGGGCCTGCTTTGTCCTATTCCGCTATACCATTCTATATAGCAAAACCAGTTTTTTAATGAATGAGAGAAGGCCTAAAGAGGAGAAGAAGACGTTCGGGGTGTTCTATACTCCGGGTTTGGGGCGAAGCCCCAACCAGACGTTTGGCGGCCGGCAGGCCGTTGAACGTCTGGTAATACATATGTGTATTACCGTCTGGTAATACATATGTGTGTTCATGCAGTGTTTATGTAAAAAGTGCATTTGTAAAATTCGTGTGGTATATTTTTGATCTTGAAATAAAACGGAATACTGTCTATTTTCTTCCACTTCAACAGCATATAGGAGTCAGCAATAGAAGAAGACATCGCCTGTATACATAGAAGAAATCAATCGAGTAGTGCTCGGTGGTGCATTGTGTCGTTAAAAAAAGCGTTTTCATGTCGTTTGTGTTGTTTAAGTTGTAAAACCGTGATAAATAGAAGAAAAGTGGTCGGCTGAAAGATAAATATAAAAATACGATTTTATAAAAAAAAATACGTCTAGTAATTTCATGTAACGTAAATCTATGGTGCGCAATTCGTAACATCAACCTTGCCCCTCGGGAGTGTCGTGAACTCACATTCACGTTGAGTCATGGATAAATGTCGGAGACCCTCTCGAAGCAAGTTTAAAAGAGGGATGCGGCGAAGGATGGCAAGCTCAGATCTGACGGATAAACGCCGGCGACGGTTGCTCCAGCGCCCCAGCGGTCTCGTCGTGCTCTCTGGACAGAGACTGCCTGCTAGGCTTACTAGAAGGACGAGATGGACAGTTTCGGAGCCCGACGACGACGATGGCGAGATTGTACGTCAGAAGCCGGACGCCGTTCCTCGCTTGGAAGGAAATGAAATGAAAGTGATGTAACGACAACATAACTTTAATTATTCTATAATAAAATGTAATTTGCTGAGGAGGAAAGAGGACGTACTTTTATCTATTTTCTTACGAATATCGAATAACCTCAGAAGTATTGACGGAAATAAATCTTAAATAAAACTGTGTTTTGTAGTGTAGCAAAATCACCAAAATTTATTGAACCCTGATGCAGTCCAAATACCAGGCACTCGTCTGAAAATGTGCGTTTTATACTCGATTGCTTGTGTTTCGCTTGAATAGTTGTTATAATTTCTTCACGAAGTGGCCGTATCGGTTGATTTGTGTTTCTTTTAAGGTTTACAACTTAAAAGCACACTACTGCTTGCGAAAAATGCAGGTATCCTAAAAAAGTGCAGGTGCTACCTGAAAGGTTCTAACATTTCTGCTAGTGAAGCTTTTCAAGATGTTTGAGACATATGTGAAAGCACGGGGTAGCGAGATTTCTTTGGCGTGCAAATAATCAAGATTGCACCATGCCTTCGCCTGATACCTTGCATTTCAAACTCGATTGATTGCGCATGCTCTGAATGCCTGTTACTATAATATTACTGCTTGGCCAGATTAACCTGTGCTGCGCTTCTTTTAACGTTTTACGTCGCCTACTATGCCGGTTAACCCCTCCATTCCGCTTAAATGTTGCTTCATCAGTCCACAGAATCCGTCTTGGAAAACGGGGCTCCTGCTCACACGTAAATTGTGCAATCAACATACGCGCAAGACACGTGTCTTCTACGTGATTTTCAAACTTTAAACGCTAAAAGAAGCACAGCAAAACTTAATCTGGTGAAGTAGTAAAAGGATTGAAACGAGCATTCAACCCATGCACCATCAATCGAGTCTGAAGTGCAGGCTTTCAGGCGGGGCATGGCGCAATCCTGACTGTTTACACGGCACAGAAATGTCGTTCTCCTGTGCTTTCATATGTCTCACACGTCTTCAAAAGCTTCATTAGGACTAATGTTAGAGCCTTTCAAATAATACCTGCATTCTTAGGATACTCTGCTTTTTCATTTTGCATTTCTTAAGCAGTAGTGTGTTTTTAAATTTTTAAGCTTGAGAAAGCACAAATTTTGGGCTACTTTAGAAGAAATTATAGCGAATATTCAACCAAAACACATTCAGTCAAGTGTAAAATCCAAAATTTCATATGAGTGCGTGGCGTGACCCCTGCTGCTCATATGTCGGAAAATCCCATTTTCAGAAGCTTCCATATGAGCTTTCACCTCCTTCAGTGCCTTTACTGTAAGCAAATTTATCACCTTTCAAGCAGTGTATACATTTTTTAGCACCTGTATTGCGCATAATGGTAGTAAGAGATCCATTTTGAAATAGGATTGTGCTCACAGTATGGTAGACAAATACTCATCTACCGGCTTGTCTCTTCCGGACATTGGCTCTGTATGTTTTGTTTAGATGAAGTCTGCATATTACAGTTACTTGAATGAGCTAGCGCTCGGACCTGTTCACGATGGAGACTACGAGAAAATATTTCGGTACTTCTCCGAGATATTGGTAGCAACAAAGTTCGATAACGTTTCGTCGGCATTTCAGCAATTATGTGATTTACTCGGGGATTGTGGCAGCAGTCGGCACTGTTCTTTTCGGCTGCTACATCTGCTTAACCAGCCCTGTGGACGATTCAGGTAGAAAGTTTTCGATATCGACATGACCATACGTAAAAACACCCTCTGTGTAATTCGACATGCTCTTCCGCGCGCTGCTCGTTGAATTCTTGTGGGCGTGCCACCCTAATCACGACATATGGAGAGATCCTATTAGGTAGTTACCGGCTGTCCGGCCGTTCGTCCGTCTGTCTCTCCGTCTCTCCATCTGTCCGCTCGCCTGTTCGAGGCCTTTCGCGGAAGTCGCGCAACACACACCTGGGTTCAGAAGACGTGTCACCGATGTTGAAATACGTTCATCCTGCTTCAGAAGACGTGTCATCGTCGTCGCGCAACGGGTGTCCCGATTCAGAAGGTAATGGCGAGGTCCAGGGGGATCAACCAGGGAACCCTTAAGTGGTGGTACCAGTAAGGGAGGATGAGAAAACGGGTGGAGGGGGGGGGGGGGGTAATGTAGATCAATGACGGAGGATCAATATGCTAGAGTACCTGTAAGTGCTTGTAAGGGGATCAAAAGGAGAGAGACCACTGAGGAACATCCCAGTAAGGTGGGGCAGTAGGTGAGTTAAGGGGATAGTAGTAAGCGAGATCGATAAGGGAGGACCAGTACGTGGATGAGGCACAGGTGGGGAACCAGTAAGGGAGGGACATGGCAGGTAGCATCATTTCATTCATTTTCATCGAGCCTTTCCCTCGAAGTTCCAATGTCAAATAGATTCGCGCGGGATGGCTCGTCCCGTATGGTGTCCATGGGGTCGGCGCTCTCCAAAGCGAAAATGTGAGTCACGAGGGTGTAATTTTACGTGAGATTTGTAGATATCTCCTTACTTACCACACTCGATATAACACATTAAGATTGTTTCAGAGTTTGAGCGAATGATGGAGGAAGACAGAATGAGGGTAAGCAGAAGCGCTGTATACAGTGCTTTTCAGAAGTATGTAGCCACCATGAATTCAACAGTTTTACCTTTCGCATTTGTTTCTACGAACCGGCGTTTGTTGCGTTCAATTCCTCGTAGTCAGAAATACCTATGTTGCTTTTTACAGGAAAAAACCTGATCTCTAGCAAAAATAGATCGTTTTTGAAATTTTTTGTTTGTTTCAGAAGTATGTATCCACTCTCAAAAAATACGATTTTTATTAAAAATTAATAGTCAATTGGACCACCGTTATTTCTTATCACATCAAATACCCTGCTACGCATGCTACTAACAAGTTTCTGGATCGCTTCGTCACCGTTGTTCCAGGAAGTCAAAATAGCGGTTTTCAGCTCCCCAACATTGTTCAACTGCCTGTTATTCAAGTAGACCTGCCGGACCAAGATACCTCACATGTTCTCCATTGGGTTGCAGTCACATGAGCAAGCTTGCCATTCCATTACTCGGAGTCGATTACGTTGGAGCCAGTCTGTGGTCGATTTGGACACATGAAGTGCAGCGCTGTCCTGCTACAGAACATGTGGCTGCCGTTTTCTCCCCGTTAGGAAGGGCAGCAGGCTGGACTCTAGTACGACTTGATACCCTAGACTGTCCGTACGACATGATGGGAATCTGAGCTTCAGCTTCCCCCTACTGCAGAAGCCTGCCCATGACATCAGAGACCCGCCTCCGAAGTTCCGTCGAGAGAAGGTGATGGGAGCCTGTCGTAGATCTCTCCAGTAATACCGGTAACCATCGGGACCATCCAGACTAAATTTTTTGTCGTCATCGAAGATGACCTGAAGCAATAAGCTTGTGAAATTCATGACGTCGACGAAACCAGAAAGTTCCTACATTTTCCCATTGCGTGCCATGTTTTTGCGGGCAAACTCCAGTCGCTCCTGCTTGTGGAAGTTCGAAAGATGAGGTGCTTTCTGCATGGTCTGTCTGCAGATGTGTTCATTCGATCGAATACAACGCCATATCGTTGTTCTTGATGCAGATAGACCCGTCTCAGCGCGAACTTGGTTGACGCTCCATGTGGAGTTCGACACCATGCGGCTGATTCGTCGACGATTCTGGCTCGAAATCACACGCGGACGACTCGGTGCAGGTGCAGACCGATAACCATGGGGATTTCGAAGAAAGTGGTAGACACATCTTGCGAACGTCCGAGCTGACGAGCAATGGCGCGGTTTGTCAAGCCAGCATCCTTGAGCGCTCGGATCTGAGCTTGTTCCTCGATAATCAGGGCACGTCCACGGACTGGCATAGTGGTTATTTTTGAAGAACAGGTCAAGCTGGCTATTTATGGTAAGAACTTCCTGCCAAAAAGAGCGCAAAATTTGAATAGGAGTGAAAATGCCCGATATTCTGGAGTGGCTACATACTTTTGAAACAAACAAAAAAATTCAAAAACGCCTAGTTTTTGCCGGAGATCAAGCTTTTTTCTGGAAAGTGCAATCTAGCTATTTTCGTCTGCGGGGAATCCAATGCTGCTAACGCCAGTTCGTAGAAACGAACGCAAAACGTGAAATTATCAATTTCAAGGTGGCTACATACTTTTGAAACGCACTGTATGTTGTCGCATTTACATTGATAATTAGGAAGACAGGGGAACAGTAGGCATTCCTCAACAATCCCACCTGGAATGCTTCGAGTTTTCAGCAGAGCACTCCTAGCTCCGCTGTCATGAGGGACAACTTTGTTTTGACTGTTTAACCCTTGAGTCGTCCATTCTGTAGAACTGTGCGAGCTAGATTTTAGATAATCCTTTTTCGAAAGCCTTCTTCAAAACAGGAGGATAATTACATTAGCCGTTAACATTGAGGGAGGAATTCAAAAGTCAGGTTTGCGAATACTGATGCCACCCTATACTTTAGGAAATTGTTGACCAAATGTGTTTTGGTATCTGGTATAAGATTTGAGACGCACAGAATTGGTGATCATTTAAGAGGATGAAGCCAAAGAAGATGAAGAGTGCGAAGATAAATCTGAAGGAGTTCAAGATGACCAAACCGCTCAGAATCATGCGAACACTCGAAGGAGAGATAGTGAGTTCCCACAAACGGTAGAGTTGACCTAAACAAAACCATGTCGCTGTCAGCATGACAGCGACATGCGCTGAAACTCGTAGTCAGATCGCTGCGATATCTATATTTCGAATCGGCGATGAAAATTCAAAAGTATCACAAGAGGCCGTCTGAATATCGACCTCTAAGCACTAACAAATTGGTAACGGATAGCCAGAAAGGAAGCAGTTTAGATCATCTTCTCTTCCAATTTTTTTTTCTGGCCAAAGCGCCTGGTATTATAAAGCACGGATAAAGGAGTCATTTAATCAGTTCCGGTTTGAAATGCGGCAAGCACTGTCGATGCGAAAATCATGCACAGGTCAGTGTTTTGCCCTTTCAGACAACTCTGGTAGCAATTCATCTACCCTGAGGATTAAACAGTTTGGTTAGCGTGGATGGGAGTCGAACCAAGAAACTCACTTCGAGAGTCACGATATACGATATTCGATTACGGTAGCATGCACCAGGTCGATAAAACGTAAATATGACGCCTGAATTTTACCAGCTTGTGCTGAATACTCTTCGACCGACATTACGCTCTCACAAGTACAGCAAGCACTAGTCTTCGCTGCTAACGATGGAATCTGTGATTAGAGTTCAGAGCTTGTTGTTCGAGGTGCAGTGAGTACGGCCTTTCGTCACTTCCCACAGTTTCTGAGCTCTTGAAAGGCGATGTGTAAAAATAGTTAGGATTCGTGAAGTTTCTGTGAGACTAATGGGACTGAAAAGGTGTCGTTAATACTTACATGGAAGGCTTTAGTAAAGCATATGTATGTATTGGACATTCGTATCTACAGTAATTCGTCTTATTGTCTATCTCAGCAATGCTAAAGAACTCATAAAACAGACGAAAATCCTAACAAAAAGGGTTGTTAGGTTTGGTCTAATCCTTCTTCTGATCTTCAACAGAAGTTTCGTTGATAGTGACGAAAAGCTTCAACTTACCATCAGTAGACGACTTGAGAACTTCAGAGAGCAGTGCTTCCGATTTTGGGTTATACCCTAGGGTGAGCCTTACGAAAACCATGACTCAATGTAAACGTGCAGTTCAGCCATCATTTTACGCCACATTAAGGTTGATTAAAATGATGTTTAGAAGAAGCAATTATCCCCTTACTATTAGGCAGGTCGAAAAGTCTTGAAGCAACAGTCTTTTTTATTGAACGATATTTTTCTAAATACAAACTAGAGATCAACAGTATATTCAACATAGAGCGTTGTAACCTTTTCCCATCTACTCGGCAAATCGCTGACTTCTTTCGTCCAGAAATCAGCGGATTGATTGCGACTTGAACAAGTTGTCGACTGCCATTTTCAGGTCTAAGAGCTTTCAAATTTTTTCCCTCTCAGTTGATGCTTCAGCGGTCCAAGCAGATGGTAGTCCGATGGTGCGAGATCCGGCGAATACGGTGGCTACCGTATACCAGCCAAACTCGGTTATCTTCTCACAGGTTGTCGATGCAGCGTGTACGCCGTACGTGTGCGTTGCCGTGCAACAGGTGGACTCTTGATCGTTTCGCCTTTCGCATTGCATCGGCCAATTTCTGAAGCTGATTAAACTGTATGAAGGCGGTGACCGTCTTGCCAGCAGCCAGCAGCTCATGATAGATTGGCCCTTTCGCATCCCACCAAACGCAAGTTTGCGTCGGTGTGGGTTCGCCTTCGGCTCGGCTGGTGGTTCTGCGTCGCGTGGGAGCCAGATGGCATTCTGTGTGCTGTTGACTGCAGACAGTCCAGCTCGCATCTTTAGTCGCTAGGTCCTCAAAAAATTCCTTTCGATGCGGCTGCGCGACAAGTAACTGGATTACGTTCATTCGCACTTGCTTATGTGCCTCGGTCGGCCTACGAGGGATCCATCTTGTCAAAACCTTTCGATAGCCGAGGTCGTGGAGATCCAGTTGAATGGTGGAGTGGGTGCAGCCAAAGTTTGTTGCCAGTTTCGCGTAGGATTGGATTTGACACCGAGCTGAGATCCATCGTCATCGATAGCAGAAGGTCGTCTGCTGCGCCCTCCGTCTTCAAGGTTCATATCTCCTGAATCAAAGCGAGCGAACCAACGGGGCACTGTGGTGCGGCTTACAGTCCCCCTACAGATGCAACAGTGATAAAAGAGGCGGTTCTGCTTGTGTCGGAGCCTCGGCACTATTCGTAGAAGATGACCACTCGAAGCTGTTGTTGGCAAGCCATGTCCGACATGTCACCAAAATGACGCGCGAGCGCCCTGATATACTCATACAGCGAAAGCTGGAACCCTCTACACGATCCTCACTGAACCAAGAATTTTGAGTTCTTATCCAGAACATTCTGAAGTTTTCAAAATTTAGTTTCAGGACTTTTTGGCCAGCCTAATATTAAACTTCGAAGAATATTTAATTGAAGTTGACGAAGAAGTTGTGGTTCAAAATCCGGTCGATAATAAAGAAGTCATAAAAAAGGCACTCTCTACAGCGTACAGCTAGAAAATGTGCAGAAAGCGTCTAAAAATGGTGTAGACGTCGAATCCCCAAATCTTAACCAATCAGTTGAAATGCAAAAATGCGGCAGCGCAGAGGAGCCAAACATTCCTCGCACAAAGGAGCCGCACTTCCACTGTACTCCGAGCCGCTTGCCGGCAGAGGTATCGCTGGCGTAGAAGACCACCAAACTCGTGATGCGCCGTATTCCCTAGTGACTTCAAGGACCCTCTGCTCCTCGGGTTTACGACTTGGCAAAAAATAAACACATTTTCATACTAATTGAGGGGTGGGGATTCTCCCTATATGAATCGCTGCTCCGTTCAGACATACGCTTCAGACCCTTTCCTTGCGAGTGAAACGAGCTAACACCAAGTGAAAACCGAAAAAGGGCACATCCGAGATCGCCTTATATGCGGTTTTTCTCGCGCGCGCCGCATCCTTGATTGACTTTGAACTTTAGAGTCACACAGCAGACGAACTACGAGCAACCCATGATAGGGGATGAATACAACATGCAACCTATGTAGCTGCATACTCAAAGTGTACATGTTGGTCTAACAACTGTCAGATCACCGGTTCCCTATGCTTTCAGAGACCTCGTCATTTATGCCCTTGAGTTAAAAGTGCTCAACTTTGTTTTCTATTAAAGAGCTACTCTGTTTTTCAGAAGCATGCTCTTGACACGGAGAAATCGGCGGAAATAGTAGAGATCGCGTTTGATCCTTCTCAGAACGAAATCACGAATATTGGATCGACTGTGGATACGTTCGATGTGAGTTTTTGCATATGTATCTCCTCGTGAAAATCGTGTTTCAATGCACATTAAACGCAATATGGCTGCGAGCTGTTTTTGTTCCTGTTAATCATGTTTATTTATTTATTTATTCTGTTTAGCAAACTGTAAAAAGAAGAGAAGCTGGAAGAACGAATAATTTTGTCTAATTAATTAAAACAGTAAAAAAACTGCGAAATTGAATATTAATAAAAAAAATATTCTTCCTCCTCTTGACATGCGAAAGGATTTGGCCAACAAATGACGTGCAGAGTCCCTATCAGTTCTTTGCGGCATATAATTATTTAACACTTGTCTCAACGCTTTGAAGTTATTCTTTTCCAACTTCGTTGCAACTACTAGTTTAGCTTTTAAAAATGTAGACATTCCTCTGAAGAAATTTTGTGTTGCTCATTTCTACTTTAAAGAAATCTCGTCGAAACACGATCGAGGACAAGAGCTTCGAGGGTAGCAGAGTGAGTTGTGTTCGAGTTCCTAACCCTTTCTAAACCTCTCAACAACAGCCTGTCATCCTGCAAGTGCTAAGGGATCTCGCGAAAGATCTGACCTTTTTAGGAAGCGCTTGATGGAAAGGTAAAGAAAAGGCGTAGAAGGACGTCGGGCGAGAAGATCCTCCAGAGCCTGATCAGACTGAGTGGAGAGAAATTGTCTTCGACGACATCGAAGACGTCGTCCGTCATGCAAGATATCAAGTTGCACAAAACGCAAGGTTCGAAAGAGACCGTCTAGGCTGAACATTGTAATCGTATTGCAGAGCGAAAGCAGACTGTCATTGAATTGCATCTCATCGTGTTAGTTTATTGTTTAACGTCGCAGTGAAATTTAAAGTTTCTTTACGGATGCTCATTTCTGTCTATACTTCTAGACGTAGTTGATATATTTAAAATTTTTACGCCAAATTGCACCGGATACTTCTAAACAAGACTCTTTTTAAATCACAGTGAGCCTCTTCTAAATCAATGTTAAACTACAGTCTCGAAGATGGTTAGGAAAATTATTGTTCAACGAAAAAAATTTCTTTTTCTAAGTTAATATAATACTTCTCGACGAATGCTCTCGAGCACATCGACCACCATTCAGTTGTTCGATCAAAAGCTTAAGATTCCTATCGGAAAAGGAGTACGGCAGGGAGACACGATTTCTCCTAAGCTAATCACAGCGGCACTCCAGGATGCCACGAAGGACTTGAACTGGGACGATAAAGGCTACCTTGTCGACGGTAAACGAATCAGCAACCTTCGCTTCGCCGACGATATTGTCCTCATCTCTACCAGCACGGCAGAAGTCGAGGAAATGCTGAACGAGCTCAATGTGGCAGGTATGAAGATTGGATTGGACATGAATATGTCCAAAACGCAATTTATGGTCAACCAGTGGAGTGACACGGGACTCGTAAGGTTAAATGGAGTCGCTCTACAATAGGTCGACTCCTACGTCTATCTGGGAAGAGAGCTGAACATGGATAACGACCTCGCTCCTGAAATCGTCCCAGGAGACGCGCAGCATGGGCAGCCTTCATTTCGATTCGCGAAGTCACCGATCAGGTCAAGGATGCCGGCCTCAGGGCCTCGATATTCAACGCCTCTGTACTGCCTGCGATGTGTTACGCGACGGAAACTTGGCCCGACAACAAGACAATCGCCAGAGCAATGCAAACTACGCATCGTGCACTGGAGAGATGTCTTCTGAGGACAAGCCTTCGTCAGCAATGGCAAGAAGGCCTACGAAGCTCGGAGCTACGAGAGAAGTTGCAATTAACAGACCCGCTGCAGTACATGAAGAAGTCCAAATATCGCTGGGCCGGACACCTGCTTCGACGAAAGGACGACAGATGGATCTCCGTGTCACAGAATGGCTCCCGAGAGACCATAAGAGACCACTGGGACGACCGCCAACGCGATGGGCAGACTCATTCTCAAGATCTTTCAGAGAGCGGAGTCTGCCTCACTGGATGCAAGCAGCCAGAGATCGAGCGGTCTGGAAAAGTTGTGGTCCTCGCTGAGAAGACCTCCAGCCGACAAAAGGGCCATCAAAGTATCAAAGTAAAGTAAGTTAATATATTAGTAGCAAACGTTCCATGTCCAACTGTCGTTGAATCTTGGCATGTCGTTTAACAGTGGTGTAGGATGTCGTGAAGCTGTCGCGATATTAGTAGCAGTTGTCATATTGTTATGCTTCCTTGCAGTTTCTCAAATTAGCACATTAAATGACTCTCAACCTTATAAAATTTTTATTTCTTGTAAAAATAATGAATAAAAGGTTGTTTTAGAGCGCTACAAACCAGACATCATCTAGTGGATTAAAAGCAGAGATCGCGCCATGCACTCGATTAGCTACTCGCAATTTTTATTTGATTAACGTAGCATAAACGCTGCTTACTTGACGCATCAAAGTGAGGATATGGTGTTCTTTACAATTTTTTTTGCTCTATCGTTTACAGGTGTGAAGCAATATGCCTTCAAAAATGTTCCTATCAACCGAATAAGAACTGTGACTTACTGTAGAAAGGCATAGCGCAATCCCTCCATTTGGCAGTAAAACACAACTGCCTTTCTGCGCGAACTATTATTTCTGGCACTATTTTCCTCAAAAAATCTTTTTTCGGGAATAAGAGGGTTTTTGCACTACCTACTTTTTGGTCTGATTTTCAAAATCTATAAAATATAGAGATATCAATGGAGGAAACACCTAAATTTTAAATCAGGTGTTTAATTTCGAGGAACGGACCCTATGTATATATTGTAGAACATTAAAACAACAGCTTGTACCTCGCTCAATCCGCCAAAAAGCAAAGCATTTGCGAGGCGATTATGCTGCAATAATATTATTGTTATCTGAATCACTTACTGGTACATTAAAATGCACACAACGGCGAGCAAAACACTCGTCCTTTTAGACGAGAGGAAAGGCGACTGAGTACATCCACCTCTTTCCGATGTCTTCTTTTCCTTACAAATTCTGTCGTCTTCTGCTTTATTCATGTATAACGCTAGCTGTAAAACAATAGAACGTGTAGAAATTGTGGAATTGTATGCAGTTCTTACTAGATTGGATTCTAGGTTTTCTTGAAACTCTTTTTATCGTGTATTCTCGGAGCCTGGGGCTAAAGGCCCAAAGTTGGCGACGCAGGTAAAGCTCGGGTTCACTGACAACGTGGACAATACAGTCTCCAGACTTTTCTACAGTGTTCAATCACTTCGCAGCCTATTACAAAGTACATACCGATATTTGATAAAAGAGGCCACAATCCCTTTCGGAAACACGTATTCTAAACAATTTCATCAAAACAACTCCAGTGAATGATATTTAATTTTGGCCAACCAACTTTTTCGTGAATCGAGATTACCATCACAATATCTCGCATAGACATTAGGCAGTAGGAGAAGCTCTATCAGTTTTAAATGCTTATGATATAGGGCTTTTAGCATATCCGCATCGCTAAAACTGAAACTGAACAAAATGAGCACCATCTCGGTACCGAATCGCCTTCCTTACGCACGGCAGTCTCCCCGCGCAAACCGTGGAGGCTTTTCTCTCAGAACGAATCCTGTGGAACTACTCCTCATTTGAATTACAGTTTTATGCTGAGAAAGGACAGCGTAGATCAAGGACAATCTGTCTCAGTAGAATCAAAATCATTAATCAGCTTTTAAAGCAAATGCGATCACATGTCACACCGTTAGAAAGTGACACATATTACAATTCTTGGTTTGAGTGAAGAGATGCTTTCTCTGTCGAGATATGTATTTTTGAATATATTTTTTGGATTTTTTAATGCATCAGCTACAGTTGGAGAAGGCGCCGGCTGTCATGAGCACCCTATATCACCTTCTTGCTTTGCATTTTCTGCCCAGACCGACCAAGCTCTCCACCTCCCTGAGGTCGATGAATCGGTACTAGACTTGTCTGGGAAAGAGAAGGCGCTAGGGCCAAATGCGCATTCAATTCGCATCCACGACATCCCGCAGAAGTAGAATGCGTGGCGCATCCCAAAAGGTATTATGTAACACCGTGCTTTGTTACCCTTTATTCAAAATGCACCAAAAACATGGTAACATCAAAACCATCTTCTGCGACATTGAGGAAGTGTCGGCTGTCGAGTGTTCCCGATACCAGGTTCTGACTTCCCATCCGGGCCGACCAAGCCTTCCATCCCTCGGGGTCGGTGAATTGCTACCAGACTGCTCGAGAAGGACAAAACCCCGACTTTTCTGGCTGGCCACAGCAAGTCGTTGTATGGCCAAATGCGCAATCAGATCGCCTCCACGACATCTTGTAGAAGTAAAATGTGTGGCGCACACCAAAAGAGATCGAGTAACGCCGCACTTTATCCTTTATGCTTTTTATGACGGAAATAGCATGTAGTAATATGTCAATTACTTTGCGAAAATGTATAGGCCAGGTCACTTTAACGAAACCGGTAGAAATGCAAAGCTTGGAGTCAATATAAAGGATAAAAGATAAAGGTTAAGGGTAATCAACATCTTTCTAGCATACGCCATGCATTCCACTTTTACAGTATATCGTAGAGCTAGTTTAAATGCGTGTATGACTGAGACAACTCACGATGCTCAACAGATGAGCAATTCATTCGTATCTATCCCAGTCCTAGTCTGAGTGGTGCCCGGGAAGCGAAACAAACAGAAATAGGACGGCCTCATCCACTAGAAAATTCCAGAGAAATATGCTCTGTAGACTAGCTCCGAGTCTTTGCGAAATTAACTTTCAATAATTTTATTACCCTCCTTTTGCCTTCTTATTACCTTTGTTATCAAAAAGCTGATGAAGTGCCTCCCCTCCCCTCTAGGATAGACCCTCATTCTTACCAAGCAGGTCTGGTGCCATTTCAAGAACCCCGGAGGAATTGAAGGCTTGGTTGACCTAGAAGGGAAATCCGAACTAGGATCCTTGAATCTGAGTACAAACGACAGCCGGCGCCCCCTCTTTCTACGCTACAATGTACTCCTTTTTTTATATATAAACTTCGAACATAGGAAAAACTTCCTTACAATCCAATATTGCAACTCAAAATTCTTTTAGGCGGATTTCTTTGGCTTAGTTCCCGCATAGATAGCAGTACCTCACTTTACCAAAATATACCATTTTCACATCGATCTGGACACTTTTCAGATCAAATTGGACACTTTTCACGTCAAACTGGACACTTGTCTAAGCTAGCCTAAAACTTTTGAAAACAAAGCAAACTCTTCCAAATTTAAACGAACTTCTTCTATTTTAAACTAGATACTCTCCAAAAAAGTTAAAATATTTTTCTAAGAAAAATGTTAGCATAACCTCCTTTGAAATTCATCTATTTTAATCAGTATTATAAGTGAACATGCTGCTTGAAATTTTATAAAAAAATATTTTTTGAGCTTGAAGCTTTGAGCTTTGAAGCTTGTTTAAAAAACAGAAGGCCAATTTGATTTAGAAAGCGTCCAATTTCATTTGAAAAGTGTCCGATTCGACGTGCAACGGTATGAATAAAGTTATGATGTGTTCAAAATTCAGCATGAAACGGTCTGACCACTTCATCGGTCATATTAGAATGTGTACTACCCAAGAGAAAATTGATACGGGACCAACGTTGTTTTTTTATCCGTACCTGCATGCCTTCCTTGGCAGTCTTCTTTGCTCGATGTCTTCAATGTGTGACTGTGCCTTGCATCCGATCTTATTTGCGTAACAGATTTAAGGCACACTCCTTCTGGGAGGCCAAACATCAACTTCCACATGCCTGCTGGAATTTTTATTCTAAACCACATCTCCAACCTGCGAAATCGGTTACTATGAGAAGAACCACCGCAAAAGAGTACTCGTTCTCCTTTCTTGTGAGGGGCCCTTCTCACTTCTCCACGTGTTTGCGGAAAAGTGGCCGTCTTCCCACTTCCGCACGTTCTTTGGCCTAGAGTCTCCTACGTCAGGGCCGTAAAATCTGGCATCAAAGTGGCACCCTAGTTATTCTTTTAAGCGCCGAAACGCGCTAGCTTAACGAGGCAATGATTGCGCGTTCACACTTAAGATATGGAGAATGCGAATATATTCAGCATAGGACGCCGATAACGCACTAAGAAGACCACGACGGCGACATCATGCTTCTTCCTGGTAACACTGTTGCCACCTGTTTCCATTAGATTTTCCCAATTCTTCCATGTTTCAGCTACGGTGATTTTCGCGGTCTGCGCATGGCAATGGTAGGTTCCACCATTACTCTATTCGCTCGGTATTCACACTGAACGGTTCCTATTAAGCCATGCTGTTCTCCCGACTATTGGCAGCAACTACACCTGCGAAGACTCTTTGATGAGAAAAAGTCTTACCATCCCGACGTCGGTGAATTCTGTACGACCAGCCGACATAAAACTTGTCATGGCACTCGGAGACTCACTAACGGTGAGCTGAAAACTCTTCGAACGGATTCTATCCCATACAACTTCCGCCTCTCCTTCAGCCTTTGTCTCACACTGACACACGAAGCACGGCCATCTGGTTTGAAGTGTGATCGGCACTACATAATTCCTGTAGACTGACTCATTGAGTGGGAAAGCTATAACCCAAGACGATGCCGTACGTCACCCTTGCGGATGCCGACACTGCAACGCAGTATGTTAATCATCAGGACACTCAGTCTTCGCTTTTTTCGTTGTAGTACAACTGGTTCAAAGCGGCTCAAGGGGGCCATCCTTGCACTCGGTGGTTATCCACTTTGGTAAGAAGACACAAAGTATGCCCAATCGCATCAGATAAAGCCTAGCTGAGTTCACCACTGGGTAGAACACATCAGGCCTGCATAACATTTCTATTAGGTTGTCCCATAAGTCAACCAGTCAGTCAAAATTTTTTCAACGATTCATTGCGGATTTCGCCGGTGATCTCTTGCAAAGCGCTATACAGCTTTCGAAGCAGAATGATTTGCTCTATCAGAACATGTATTGCGTTTCTTTTTTCATCCTGGATTTAGTCAATTTTTAGGTCGTTAAAGGGAAAAGTGAAAAGTGGCCATCTGCGGCAGTTGCTTCTCTCCGCTTAGGTTTAGAGCATTTTGCACAGCTTTTCATAGGATTTGGAAGACAATGTTTTGTACTACAAGAATGCGTGTTGGTCCTATTGCTCACTTGTCCTTTATTGATTTTTAGGTCATCAAATTGGAACGTCCGACTTTTCCGTCCGAATTTTTACCGACAGCGCGGTTCTGTGGTTGGAATTTTTTGCTCGGTGTTGTATGTCGTTTGGAAGGGGGTGTCTTGCTCAATCAGAATTTGTGTCGCGTTTATTGGCTCACGCTGATTTCTGTCGAATATCGACAACTGAACAAGGAGAAGGAGTTGTTGGTGAACATGATTTTTCTCTTTTTGGAATTTTGTTGATATTCGACAGAAATCAGCATGAGCCAATCAACGCAATAGAATAGAAATTCTTTTAGAACAAGACATTCTCTTCCGAACGACATATAACACCAAGCAAAGAAGTCCAACCATAGAACCGAGCTTCGGACGGAAAAGTCGGTCGACCCAATTTGATGACCTAAAAATCAATAAAAAACAAATGAGCAAATAGGACCGACACGAATTCTTAGTACAGAACATTGTCTTCCAAACGCTATGAAAAACTGCGCAAAAAATTCCAAACCTAAGCGAGAGAAGCAACTGCCCAATAGCTACTTTTTCACTTTTCACTTCACGACCGAAAAATTGACAAAACTCATGACGAAGAAAGAAATAGAATAATTGCTGTGATAGGGCAAATCATTCTCTTTCGAACGCTACATGTCGCTATGCATGAGACTGCCGGCGCTCCGGGAAACCTCGGCATGTTTCGTCGTGTGCTAGTGCCTCTGCGTCGAACGAGGTTGTAGGTGGGTCAAATTAATTGGTCGACCAAACGCCTCCACCTGGTCGCCGTCTTCAGAGGCTTAAAAGTGGTTCAAGACTTTCCGTGGTCGGTCGGAGGAAACAGCTCCGACCGCACCGCAAGCCATTCTGCTGCCTAAACATGCGTTAACGTTGCCTTAATTGGTTCTTGAGTCTCTGAATGTGTTGAGCAGAAAGCAGAAAAATTTGGACGGGGCGCAATCGCAAAATAGAGGGGTTGGTAAAATTAAAAGATATATATGTATACCTAGTTAGTCAATTATGTAAGCAATATAAAGCCACTCACCATTTCACCTCAATAGCGCCGGCGGGAATAGGGAAGGGACTCCAGGATGTGGGCAATTTTAACACGAGTGCGTAACTTGGCCCACACCCTGAAGTCCTCACAATTTGACCCCTGAAGGTTCCAGGGGTCAAATGACGCGCCTGTGTTAAAATTGCCTACATCCTGGAGTTCCCTTCCTTGCCCAATTCGGAAGCAAACAAGACACGCATCCATAAACGAAATGAGGAGAGAAGACTGCACTTACATTCGCTGCATGTACCTTCTCGTCAGGCTTGCCTACCACAGCATGCTATCGTGACCCCTCCCCCCACGACCCTGCTTGCGCCAAAACTGCCACAACGGCCGCGCGCCACCGATCCTCTGAAATGGGCGCGAGGGCCCAAAATCTTTGATTTCGCGCGCACAACAAGGCGCGAAATAAGAGACTCTGGACCCTCCCGATAGTGGGAGCGCGTACGTTAAATTTTCCGCAGAAGCTCCCGGAAACTGATCGTGAGCTGGGTCGGTGCTTTCCTTTCTATTTTTCCTGTGTACTGGCCTGATTGAGGTGGAATGTTCGAGTGAGCCACCTAGGATGTGCTCAGTCACGTCATAGACGATTCACTGAACTTTACCAACCCCTCTCTTCTGCGATTGCGCCTTGGACGGCGAACGGATTATAAACAATAGTGAATGCGAGAAACATAACGTTACAACTTTTTTCCTACTCCAAAGTGGTCCGTTTCGCCTCCTGTTTACAGGCGAACCTTTTTTTTGTTATAACACCTT
The DNA here is from genome assembly GCA_947396885.1 of Heligmosomoides polygyrus polygyrus. Lineage (NCBI taxonomy): Eukaryota > Metazoa > Nematoda > Chromadorea > Rhabditida > Heligmosomidae > Heligmosomoides > Heligmosomoides polygyrus. The sequence goes on along the minus strand of OX377203.1, from coordinate 79,987,141 downwards.
CCTGATGGCTAACGTCGAATGGCCGCACCCCTGCTGAAGGGCCTGCACGATGTCGCCACCGGGTTCGAGTCTCGTCTGCTGGCAATAGAGTTTTGATCGCAACCGAAAATCTTTGAGCGACGTTGTAACTTCGGCATCCGCCGCTTCACATTTGCCTGCTACGAACTTACGTACGAATCATTTCAGGCAGCAAACGGAGCAGGTGCAGAGGACCCGCTTGGCGTCATCCTTCAGTTCAGAGGACTTGCGTTTCAGGCTGGAGGAGATGGCTCAGTCGAGACGCATATCACGATTCCTAGTTAGTGTTGCTTAGACTATGGCTTGTCATACACGCATGTCTTTTTCCAGATATCTTAAAGAAGTACAACCCGCAGCTGTTCGGGCAATCGTACGGAATTGGATCTCCCAACGTCTGGGAAATCTCCTACTTAAATGTCGCTGTTCCTGGTGCCATCGCAGCCGACCTTGCCGGTCAGGCTCGCACTCTCGTCTCACTGCTTCACAGCCATTCTGATGTTGGATTTGTTCTTTTCTGTCTTTTATCTAGCCACGAATGTGTGCAGCATTGAGAGATGGGAACGAACCAGCCAATCATGCCAGACTGAATGGGCGTGGCATAGGGAGGTCGTGTACGATCGGTGCCCTGGTTGGTTGGCGTTCGTTTGGTCGGTGATCTGATTGGTTATGAATGACACGCTCGCTCCCACCTCCCATTGCTGCCCACATGAGCTATTTGTCATTTGATCTCGAGGGGACATACGGTAACCTGTGGGCAACACCTCGTCTTGTGGCGGCAATATTCTTCAGGTTCGACGGAAATCCTTATCGTCTTCTTCCACGCTTTCGTTAAGTGGTCCATTTCAAACCTTTATACGAAAAAGGAAGTAACAGGAAAATCTAAAACCAGGAAAAAAAGAAAAAGCCTTCATGAGCTTTAATAGAGATCACTACAGATCATACTTGCACTAGCCCCTAACTTTATGTATTTTCAGTCCTTCAACTTCAAGGAGGATTGGAAGCTTCTGAACATCTTCATCGGTGGAAACGACATGTGTTCCTTCTGTCATGACCAGGTGTGTAACTAATGATCACTCTTGAACCCCCTATCAGAATACAAGCGCTGCACTTTTAGAAGCTACAACCGGCCGAGTGTGTTCAGCACATTGAGGAGGCCATACAGGTCATCTTCGACAACGTGCCAAGAGTGATAGTCTCCATTACCGCAATGCTTCAGCTTGAAGTCCTTCGTCAGTCCGATCAGGGACGACCCTTCTGCGAAGGGCTCCACAGGTATGTGAGGAGGTTATACTGCCACTGCTCTACTGCTAAACCAAAGGAGCGTTCAAGATCATGCTTATGATTATGTTTACTACATCGCAAAGACGGATGCGAGTTAGAACCAGATCAGTACTAACAAACAAGAAACGAACATCAATAAAATAGCACAATCAAACAAGAACTGGGTTTGGTCGATCTCCATGACTACAGCCCGTCAAACTTAGATAAAATTTTCGATGCACACCGGTTGAACTGAGGTATAGAGTGGGTTTTGAAAAGTTTTTCGTGAGCCGTATGTAAGCACTGCCTGCTCTGTGCTGTGAAGAAGGAGGCGCAAACTGTTGTTCTGGGCAACGCAATGCCATTTTCATTATAACCTCTAGTGCGGGAAGGCAACCAACTATATAATTTCCTAATCGCGGCCACACTTGGGAGGTGCAGTATTCCGTGGACGATTCAAATATAAACATAAACATACGCATAAACGTAAGTAAATAAGTAGAGCCTGTGCATTTCCCTAGCATTACTAAAAACCAGAAAGATGTAATAGTGATAAATAGAAACAGCGGAACCAGAGGTGCTCATTTCCGTTAAATCGTTAAATTTCGTTAAAAAAATACTTAATGGCTGCATAGTATTGTTTCAATAAAAAATGCCTGTGGGACCGTTTTGTGTACCATCTTCACGAAAGACTGGGCAGTTTTAAATAAAACCTTTGAAACTTCCGGAATTCTGACAACTTTTGAAATCAGAGAGAACATCTTCCAAATAAAAACGAGCGCCTTCCAATTTGAATTATTAAATTATTAAAAAGCTATTTTCAACATTCTTTTCTATTCTTTTGTATTTTTTAAATATTATTACATCTACAATAGTATGAAAATAAGTCTGAAAAGCAGTTGAAAGTAATTTTTAATAGATTAGTAATTTAAATCGGATGGCGTCCGTTTTTATTTGGAAGGTGTTCAGCTTGATTTCAAAAGTTGTCAAAATTCCAGAAGTTTCAAAGGTTTTATTTGAAGGCGTCCAGTCTTTCGTGAAAATGGTGCATAAAACGGTCCCACTGGCTCTATTGAAGCAATACTATATAACTATTTATGATTTTTCAACGAATTTTTAACGGAGACGCACAACCCTGAGCGGAAACTACTTCTTCTTTGATTCACAAGATTCGAGTTACATCTTTTCGTCTAAAATCAGAACATGGTACTTGTTGAGAGTTGGGAAAAATCAACCGCTAAGCATGATATGCACGTACATGGCCAAATATGCATCAAAATTGCTTCCACGATAACGCGTAGGAGAGGACCATCCCTCAATGGGACCGACTAACGCCGATCTTTGTCCTTTAATCCCATTTACCTTAATCTATACTTTTTCACGTCGAATTGGACACTTTTCGGATCAAACTGGACACTCTTCTATGCGAGCCCAAAACTTTTGAAAATAAGGCGAACTGTTCCAGATTGAAACGATTTTTTTCTACATTAAACAGTAGACTCTACAAAAGGATTAGAATAATTTTTTGTTCAACAAAAATTTTAGTACAGCTTTCTTTAAAGTTCTAATTCACTTGCTCAAAAAGTGAACACATTATTTTAAGTTTTATAAAATTTTTATTTTTGAGGAAAAATAATGATTTAAAGATTGATCTGAAGAACAGGAAGGCAGTCGCTTTATGGTGCCAAGACTGCGACTTGCCCTCGTCCAAGCCATCGCGATTTTTACTCGATTGGTAGCAAAATTTATGTTTGCGTATAGTTTCACACCTGTAAACTACGCAACAAAAACAGTTGCAAAAAACGCACTCACGTTAGTGCTTTACGTTAGCATCATTTACACTATTCTATTCAAATAAAAGTTCCGAAGAGCTTTTTGAAAGCATGGCGCGATCTGGTCTTTTAATGCACTAAATGATTCTGTTGCACCTTTAAGCAAAATTTAGGTTATACTTCTTCTTCAAACATTTATAAAGTTCTTACACTTTTAATTAATTAAAAATATCGACGAGCTTCTTGAGTGCTCATACAGGCAGTTGAACTAAAAAAATATAAGAAAAATAAAATTTCAAGAAAAATTTAAATTTTCCTTGAACAAAAAATTATTCCTACTTTTTAGGAGAGCTGCTAGCTTAATGTGGAAGAAGCTCGTTGTGATTTGAAAGCCGTTCGTTTGGGTTTTAAAAGTTTTAGGACAGTGTTCTGCTTCATTTGAAAAGTGTCCAATTCGAAGTGAGAATGGAAGATACCCTATCTATCCGGCAAATTGGTCACGAACAAAAGTGGAAAAGAAAAGGGCAGAAAGTTTTGCAACAAAAGTTTTCAGGCTGAGTTGAAAGAGCGCCACCACATATTCGTTACAGCTTTATACGCTACGGTTTCCGATTTTCCAATAGGATGGTTTCCGATTTTCCAATAGGATCCCTCTTTCTTATTTTTTAGGCTCAACAAAGAAATCCAGACTCGCAGACAGTCGTGTTTATCTGGTTTGGCTTTGATTGTAGGACTAACTAATTTACGTATAACCCGCGCTAATTTTTGAACTGCACCTTCTAGCATTTGATGTAGAACCTACCCATTATCATCGTGTGGTTCGCAGCCTGCTAGTTGAAACGTTCTGTCATCAATTCTGTACTCGGAAGGTTGTAGGATAAACTCAATGTATCCCTCTTAAGAGACGAATGCCCATGCGAGAGCGACTCGAAGGACTTCAACAACACCTACCTAGCCAACGTGAGTGGCATCCTTTCTGGTTATTAGGCATTCTCCTACTGCTCCAATTGCTAAGGAATTTAATAAATTCTAAGTTCTCTCATTCTGACACTTCGGCGTTGTCGTCGTATACATATTTTTGTTTTTTTCCAACAAGGTTCTAGGTGGAATCTTTACTTATCGGTCTGTCGTCGTCTTCGAAGGTCTAAAAACGTCATAACTACAAATTCCACCTAAAAACTTGGTTGCGAAGAACAGATTAGACTTAAGCAGTGCAGTGGCTGAAGAATCCTACTTCTAGGCTTGCATCGACTACGCGAATCGTGAGATGAATCTGGCTGCATCGGGAAAGTACGACAAGGCGGACTTTGCCGTCGTCACTCAGCCTTTCTTCCGTGACGTTACCGATGTTCCAACGAAGGTAGCACCGTCATCATCTAGTTATTTGACTCATCCTACAACACCTATGTGGTCACCTAGCTAGAAACGAAGTCATGCTGTGCACAATTTCTCATCCAGCACCAACTTCTGCTAATCAGTGTGCTCTTCTGTCAGAGCTCCTGACATCTAGCATTAGACCGGATTCATCGAGGTGGAAAAAGAAACAGACTCACGATGGGCGCTCATCACATACCTTACCCATCCATTTGTTGGTGGAGGATACCCGACTACCCTCGTGGTCATCTACGTATACCCGCGAGGATTTGTTTACCTTTACCACGAGATTGATGAATCCGCCTACAGATTCCTAAGTCGAAGGCACTTCTACTGCGACGGAAACTATAATATACAATTCTAGCCCAACATAAGGCAGGGCTCTTAATCGGCTACACTTCTGTTTACATTTAGAACTGCTGAAGGATGCTCTGATGGTATAAAACCTTGCGGGAACGGAACCCACACCAACTGCTTTCCGCGCAAAACTCTACGCCAGAGGTGGACTCGAACCAACACCTCGTGCCGACTGAGCGGGGATGCTCTTTGCCATTACACCACCGTCCTACAGAAGGAACGGTATGACGCTCATAGTGACCCTTGAGCGAGATGCATCAATTGGAGCATTCTGGCACGCGACAATGACGAACAGCATCGTGACTACCGTCTTCTTGCACAGTTCTACAATCAGCAAACCATTAACATACAAGGCGAAAATGTAAAAGACGGCTCACCCAATCCTTTTGAGATGCGCCACGTAGTCTACCTCTACGAGATGTCGTTGAAGCGGTTTGAATCCTTACTTCGCCATACAAACACTTCTGTAGCCAGCCGATGAAGAATTCAATGCTTTATCCTTCACAGGCAGCTCTAGCACTAATTCACCGACTCTGCATGGATAGAAGGTTGGTTGACCTGGACAGGAAGTCCGAACTAGGAACCTGGTATCGGGTGCACGTGGCAGCCGGCACCTCTTCAACTGCGCTACATGCGCCCAAATTATAAAATAAATACAACAATTAAAACGAATATTTAGAATACAAAATATAAAAATTAAAGAAAAGTACAAAACACATATTATGTCATTGTACATTTTTTATTTTCAATGCATGTAGCGTGTAGCGCGGTGCCATCTGAAGCGTGCACCGGGAACCAGCTGGCTGGTTCGGATTTCTCGTCCAGGCCAACCAAGCCTTCCACCGCTCCGGAGTCGGTGAAATGGTGCCAGACTTGTCTGGGAAGCATGAAGAGCTGACTTGTTCATCGGCTGGCCAGCGCATATCATATTATTTTCAACGGAATTCTGTTGACAGGAGTTCTTCGCGCCCGACTGCTTCCACTTCTCGCAGTGGGGACACGCGCTGGTATCGACGTGGCTGTGGAAGAACATTCTGGAGCCCGTCGGTGCAAAGACGACTCGCGGCTCTGCTCTTGTTCCGACGTTGCCGCTGGCGTGTCCCGACCCGGTATGAAATTTGGACTCTTGTGCTTTCTTTGTCTCCGAAAATTACTCATTTCAGGACTGCCCATTCATTCGCACCAACATGAACAGCAAGGACTGCACTCCATATCTCACACCGGTCGCGAAGAACTAGATGATTCAGAGAATTCTATAAATAAAACGGTCTCTTTGCTTCTGTTTGCATATTTAGCATTTAAATACTAAGCCAAAGTCCGCCAATTCACCGACCTTGGAGGATGGAAGGCTTGATTGACCTGGGCGGAGAATCCCAACCAGGAACCTGGTATTGAGCACACGTGACATCCGGCACTTCCTCGAACTGCACTGCACGCGCCCAAAAAATGACAAATAAATCAAATAAAATAGAAAAGAAAATACAGAATACATACGAAATATATACGATCCATAGTGAGCAAGTAGTGGGAGGTAATAACGCTAGGAAAACGGAACAGACCCGAGAAGTGGCACCTCTACTGGACATGGAATTGCAAAGACGGTCCGAATGTCAAGGTCTATCCTAATCGGGAGGGTGCAACCGTAAAGTATCAGTTGCATACGTCATCCCACGGCATTCCCTGGATTCAAATAAAAACCACCACATAATGGGAGATCACAGCTAAGGACATCGCAGAAATCGGGTAAGTTGTTGGAGGTGGAAATCACTATGTGCCCCAATCCGATTAGGGTAGATCCGAAGGTCCTCTTAGCTAATTGTTTGCCTTTGCGAAGAAAGTTCTGCCTTCAGTTTCGCCACCGTTATCGAACAAACAGAGTGGAGAAAATAAGGTGAATTGCTGTCCACAACAAACTCAAAAATAGTTGGAAAGGAGAGGAGGGATGGCATCTCGCTCTCAATCACTTTAGGGACACTTCTTTGAGGAGCACCGCGCACTCCTCACTTTTCGTTTTCGTTTTGACATACGATGATGAATGATAATGATAAACCAGGGTACGAGACAGCATCTACTCCGGATTGAAATGTGAGACCCTGATGTCTATTGCGATAGCTCTTGCTGGTTTTTAGAATTATACGTGTAAACAGCATTTACACCGTCACTCCAAAAAGCAATGCTATGTATGCGACGATTGCGCAGCGCAATCTTCCCACATAGGTCCTTGAAATTTTCCCAAAAATAAAATCTACCAAACTCCATTACGGAACTGGTGAGGGTTGTCAATAGGCACCTCAAAGAATGAATCAAAAGGGGATTGTTTGTTTGTTTGTAAACCTCCATCACACAAACATATGTTGTTCTTCTCGTTCTGCATCTTTGTACAGCTGATTAGCATTTATCTGCTTGGATATCCCCCTACAATAAATAAATAAATAAGTAACACACAAAAAAGTTATGCATTCCCTTCAAGATTTCTATTCTCTATCACATTCTAACCTAAAGGTGCTCAAAGTAAGATCCAAATACCAAGAACTAGAACTATGTAATGTAAGATCGGCATATTTTACACCATGGGTTGGCTGTGAGTTCCTAAAGTTTGCAAGGAAAATCCCTATGCCAAATTCACTGAGGCAATACAAAAGGCTTATTAACCGGTTTTTAAGACGTCTCTTAACAGCTCACCAAATTACTTAAGTTTTTTTGTTTTGTTGTTTAGGTTCTAGTTATTTGTGTCATCCTATTCATTTTAAGTTTGTTGCTTTCTCTTTTAACCTTGTGTGATCGTTCACGTGAAATAAGTAAATAAACAAATTCTATCCTTTCGAGCCTTTTAGGATATACCAAAACGCACTGTTTGAGGTAAAACGACAGGAATTTTGTGTCCATGTCGCGAATGTGGGAAGCATTGGAAGGTGAGAGGGCGATACCGTCACTGGCTGACCGAAAGGCTGACATCCAGTCACTGCGAAGATTCGCGACTAGGACTGAATGTGTCTATTCAGACAACAAAGATGTTTTTTAAGACATTTGTAAAGACGTTCTGTTAAACTGAACTTTAAAAAATTAAACTCATAGGACCATCTCCGTTTAATTGTTAGAGTTTTTTGTTGTTGCTTGTTGTTGCTAGTTTGTTTCGTAAAATGTCCATTTTATTTGGAAAATTGTCCGACTTCAAATTCAGGGTCCAGTATATTGTAAAGGCGACAGAAAGCTTTTACGACGTCACAACACAAAGCATGGCGCGTCCAAAGAAGATTACCCATTGCAGCTCTTGGCATTCACAATCAATGCCTTCACAACGAAAGCAGTTTCCTTCGTTGTTTGGCCTCTGCAAAGCACCTCACGACACTTGGAGGTAAAAGCGCATCAGCCTGGCCTACCAGAACCAGTCGTTGATTGACTGCAGCTTTTCAGCCTCCTAATGCGCGCCACTAAATTCAATCATAAGTGCAGAAATTGCTAGGCTTGAATCTGTACGAAACAGCTTTACCAGGAAACTATGGAAAAGAATTTATAGTTTGGACTACGCCGCCATACCATAAGCGGTTGGGAGAAAACAAATCTTCAACTTGCGCAGTGTTGTCTGTTGCAGAATACAACCTAATCATGATTTTCAAGCTGCCTACAAACTGCTGCGCCTTTCTCTTCAAGAGTCTTATTCAATTTCCACTTTTTACACAAGGACTGGACAGTGGAAGATCCAGATTCCCAGAGCAAGAAGTAACGCAAGGTCTTCGTTCTTGTCGAGCCGGCATTGAATTCCTTAGATTTTCCAAGAAAAACAATTTGCCAAACTCACTAGGGCAATTCGAAGTACGTTGGCGTAGTTTTCCACGTATATAATAAATAAACTTCTTCTTCTTCAGCGTTTGACCCGCTTCATAGCGGGGTCCGGTCTTCTGGTGTCGTGACGCCACCTTTCTCCATCCTGTGCTTCATCAGGGTGGACGCCAGTTACTTTCATGTCCATGTGTAACGTATAGGACCAACGCTGCTTCGGGCGTCCTCTAAGCCGCTTTCCTGACTCTTCCAACTCAAGGCCTATCTTGCGGACGCTGTCTTCTTTCCCACGCAGAACGTGGCCGTACTATCGCAAGCGAGCTTCGCGCATCTTGTCGGCTATCGGCGCGACACCGAACTTCTGCCGAATACTTCGTTTCGAATGGTCCATGCGGGTGACTCCAGCCGTCCAGCGCAGCAGCTTCGTGTCCATGACGCTGAGGCGTGTTTCAACTTCCTTACTCGCAGGCCAACACTCTGCGCCATACATCGCTACTGGCCGGATGACTGTTCTGTAGATCTTTGACTTTAAGTGCTTTGGTATCTTCCTATCGCAGAGCACACCAGTCAGCAAACGCCACTTAGACCAAGCTGCACTCACGCGTGAGTTCACTTCAACCATCAGACCGCCGTCAGACGCTATTGCTGATCCCAGGTATTTAAACACCGAAGTACGTGCAAGCTCAGTGCCGTCAATCTTAATGGAGCCGGACTCGTTTACGTTAGTCGTTAGGTACTCGGTCTTCTTGACGTTCAATTTGAGTCCGAACATCGCCAGGTGGTCGCACCAGCTTGCACCTGCCGCTCGAGTTCATTCTTGTCTTCGCTAGCGAGCATTACGTCATCAGCATAAAGCAACGTCCATGGGACAGGCTTCTGAAGGTCTCTCGTAACGGCATCCATGACGACAACAAAGAGGAGTGGAGAAAGCGCAGAACCTTGGTGCACCCCGACAGAGATGGGAAACTCCATCGAGGTTCCAGCTGCAGCTTGCACTCTACTCTTTGGGCAAGAGTAGAGCATCCGCACCCACTCCATGAGTTCCTCAGGTACGTTGTGTTGTCGCAAGGCGTACCATATAACCTCACGCGGTACGTGGTCGAAAGCCTTCTCCAAATCGAGAAAGGCGAAATGCACCGGCTTCTGTTTCTCGCGCTGCTTCTCCACCAGAAGTCGGACGGCGTGTATGGCATCAATGGCCTCACAACCAGACACAAAGCCGCACTTGTTGTTGGAGAGCTTGACGATTTCACGAATTCGCCTGTCGAGGATTCGCTCGAAGATCTTCATGTTGTGCGAAAGCAAGCGAATCGGACGGTAATTGGAGCAGTCTGCAGGACTGCCCTTCTTCTTCCAAATCGGAATCGTCGTACTGTTGTGCCAACACTCCGGTATTTTCTTCTCCTTTACTACCTGGTTGAAGAACTCAGCCATCCACTCAGCAGGATACCAGAGCTTCGACTTCCAAACATCGGCTGCCAGATCATCCGGTCCTGTTGCCCTGCATGGCTTCATCTTCTTCAGAGCCGCTTCTGTTTCCTCCACGGTGATCTTGTGAACGGGACCGTGAACAGAACCCACAGAAGGAATGACCGGGTGAGGAAATTCCATAGTGGAAATTTCCTCAAAGTAATCACGCCATCGCTTCAGCGCCTTTTTCCGGTCTCTCAGAAGATGGCCGCTCTCATCATTGATGCCAAAGAACTTTTCAATATCCTCGGTTTGGCGATGGCGGATTTTAGCAAGTCGATACAAATAACGCTCACCATCGTGCGACGGGAGCTTTTCGTTGACATCACTATAATGAGTGGCTTTTGCAACAGCCACGGCCTACTTTGCAGCTATCCTCGCTTCTTGGTACTTCCGCCAGTTACCGGCTGTCTTGTCGCTGAGAAACACGTGATAAAGCGCCTTCTTCTCTCGCACTTTTGCTTTCACGTCATCTGTCCACAGCCATGTCTGCTTGTCGACTTTGCGTCGTCCAGGCTTCGTAGTGCCGAGTTCCAATCTTACAGCTTGACGTATCGCGTCGGTTGCTCTCTTCCAAGTTTCGTACACAGTCGTGACTGTCGGCAACCGTACGCGCGAAATCACAGCTGCTTCCTTCTCTCTCATTCGCCACCACTTGATTCTTGCAGCACCGCATCGCTCGATCTGCTTCAGCCTAGGAGGGGCGATCTCTAGGGTGCAAGTCAGCGGTCTATGCTGTGGGGCGACCGTCTCATACGGCACGATCTTCGCGTCTGTGACAATGCTCCGGTCGCGATCCTTCACAAGCACAAAGTCTATCTGAGACTTGGAGCTCCCACTATAATATGAGATGAGGTGGGAGTCGCGTTTTCAGAAAACGGTGTTCACAATGGTGAGGTTATGCGATTCCGCATACCCAAGAATACGCTCACCATCGGGATTACGAGACCCGTATCCGAAACCACCATGACAGCTGTACCCGTCCTTCGCAGCACCTACGTGCCCATTAAGGTCACCAGCGACTATGATGACATCATTCGACGGTACCTCATCTGTCTTCTCATCAAGCAGGTTCCGAAACTCATTCTTGGATTGATCGGAGCAGCCAGTTTGCGGAGCATACGCAGAGAAGAAGTGATAGAGTCGCTCCTTAGCGGCGACAACGATCTTCATCAATCGATCGTCAAAGCGCTCGACGCTTACAATCGAGTCACGAAATCGTTCGGAGTCGATTATTCCGACACCACTGGTGGTCCTGGGACTTCCACATAGAACGGCCTGAAGCCACGTCCTATGTCCCTTGACTTGCGGCAAGACCACCTCGTCTCCTGCACCGCACAGAAATCAACTCTTCTACGCTCCAGTGCTTCAACCAACTCGCACGAGCGGCCCGTCAACGTACCCACATTCAGCGTAGCCACGCGGGTCCTGCTTACGTTACGGGACTTTCGGACTAGCTCAGTTGCCCCCCGATGCCGTCCTCGCATCAGGGACCCTCGCATACTTCTCACACTCGCCGGGCTCTGCGAGTGCGCGTCGGCTCCCGCGGACGGCGTAGCACAATCTCGAAAAACATGACTATTCATACACCATGTGATGTGACATGAGTCTTCGTAGGCTGGCCTGTCACAGGGCCTGTCGCCTGCATTAGAATGTCCGTGATTAGCTTAGCTCGCAGAGCTAGCAGTTTCCAGTGGCACCACGTGGAGGAAGGGACATCGCCACCGTATATAATAAATAAACAAAAAAATAAATTCATCACGCGTCCAAAGGAGATTACCAACCTTCGTCATTGGTGCATGCTCGTTCCATTACTTAGCACTGTCAGCACTTTCTTCCCTCTTTGGCCTCTACCACACAAAATTACATAAAGGTTTTCAACCAGATCTATTGTTCAGCAGATAGTCTCCACTGTAGTCTGGCAACCAGCGCCAACTTAAAGAGAGTTTATTTAGTTATCTACTTCACGCAGTCAAGGGTCCGTCACAATGGAAAAACAATCAACACTTCATAAAGAAGGAGACTATCGTAATTGTGTCAAGATCTCAATAAAAAGAACAAGAAACGAACATGAATAAAGACACAACTAAGAATAAGTAGACAACTGAGTGGTTTTAATTGTTTTATATTGCTGATCCTCACATATCTCAATGAAATTCATAAATATATCCCTTTTAAGAGTAAAAATAAAATAAGAATCACAAAGAAGATGCAGATAAAATAAGACTTGTGTGAGGAATAGCTCAGTGTGAAGTTTCCAGTACACGGAACTGATTACGACAAGTTCAAGGTTCACCCAACGTCTTCTTATTTCAATTCCAGGCCATACTCTGCTGGTAGAAAGCGGGCCCTAACACCTCAAGTCTATAGTTTGGTCGAGCATTCCTTTCGTGAAGGCGATAAAATTCAACGTCCAGCTTAAGTGTCATCCTAGTCATTCTTTCAAGTGCCGAGATAGAGGCCAACCTTAACGAGGTGGTGATTGCGAGTTCGCCCTGGAGATATGGAGAATGTGATTATATTCAGCATATGGCGCCGATAGCGCATTCAGAGGACCGCGACGACAGCTAAATGCTTCTTTCCGGTACCACCCTTTGTTTTGAAGAGCTTCAGTAATACCCGTACCTCGTTCTGTTTCAGCTGCAGTGCTCCTGGTTCTGTGTGTATGGCAGAGGTAGGGCTATAACACACCTTGTTCCTCGGGTCCGTGCTGAGCACTCTTTTCAGTGCCGCCGTCCTCCCAACTATTGGCACCAGCTTCACCTGCGCCGATTCGTTGATGAGAAAAAGTCTCAATCCTCCGCAGACTGTGAACTCTGTTCGGCCGGCTGACATAAACCTCGTCATGGCACTCGGAGACTCAATTACGGTATGTTTAAAGCACCGTAGCTGTTTCCCGGAACTACAGCATTCAAGCAAAAATTTGTATGTCAAACTCTGTGACTATCTGGAACCTTTGCTCTATACAGGGCATATCGTCGAGTTTTTCTGGGCACGTGGTAGCGCAGTCGGAGGAGGCACAGGCCGCCGCGTGCACTCGATTACAAGTTTTTAGTCAGACCCCCCTACGCGTTGGCCAGCGAAGCCTTCCATCCCTTCTGGGTCGTAGAATTCTGGGGAAGTTTAGGGATGCTTCCAACGCTATAAGTATCAGAAGTTCTATCCTGCTCGAGAAGAAACCTCAGCTAACCATAAGTGACCTGTTGGCAATTGACCTGTCTGGGAAGGATAAAGCGCTGACTTCTCCACAGACAGGCCAGCGCAAGTCATTGTGTGGCCAAATCGCGTTCAAATCGCCTCCGCGACATCTCGTACAAGTAACATGCGCGGCGCATCCCAAAAGGGAAATATTAACACTGACCAACTCTGTTTCTTTAAGCCTCAAGTGGCTGTTATCGAGGTTGTGAGCTGTCATAACAATGTTTTGTTGCGATCAAAACTTCTAGCGCCAGGCAGGACTCGAACCCGCACCTCCCTCTGACCGGGCGGGAATGCTCTACGCCTCGCCACTAACACTGTCCATTATGCGTCATCCTTATTACGGCAAGAACATGGTTGAGTATAACCACAACGTCATTTAAACAAGGAACTGAGATTATAAGTTGTCAGATGGGTGTAGAGTTTCTATCAATACCTACACCAGGCGAGACTCGAACCTGCACCCCTCCTTACACGTCAACATGCCACCACAATACACCACTACCGTTTTTTGACCGCACGATACATCTACGATATCCTCGTGACGTGCCAGCGTTCACCCATGACAGAACTCTGGGGCCAGATTAATCAATCGTTTACCACCTTCTAACGGTGAAAATACCGCTAAACCTGATGCTGGGTGAGTGTCATATCAGGGAGTATGGCAGTATTTTCACCGTTGGAAGGCGGTAAGCGGTTGATGAACCTGGCCCCTAATGTGCTCTGACATGAGAAATTCTTCGTGTGAAGAAACTGTGCCGCATATACTGTATCACCTGCTGTCCCGTTGATCATCGAGTTATTCGAGCGGGCGCCGGCAAGATCTCCATTCGTCCCCGTCGCGTGCCACAGTGCTCCAATGGATCCTCCTCGCTCGAGGGATACGAAGAGTGTCTTATCGTTCGAAACTTTTGCGAACAAGTCCGAGCAACACGTTGGTGGACGTCCTGGGCTGGGGCCAGATTCTCCAACCGCTTACCGGCCGATAACAGTGAAAAGTACCGCCAAACGTAATGTTGATGAATGTCATATTAGAGGGTATGGCAGTACTTTTCACCGTTACCAGCCGGTAAGCGGTTGATGAATCTGGGCCCTGGTGTTCTTCTAACATCCCGCGAAAACCAGTCGGTGACAATTCTCGTCCTACGTGTGTCTGCGAGGCTCATTACGTGGCCGGCCCACCCAATTTTCGACGACTTGGCCCATTCGACAGCGTCTCTGATCATCAAACGTGGACGAAACTCGGAACTCCGAAGGTCTTCTCTCTTTCAAAGTAGACTATACCCTGGTTACCTCACCACACAGAAATAATAATTTTCTTGTGCTGAATGTTGGCTTCGGACGTCGATTAAAGGAGCGTATTTTCTTTTCTTCATGATCGTTTTCGGAATGCGTTACTACTCTTCATAGAAATGGCTCGTTTTGGTCACGAGTCAGCAATGAGTCGTACATGTTAATGCTTTGGTGAGTTGGATTTCCTATAATTCGTAAGTTACCAAAACACCCAGTTTGTCTGCGTAACCAACCTGTTGTGAGTGGAAGTAAACGGTCGAATTCCACACGTCAAGCTCTCCTACCATCTCTCCAGTTGCCATACGGTAGTTAGTTCCCACCAACGCCTTCATCATTTCGTCGTCAGTAGTGACTGTGCGACAAGTATGTCGTGTATCTTGTGCATTGAAATTTCCAGGGCAGAAGCGAGCAAGCCAACGCTAACACCGGCGTTCAGTAAGGCAGTTCTTACCAAAAGTTTCATATTATTTCTTCCCAGCTTGGGCCTCATTTTTGTCCCTTTAGAAGTAAAACAATAGAATACTCCGATAATGATCTCTTTGTCTTACTGTCCAATTTCAACTTATTCTTTTACCAATTTGTTTTTACTAATGACGCTCAGTTTTTGATAGAAAACAGTCTAAAGTTTAACCTTCAAAAATGTATATGGTAACGTAAACCACGCTTACCCAACAACCCAATAGTTCTGAGCTTAATTGTCATTTTACGGCATCTACTTTAACGTTTTCAGGCCGGTAACGGAGCCGGTGCAGAAGATCCACTCGGTGTCGTCCTTCAATATAGAGGACTGTCGTTTCAGGCTGGAGGAGACGGCACACTGGAGACACACATCTCGATTCCTAGTCAGTTTTCGTTTGCAAAAGGCATCCCTTTCCACACGCATACGACCTTGTTTTCAGACATTCTGAAGAAGTTCAACTCGAAGTTGTTCGGTCAGTCGGTCGGAATCGGATCGCCGAACGTCTGGGAGGTCGCGCATTTGAATGTGGCCATGTCGGGCGCGATCGCTGCTGACCTACCTGGTCAAGCTCGCACTTTGGTCTCACTTCTGCACTCCCACTCGGAGGTGAATTTGTCTACAGACCGAAAAAAAAACAAAGAAAACCGAAATATAGTCTGACGACTAACTCCTGCATATCAGAGGAATCATGTGTGGACGATCCAGATAGTACTTGAAAAAATGGGTTGTATCCAAACATCTGGAACCGAAACACACGGCGCAACCGTGTTCGTCGACACAATTTATATTCTATACTTAAGAGCTTTAAAACGTAATAGAACAAAGAACCGGAACATTTATTGAGCCTAAAATTGATTAAAAAAATATGTTCAGCGTAGAAGATTACAGCAAAATTCGGCTTTGAAAATTAGCGAAAGCAACCTTTCAATGAATTGCAAAGAGCGGAAACCACTTTTTTCTCAAAGCGATTTAGTAATTCATCCACTAAAAAAGCTGCTATATACTCAATCAAAACATCGTCTATTATTTTTTCACTAATTAGTCAACTAAATAAGTCAACTTCCCAAATGCTCTTTCTGTTCAAGAAAGTTTACCAACGCGTGGATAGTTGAATGTTTTCGGAGCATGATTGGAAAATGACGCAGGAATTTTATTGCAGGTCTTAACAGCGCTAGCCGAAAAAAATTCTCGAAAACTTTTTGAGTGCGGTTTTGCATCTGACAAAGGTCAAAAAAATTAATACAAGTATTCATTCGGCTAGAATCAACACAATATTAAATTGTCAGAAATTAAGGCATACTTCGGCATGAATAAGAAATTATTTGTAGAAGAATCTCTGCTTTATAACCACCTTGTTTTCTAGTTTCTAACAAATTGAGATTGATTCGCTTCAACTTGCATAGAAGTAGCAGCTTCTTAGGTCCATGTCGCGATGACACATCGCAAGGGTGCGGGAACATTCATCGGGTGCAGACGCTCCGTTGCTCCCACCGCAACCTCGAAAGCCGATCAGATACCGGCTCAGTCTCACGGCCAGCGCACATGATTGGCTACCGCGATTACGGTAGTAGCAAGGGCGCGTTCCCGCACCTCCTGCGGTACGTGACATATGTCAGAACTTTTCTATTTTTTGCGCTTTCATATGAGCTTTCTTCAATAACTTTACCGCCAACAAAGTTACCACCTTTCAAACAGTGCCTTCATTTTTTGGACACCCTGTATTATGGACGTTCTGAACAGGCGGCCATTGCGGTTCCAAAGCCGACTTTAAATATGTGGCAAAATGAAAGAAAATTGTAGGCGTATTGTTCTTTCAATACCACCGACTTTCAGTCTGTCGACTACGACAATGACTGGAAACTTCTCAATATATTCATTGGCGGCAATGACATGTGCTCCTTCTGCCTTGACCAGGTACGCACTTGCTCAAGTTTTCAGGCAAGCCTCTTGAACTTCTTGCCTAACGTGAGCTTGTTCAGAAACTGCAACCTTCCGAGTGTGTCCAGCACATCGACGAGGCGATAAAGATCATTCACGACAATGTGCCGAGAGTGATCGTGTCGATCACGGCCATGCTTCAGCTGGAGATCCTTCGCCAGTCCGACAAAGGACGACCATTCTGCCAGGGACTTCACAGGTACATAGTAGTGCTGAAACTCAGTGTTGGCTAAAAACTAGACGAGTTCTCGAATCATTTAGTTTGAACGCATGCAGAATTTCTTTCTTCAGGACGTGGAAATGCCCTGAGGGAAGAACTATAGGCTAAAACCAGTAAATGCTTCGTACTGTATCATCCTACTACATTTATTTATTTATTGCGCATGTTTGTGCGCCATACAAAAAAAAACTTTAACAAGCAGTTAAGGCATCTGTCCGAGGTGGTGCATCTGTCGATCTGTCTGACTGCAAGACCAGTAAGAAGGTTGAGGGAGTGACCCTGCAAAGTGCGCTCGGATTCAGAAGGCGTGCTCCAGAAGTTGCGCAACGCGCTTACGGATTCAGAAGAAGTGAACTGGAACTTGTGCAAGGTTCGCTCGGATTCAGAACACGTGCCGCAGACGTCCTCCAACCTAAGTGGCGATTCAGATGACGTGCCGCAGATATTATGAACCATTCGTCCAGATTCATTGATCACTGATGTCGGACAACGTGCATCTGGATTCAGAACACGTTCCGAAGATCTCGTGCAACGTGTGGATTCAAACTGTTACAGTTAAAGCGTTATATTTTCGTGGTATGACGGCGAAGCCACAACCACGCCCCTGGGGCCGGATTCATCAACAATTAAACCTATGGGTATGCGTGTATAGGGGGAGAGATAAGATAAGAGTCAGATAGAGATAATGCAAGAGTCAGAGACGCAGGCTTTATCGTGGGTATTTTCACCCCTTATACCCACGAGTAAGTCGTTGATGAATCCGGCCCCAGGCGTTTGGCAGCCGGAAGGCTGCTGATGAAAGTCTGATAAGTGAGGATGCGCCCTACAAAACATTCCTAACTATTGCTAAACAATTCCTTATAAATTGAAATAAGGAGTGAACACTGGTCATGTTCAGGAGCTTGTTTTTTTTTAAAGATTTATCGTTCTGGATTCTTCTCGAAAATAAGTCCTATAGAACGACATCTGTTACTATGTTAGAAAGATGAAAAATCCATCATCCCGACAGCTAAGTTGAACGCAAGACGATTGTACACGAAGCAGTGTTTTCTGGTGCCACATCAGGCTTTTTTAAATGAACAGGACGAGTGCTACTTGAGAGAAAGCTATGAAAGTTGTCATTATGATCCAGGTTGCATCCAGTTGGAAAGACGCTTTTGTTTGTGGATTGACGGTTAGATTCACCAAAATTTACGATTTAAGCCGGAAATGCCGTAAGTAGTGAAAAAATGCCAAAAATAGCTGTACATCGTACGTTGGAATTACACGCACCGCTGCTTATAATATGCACTGCATGTTCTACTGGAGCTGGCCCAAGAGATCCAGTCTAGGAGGTAACAGGGTAATGCTTACAGTGTAAAATAAACAACTTTTCAGGGATGAGTGCCCGTGCGAAAGCGACTCGAAGAACTTCAACAACAGCTATGTGGCTGATGTGAGTCGCACTCCTTCCTTTCCGCTACCAGTTCCAGGCACTCAGTTTTCTAATTGTAGGCCTGCATTGACTACGCAAATCTGGAGATGGTACTGGCTGCATCCGGAAAGTACGACAAGATGGATTTCACCGTTGTCACTCAGCCATTCTTCCGTGACGTCACTGACGCTCCATTGAAGGTAGTCATCGAGTTAATGTGCTAATGTGTGCCTTGAGTTACTAGGTTTCCGACCTTCTATTAGGTTCACCACAGAGTGCTGGCGGTTTTGACTGATCCACTTCACACGATCATAACTTTCTTCATGCTCACCGGATTCAGTACAGATAAGCACCATTCGAGTCGGCACCCTTTTTCCAACGCGACGACGGATGAAGAATTCCATCAGCGGAAAAACTGGGTCGTTGAGATGCGACAAATTCTATAAAGGCTGCATTTTCGTGGCCCTGATTTGCGAAGGTTCTACCAGCGAGGATGTTCTGAAAGTGCTGAAAAAGGTGGTAGTCGGATAATGCAAGGTCTGGCGAGAATGGCGGTTGAGGCAAAACTTCAACTCCTAGTTCGTTCAAGTGAGACACAAATTGATCGTCTAGATAGAGCGAGGGATTCCATAATAGACTTGATATAAAAATGCGACGTTGAATAACGATTGTGTAATAAATGAACGAAAAGCGGTAGCACAACAACCGCCAGAACTTTCCGGCCAACCAAATATGTACATGTAGAGCGGTACGCCGACGATGGGAGTCACACACCACGGTTCTATTTGCGTTGCTAACGTATGCCACAAGCATGAAGCGCCAGATCTCTCCTAGTGGAAGAGGGAGGCCAAAAGCCAAAAAAGTACCCATAACAATCTGAAATATTAAAACCATACCCAATATACTCTCAGAATTCCAATTAATGATCAACCTTTTAATAGAAGGAATGTCACTGCTAGTAAACTCAAAAAATAAACATATTTTTACACTCACCATAGACCTGCACGGTAGGTCCCAGTTGGTCTTTGATGGTCTTATAGCTGAGCCCCCTCCCAGAGCTGGTGGAACAACGGTGAGTTTGGTGTGCTTTGGAGGGGCGCTTCTTGACATTCGTGGGAACTCGTTGTAATTAGAGATGTAGAGAAGTATGCCTTTGACGGAATGAGTTGCCAGATCCAAAGTTTCGAAGTTCTTTCAGGCCTTTGAAAAAAAAAACGAGCTGTGTCGAAACGTCAGGCCGAAATAAAAGTTGTACCACCATAGCAAACCTGCGCGGCACAGAAGGATCAAATATATTCTTATAACATGCCCAGGTTTTATGAACGTCGGACATGAAGACTAATTAAACATATTATTTTTAGGATAAAGAATAAGGAACGGCGTTATTCAATCTCTTTGGGACGCGCCATACAACCTACTTCTACGGAATGTCGTGGAGGCGATTTGAATGCATATTTGGCCATACAATGACTTGGGTTGACCAGCCGATGAACAAGTCAGCGCTCTATCCTCCCCAGACAAGTCTGGTACCAATCCACCGACCCGGAGGAATGGAACGCTTATCGTTAGTTGGCCTCATCGGGAAATCCGAAGCAGGAACCTGGTGTAAGGTGCACGCGACAGCCAGCACCTCCTCCGCTGCGCTACACGCGTCCATCAATATTATTTTTACTTCTAATTACCCCATCAATCTTAACCTCTTCAAAGTTATATTTTAGCTAAACTACTAAAACACCTGTAATTGAACAATTTAAACCAAAAATAAAAATTCTATCTAAACTAAATTACAAAAATGTTTATCACTTTGAACGTAATCAAATATCGACACATTTGGGTACAAATATAGCACATTTCCATGCATGGCAAAAGATAAAGGGTAAAAGGCAAAGGACGGCGTTAATCAATCCCTGTTTGAGACGCACCATGAACTCTACTTCGCGGATGCGATTTGAATGCGTATTTGACGTGTACAACGAATTGCCAATGAAAAGGCAGTGTTTTATCATTCCCAAGCATGACTGCCCCCCCCCCCTCCCGAGAGAAGCAAGCCTTAGCTAGTCCGGGCGGAACCCGAACCATGAAGCTCGAGTCGAGATGTAGGCAGCAGCGTTCGCCTGATCCAACAACGCTTCGCGTTGCCCACGCGACACTCCGCAAGAATTCGAGGGATCGGTTCGATGCTTCATGCGGACCGTGTGCAGAAACTACAAAGCAAATGTGATGTCCAGCAGATTCCGGAGGCAAAGCCTCCAGATCTCGGTGAACTCTCCGAAAAATTTGCGGTGGCCGCTATGGTCTTCTCTCAAAGCAGTGTTCCTCATAGGAGTTTTTCGCGCCCGACTGCTTCCACTTCTCGCAATGGGGACACGCTCTGGTGTCGACGTGGTTGTGGAAGAACATTCTGGAGCCAGTGGGATCGAAGACAACTCGCGGGTCGGCTCTCGAACCATCGCTGCCGTTAGCATGCCCGGATCCGGTGAGGATTTTCATTTTCAAGAAAGCGTTTCACGCTTAAGAAATGTTCTTTTCAGTCCTGCCCATTCATTCGTACAAATGCGAACAGCAACGACTGCTCTCTATACCTCACGCCGACTGCCTATTACTAGAGGTTTAGCACGTCAATACATATTATATAATCACATTTTTATTGTGTACTCGACGATCAATGTTACGCTAGTTACTAGGCCGCAACGAGTGACATATTATTTACTTATTCAGGCGTGAGTTAGAAGGCTATCACACGCCCAAAAAGGCAAACAAAAATATCATGAGAAAATTACAGAGAAATACAGCAACATGCAATGTACAAAAAGCTTTAACTAGTAAGAAGGCAACTAAAACGGGACATAGACATGTTAACCACATTTTCATCTTCGCCAATAATTAAATTGAGTTCCTTCAGATTTCGATACGTGAGAAAGTTTGACCTAACTTGAGACTTAGCAACTCTAGGATACAACCTTAGTCTTCCTATTCTATTCCTGGTTAGTGGCACACCAAGAAACTTTATAGGGTCCATTGAGAGCTTCTTAGTGATAATTTTAAATAGCATGATTAGGTCTGCTTTTTTGATGATAAGCCTAGTTGCCTTGCCCTATCCGCTCCATTCGCAATGTTGGCATAGCCTACTCTAAAGCATCTCATAAACAGCTTCCTCGTGTAGTTGTTTTGGACACTTTCAATGAGGCTGCTTTATTAATTTCGACAAGGATTAAATACGCAAATGCCAAATTCCATGATGAGCCTCACATAACATTTGTAGGCTCGTAGGAGAACTTGGACTTTGTCTTCATTGCGACCTAATACACTCTAGCGCATCCTACAAGAGGCATGATACCTGAGTCCGAACGGCGAAAACTGGTCATCACCTATATATCATCTGTCGCCTCGTTGGTCACCAGGTCAGTTGCTCGAACGGGCTTCAGCAGCGTCCCCATGCATCCCCATCGGGTGCCAAAGTGCTCCAATAGATCCTCCTCGAGGGACACGAAGAGCGTCATACCGATCTTTCGGGGCTTTGACAAAGAGGTCCGAACAATGCATTGGTGGGCGACCTGTTGCTCTTGTCGCACCCAGCGGAATCCAGTCGATTATGGCTTCCGTCCAATGGGTGTCTGCGAAGGGTATAACATGGCCGGCCCACCTAACTTTCGACAACTTGGATCCTGCGGTAGAGTCTAATCTTCGAACGTCGACGAAACTCGCAACTCCGGAGGCTTTCTACCACTTGCGTGACTCACGTCACTCCAGGCCTCGCCCTCTCGACGACAAAAAATGGTTGCCTTCTAATTCTTGGCTCAACAGCTTCAACGACATCCTACAGCACAAGGTCGACTTTTAATTTTAATGTCTTTGAAAAATGAAACACAGATAGTGTCTAGATGTATATTTCATCGAAAAGACAGCTACTTCTTCAGTATCACAAACAGAAATCCATGCATCAAATACACCAGAGAATAAATAAATAAATCATCTACAGTATTCACAACCCATGTAGGCTAGCAGTTGGATATGGCGTTAAAACAGTTGAAAGTAACTAAAAATTGGTAGAATCACTGCACTGTTAATCCACATTTGAAACTGTCTTCATGTTAGTATACTCATTCTTACAATGGTTATGGTGTTTACCAAGCATTGAAGTAAAATCAGTGGGCCGCAGTTTAACTACCGACTCTGGATGAGATCTACAGGGCTCGGAAGAGGCATTCGTAAGCAACTAGTTATTGACATATAGACAGCCAGTGTATGGGCAGGTGAAACCGGAGTTCATGGGCCTGCAGAAGGATGACCTTCTTCAGAACGCCCTCATAAGTACAGTAAATGCAGACAAACTTGGTGGAATACTGGAGTACTGTAATTAAACGCTGTCTAGTAAAAACTGCGTAAATACAGCGCTCATTTCGATTCTGTGGATCTCTCCGCGCGGAATCTCTCCGAGAAAAGCACGACTTCCTCGTTATTCGACCGGTCCATTATTCCACTGGGTAGTTCCGATGACCGCAAAGAATCACTGGTGGGACGACGAGCTGAAACTCACACATCTCAGTGGGAACTTCTCTTCCACTAGCACTGTTACATGGGAATCGATAGGCTACAAAGCATACCTGGGCTGGACTGCTCACTAATCTCATCAAGAAGCGTTCTCGAATTAAAATGCGACGATGAATTGTGGCCGTACAAAAGCGGCAGGTAGTGTAAGCTGCCACTCGACCAGACCTGAAGCCATAGCATCACATTTGGCGTTAGGCCCCGTTTATACTTCGTCGCGGCGCGACGCGACGCCATGTATAGTGGCCATATTGATTGTGCGACGCGATCGATCAATTTGGCCTCATTGCGTGGCCATCGCGTCGCGCCGCGACGAAGTATAAACGGGGCCTTAGAAAACCCACTTCTTGAGAGGCCGCGTGGTAGCGCAGTCGGAAGAGAGGCGCTAGATGTCGCATGCATACTGACTCCAGATCCTTTGTACTAGTCCCGTTCAGTCTAATCAACCCATTCATCCCTCTGAGGTGGGTGAATTGTTTCCAGACTTGTCTGGGAAGGACAGAACACTGGTATGTCCATTGGATGGCTACCGCAAGTCACTGTGCAGTCCAAATCCGCATTCAAATTGCGAGCACGATGTCCCTTATCGTTAGAAGTGGAATACGTGGCGCATTTAGCAGTTGAAGATACACCATTTTCACATTTTCGAATTGGACACTTTTCAAGAATTCTTCCAAATTAAAATGAGCTTCTTCTACATTAAACTAGAAACTCTCCAAAAAGGTTAGGATGATTTTTGTTCAAGAAAAATTTTAATATAGCTTTCTTCGAAATTTTAAATGAGAGAATACTTCTGAGAGAAATCAGCTGAACGTTAGGCAGCTATTTTTGTCCAAGTTCAGCTCTTTATGATTCTTGGCATGCCCTACTCAATAAATGATCACATTGTAAGAAATTTTATACAATTTTTAGATTTTATGAAAAATAATGGTGTACAATTGTTTTAAATAACAGGGAGGATTTTTATTAAATAGCAGGGAGGATTTTTAATACCGAAAAGAGATTGCGCCATACCCTCTTCCAAAATCTCGATTTTCATTCGAATAATAGCAGAATTTTTGTTTGCATAGAGTTCGATAGCTGTTTATGATAAATACAACAAAAGCACCTATGAAGAACACGCATATCCTCACTTTTATGGTTCATGTAATTACCATTTACGCTGTCAATCAAATAAAAGTTGCGGCGAACTTACAGAGTGCATGGCGCGACCTGATCCTTTAGTACGCTATATGCTTGGTCATTGGCTGTGATTCGATACAAATTTTAATTTTTCATTCTTTCTCCAAAAATAAAATTTTAATAAAACTATTATATTTATTGGTGTAGGCAAACTGAAAAAAGAATGTTATACCAAATTATCCTCGAACAAAAAACTATTCTAATCATCTTAGCAGGTCTGCGGCTTAAACTGTCTGAAGGTCATTTCAATTAGGAAGAGTTTGCTTTGATTTCTAAAGCCTTAGATTAGCTTAGAAGAGTGTCCAGTTTCATTTGAAAGGTGTCCAGATCGACGTGAAAATGGTATAAAAGCCATGACTCACGCTTTATCCCTACTTTTGAAGGGCAAACAATTCACGACAAACAGCTAAAACTTACAGTCGCAAGCAAAGCTCCACCGCTGAACTTCGGCATGAAGAACTGTATAGACGGATGACCATAAAGAGGAGCCTCGATGAAGCCACTGAAAGCTCGGTGTTAGGTTGTACAAAGAAGGCCTTAAGAATAAGCCCTAAAGCATCACTCACCTAGGAGTCAACCTGACTATGGGCAGCCAATCGACGATGAACAGCGCCACCACACCAGGGTTTTCTGGAGAGAGAAAAAGCCATGACACTACACAAAAACGGTTCCTAAACAGTGTAACGACATACCTTTAAAGCTAATCGCTAACCGCTGTCCATCCGGGCTGAGTGTCAGGCTATGAACTTTTCCGCCTATGGTAACGATCTCTCTGAAATACATCACTGAAAGGACAATAAATCATATCCTAATAAATAAATGACTATAACCACGTTTTGCGGCATGGAACAACGATCTACTCCTACCGCGGTGGGACCCATGTCCTCACAGCGGTGAGAGCATCGCCCAGGAACAGTTGTCGCGATGTCGGCTGCTCATTACAGTTGTGCGCACAAAACTTTTTCGAATATTCTAATGGTTTCGAACGCTCACGAATTTCGAATATTCGAATTCGAATACGTTTTAAAACAAGATTTTTTGAATATTCAAATTCAAATACATTCGAGAAACATGATTTTCAGATAATTCGAATTCGAATACGTCCTAAAGACGCGTTTTTTTTGAATTTTCGAATTCGAGCAATCAAGCTAGAATTAAAATCATTCGAACAGGTCATTTCAGCTTAACTATTCTACTGCACTGCTGATTCGCGCGAAGCATTATGATGAGAATTACCAATATCGATTAGGCCGCGAGGCTCAATTATAAAAAGGGTTTATATGCATCTCGCTTGGTGCTAAAATACCGTATACAGGTAGTGCTTTACGCTCCCAGACAAAAAAGTAGGACATTACCGAAAACATACCTAATCCACGGCTACTAACAACAGCGGTATTGACGTGCCTCCACGCAAACGGTCAATACCCGGTAAGCTTACTTCTTATGTGATGAGGTTTTTGGTCTTAGGCCCCGTTTAACTTCCAACGCCAAGCGACGCGACGCCATGTATAACGGGCAAATTGATCGATCGCGCAGCCCGATCAATGTGGCCACGATACGTGGCGTAGCGTCGTCGAAGTATAAACAGACCCTTACACCTAGAACATAAAGGCGGGGTTGAGGAGGCGTAGATAGCAAATCTGAAGTCTTTAATCACTTTTAGGCCACTGAAGCCGATGAACCGGTCGTTGGGCTGCTCAATAAAATTGATCCACCTTTCAACCTCGCTCAGCACAGAAATATTGAAATGTTAAACATAGTTTACCATTGTTGTGTATTTCGGAAAATAAAGACAGTATACCGATATTAACAAAGCAGAAGAGTAAGAGCATGGTGAAAAACGAACCTCTCAACAGCTCCTTCTACTTCCAGCTCTGAGGGATCGAACTCTACGGGCGATATGTCGAAAACTGGAACAGCACGCGCGTCACCAGTCCACCGCCTTAATTGAATATTTTAGATGCACTTCACCTAACGTCTGAAGACAAACCTGCACGCGCAAAAAGACTTTCTTGTATTCCGAAAGAGACGTCACCTAATTGGGAGGTTTAGTAATAAAAACAGACCGCCTTCTCTTATCAACTCATTAACGTCCTAGGCCAGCTACGGTCACTCCTCAGCTGATGAGTTATCTCGTATCGACAATATTTTCAGGACTTGCAAAAGTCGAAAATTCGCACTGAAAATTGAAGAAAAAACTCACGTTTCTGTGATGCCGTCCTCGTTCAGTTCATTCTTTGCCATAAACGATATTGCGTAGAGCTGGTAGCTGTTCTCAGAGGCGAACAACAATGAGTCTCCCAAAGGTGACCAGACAGCGCTCATTGCTCGCCCTGCCAGGCCACCCCACTTCTCTTCCCGCCAGTTCCCGCGATCGTATACCCTGAAACTAGAGTTGAAGAGCAGCCCAGAAACAAACCCAGCTGTTTTGCGAACGTGACCCAAACCGTATTGCTGTATTGGACCGCCATATAGCTGCAGGGACAGTGAGGCTCACATCCTTGCGGAAAATAAGCGGTAGCTTTTCCTGAGCACACTAGCAGCCGTGCCCTCCCCTTCACTTTTCCCGCTCTCGGCTCAATATCTTAGCACTTTACGCCAAAGCGATAGCCTTGTGCTACTGTACCTTCTGTTATCCACTCTTATGCTGCTTTAGTGCTTTAGTGTCACAAGATTTTAAATGGAACCTTTTCATTTTTTCCGAGTTTTCGACCATCTCGTCGCCTTCAGAGGCATGATGCTCCGCGAACAGAGTATAACAGATGCGCTATCGCTTGGCGGAAGGTAAGACCAGCAGCTACTATAGGGAGCATCGTGCATTTGAAGACGTTGAGACAGTCGAAAGGTCAAGCCAATAAAAAGATTCCACCTAACAACCTCGAAGTGCAGAACTACCATAAACGCCAGGGCCATCTGAGTCGAAAATGAGAGTCGAACATACGGATTACCGTGTTTTATTCAAGTTTAGGACGGGTTTTATAGAGGTCCTCGGCTGTTGAAAGGTCATCCTGTTGCAGTCAAAACTCTTGCGTCAGACGCAACTCGAACCTGTGCTCTTTGGTTTCCTATCAGAATACGATTACGCCTTTACATTGGTGGTAAGCAAAGCACTTGGCGTGTTCGAGTCTAGATAAAAAAGCTTTGACTGACGACATCGCGGCCATCTAAGAAACCTCACCTGATGACATTGCCGGTATAGAGAACAGCCAGACGCCGTCCATCGGCGGTTGGAACGATCCGCGTAATGTTACCACCGGTCCAAGCACCGAAGCAGTCAACTTCTCCAGTAGAGGTGTCAACTATCTAACAGCAGAGTATGGTTTTGTTGTTGAATTCTGTTTACGGTCGCGAAAATAAAGGTAAATAACGGTACCATGATTTTGTTGCTGTTTGGCGAAATAGCCAACATTACATTCGTGGTTGTTCGGTCCCAAAGTATCTGCCCGATAACTTCAGTAGGTAGTTCTATCACCTGAGCACAGCGTACCGACGGCCTGCAACCAAATAATCATCCACTTAATCAATAATGGATAAAGAGTGGCGTTAATCAGCCCTATTGGGATGAGCTATGAAATCAGTTTTCACATGTTACCTTGTGGATCCGTTGGATAACTAACCCACCCATTTGCAAGGGAAGAAGGCTTCGTTGACCTAGATGGCAATGGAACCAAAATCGATCCCGGTGCCTGATAAACACTTCTCGGCTGTCAGGCAACGAAATGAATTTAAACTAGTTCCCGTTGTTTCAAAAATAACGACTGAACTGGAGCTATTCGGCCACCAATCAGACTGAGTGAGACCTCAGTGAGAAAATTGTGAGGTAAGGAAAGCGGATGGTGAGACCAAAAAGAAAACAAAAATAAAAAAGGAAACACAAACTGAAAGGAAATTCAAAATCTCTGCCAACCTTCACGGCTGACTAGAGCCTTCCTATTGCTCATCTTGTAGAACATTCATTTGTGAAGAAATTCTCAGAAAAAAAAGAGATAGAGTTGAAAACATTAGCACTCTACTCATAGTTTTGATACGCAGTTAACGCTAACAAAATAAACCTGACTACATGTCGAAGAACCATGAGGAAACGCTTAAGATGTTAATGTTTTCAGCTACACCTCTTTATCCTGTGTATTTCATCGCAAACCAATGTCGGTACAAGCAATAGGCGTCAAAAGCCAGGTGAACATAATAAAGAGTAGCTGCGAAAATTGGTAGAGGACTGAAGCGCATAGCGCAACAACTTGTGCCCGCAGCCTACAATGTTTGTGCTGAGAGTAGTCTTACAGAAATCTTACATTGCATCAATGAGTCTATGCAGGACCATAGGTAACAAGGGCATGGGATAGCGCATTCGGAGGAGGCGCCGGGTGTCGGGTCCACCCGATTCCAGGACTTTAGTTTCCCACTTT
This sequence comes from Heligmosomoides polygyrus polygyrus, assembly GCA_947396885.1. NCBI lineage: Eukaryota > Metazoa > Nematoda > Chromadorea > Rhabditida > Heligmosomidae > Heligmosomoides > Heligmosomoides polygyrus. The sequence goes on along the minus strand of OX377203.1, from coordinate 79,958,451 downwards.
CAGCTCTGACCAATCAAGCCTTCCATCCCCCGATTCCCGCGCCGGCTATCTGAATAGGAACCATGCTTGTCTGGCAAGGATAAAACACTGATCTGTCCATCGGCTGGCCACCGCAAGCCACTTTGTAGGCCAAGTACACAACCAACCTGCCTCCATGGTATCCCGTAAAAGTAGAATGCGTGGCGAATTCCGTAAAGGGATTGATTAACACCGCCCTTTATCCTTTTACCCTTTTAGTTGTTTGCCGCTTTGTTACCTACCTATAGGTAACAAAGCGGCAAACAACTACTCAGAATGCTGAATCTCCAACAAAGTAACAAAAACTGAGTAAAAGCGGAGTTCTACCCCTAAAAAACACATACACAAGCACACCTCGAAATGACTAAAATAAACAAATCAAGTAACAACGTTTGAGTTTTCCCTCAGTGATACTACCGAATCATCCTAAATAAGAAATTACCGCACAACAAAAACGAAGAACTCACTTTATGTTTGTTGCCTTCACACTCAGCCTCCAGATAAGGATTCTGTTGCCGGCAGCGACAGCTAATACTCGTTGATCAAACGGTCTAAACATTTAGTAGATACATCGACAGGCAGTGATTCAAAGAAAAGAATGTTAAAAAGGGCCGAAGCTTAGACGCTAATTGTGGCAAGGTACTAACGAATCGCCAGAACAAAAACTCACTCCCAAGCCATGGACGAGACGTTATTCTGTAGAGGATGCTTCAGCGTAAGTGGTGTTTTTTGACCTTTTCCAATGTTATATACCCGAATATAGTTGTTATTCTGACAAACGGCAAGACGCCGTCCTTCGTCGTGCACAGCCACACATCTTAACCAGTTATTTTTCCTGAAAATAAAGGAGAGCTGACCATGACATGTAGCTAGATGTAATGTGAACTGAGAATGGAATGCTGCCGCTAGAAAATGAAAATTACTGGCACAGCATTATCGACAAACACAGTAAAGTGTGATCTAATCTATTAACATCTCGGCGCATTCATAAAATCAAGCTGGGCCACACTTCTACTTCATAGTGCTCCAGAAATAGAAAAACGACAGATTACAAAGAAAATCTCGCAGCTGAACCTACAAATATAAAATGACAACAACAGGGATCTCCGCTTTGATCCTTCTTCTAGGGGCGCACCTCACACTAGTATGATCACGGAGACAATCTGAATGAGTATTTGACCAAGACTGCGTGATAACTCAATCAGGGGAAGAGCCACCACCGGACCAAGATTCCTGGTCGGGTACCAGGCCGAGACCGACCAGGCCTACCACGCCTTCGACTCCGGGATCGGTGAAATGGTAGCAGCCAGGAAGGACAAAAACGCTAACTTAAGTATAGGCTGACACCCCAAGTTACGGCTTATATTAAATAGTAGGATACGGATACGCATTCAAGTTACTTCCACGATAACCACTAGAAATACAGTGCGTTGTGTGCAGCACAAAGCAACTGATTAAAGCAAGCTCTTATTTTTATAGTCCGAAAGGTTCAAAACATTCCAGAAAATGAGCCTTGCAGAACATTGCAGAACCAGAATCTATGAAGCACCCATAGGTGAGTACCTATAGAGGAACTAGAAGACACCTCGATACGGTATCCGACCAAAGGTTGATGGTATAAAAACGAAACCATTCTATTCTGGAAAGCACGGCTTGGCCGCAAATATCGCCCGCAGCAATATCTATCTCAACCAACGCTACCGTATTTCCAAAGGCAAACAGTTTAGAAATAACATTGTGAACAAAATTGAAAACTATAAATAATTACCACTGCATAGTACTGCTATACTGCTGCAACAGCTCATCAATGCGGTCTTGACCCATTGATGGGAGAATTTTCGAAGCTACATTCGTTAGCCCGTTCCGCACTCGAAGCACACCTCTGCCTGAAATCCCGAAAAACTGTTTGAGTTCACTGGACTGGGCTTTAAAAGGTACTGTAAGCCTGTCAACACTATACTCTAGATGGTAGTTCTAGAGTCGGCAGTGTTTATCCAATGTGTGCATGCCTTAATGTGAAAGGATTCTCAATGGTCAATATTCTTGAGATTTATGCAATGGGCCATATCTGATTCGTTCCCGCCGATATACATGTTGCAAAGCTTCGCCTCTTTTGGGCATCGTCTGATATATAAACAATTGGCATTTTATTACGTCCCTTAATGCTCATAATCCCACTCAGCCATTAATATGTCTTGAACGGCTGTGACGATGATGTCAAATACCGGACAGTAAACGCTGGATCAACGCGAAAACCCAACTTACTAAGTCTCGCGATCGGCCAGAACTTACTGTCCTCTGTGATATTCGCTATGTGATCAATGACACCAGGTATACCGTCCTTCTCCCTACAAATAAAGCGGTTTCTAAGGTATCGATAGTATAAATCCAGTTTGATACCATCGATCCCTAGCCAGCTTCAATCGGTCGGCTTCACGAAATACGAACGCGTCGGCCACGTCACTTTTCGATATCGAGTGCTGAAGGGAGTTGAGGTGAGCTCGCTCGACGAACGGATAATCTGACATCTGAAAAAGGCCTATTGAGCTAGTTATTCTGATAGGCATTCCTGTCCTAGGGGAGTACCTCAGGGTGGAGTGCTATCTTCCCTACTGTTTTTAGCCTATACTGCTGAATTTCGAGGTCAAGATGTTCGCGGATTACATAAGAATTTACTATGCCTACCAGCCTTGTGACCAAAACTTAGCTAACGACTATATTTCACTACCTGTTCGGAAAATGACGTAATGGTCTGACGAGTGGGAAATTCCTGTTAACCTCAATAAAACAGTTCATTTACATTTAGGACCTCCTTCAATACCCAGATACAGTTTCAATAACTTTGTGCTAAGACAGGACGAATGTGTTAGAGATCTGGATATTATGGTTGACTCTTACTTAAAGTTCAGAAATCATATAGAAACCGTTACAAGAAAGGCACTACCATCGCTTTTTCAAATTCTATGGTGTGCAATGCAACGAACCTACCCCGCTTTTTTTCTGGTCAAATTATATAAAATGTATGTCTTACCACACTTGGAGTACGGCTCTACTAATTGGAGTCCTTGCGTTAAGAAATAAAAGGATAAAGGATAAAGGACGGCATTACTCAATCCCTTCTGGGATGCGCCAGCGCATTCTACTTCAACGGGATGTGGTAGAGGCGACATGAATGCGTATTTGGCCATACAATAACTTGCGGTGACCAGCCGAAGAACAAGTCAGCGTTTTATCCTTCCCAGACAAGTCTGGTACCAATTCACCGACCCCGGAGGGATGGAAGGCTTGGTTGGCCTGGGCGGGAAATTCGAACCAGGAACCTGGTATCGGGTGCACGCGACAGTCGCGCCTCCTCCGACTGCGCTACACCCCGCGTTAAGAAATACCTGCAGCAATTAGAAAAAGTTCAGAAAACTTTCACCAGAAAAGTTTACTATAGAGCATTTTACGATCCAAATTACCCGCGAAGTTTACCATGCTACAGAGAACAGTTTCATTTACTCGGTATAAAAAGTCTGAAATACAGAAGAATAGCTAAAGATTTAGTATTTTCCTTGCGCATTTTCCACATGGAAATTAAATTGAGGGCCACGAAATACTGGATATTTAAGCCAAGTGTGGAAGAACAACAGTGCTAGCAATATAACACCGTAAATTGAACTGTCCCATCGGAAACATTGCGTTTAATTCAATCTTTATGCGAACCGCTAGATGGCTTAATCAACTTCCACTGGATTTGATTTCATGTAGGAATTCTAAGGACTTCAGAAATGAGTTGCGCAAACTAAATGTATTACAAATGCTTCGGATTGAGGATGTCAACTAAACGGTCTGTTTTCACTCTTTTTGATCACAAACTCTTGTTCAAATGAAAACACAGTCTTAGAAATTCCCCAAAAAACTGTTGCCTAAATAGTACAAATTTCACGTTTTTTAGGATGTGTGGTTTCTGGTTTCGGATTCTGCCGACAATCTATTTGATGTAGCGACATTTTTTATCATATGTATGATCAAGCAATATACCTAACGAACAACGACTGTTGCGATATAAATCACGTAGTGGAAGTGAAGATCAACAAACTATCGACTGCTGGGATGCTTCTATACATTACGACCACTGACTCGCAGATATATCAGTATGTGCTGATGCGATCAAGGAGGAAAGAACTACACTGTCTCTCCTAGAGCGCACCTACGAGTGCAATAAACAAATAAATAAATCTGGAACATCCCTCTTCAAGCGTAAGAAAAGAGTCAACATTAGTCGGGAGAAAAACGTAAAAAAAGAAACTTCGAACCTTCCCATAAAATTGTCGCGAGCATTCTTATCAATGAGAAGTAAGCAGGGTTCTTAAACAATTTCAAGGAAGGGAATGGTGAGACAAGACCCTCTTAGTCCCTTCTATTTAGCATTGATCTTCTCTTTATTCTACTCGAGTCCTCTTTGGAACGCATCATGTTATTTATTTATTCTTCTTTATGCCATCTGTTGGCGCTGAATGCCTTCGAATTTTTGATTTCTGCGTGCACAGTTTGCATGGTGATCGGTTACTCGTCCAAATTCGACTTTCGATAAACCTTGGCATGTTGGCTTCAGACGATGGTGTCTTGCTGATCGGGTAGTCAAGGTTCTTATCACATTTATTTAACTCGGTTTACGTTTCGGCGACCTCGCCTTCGTCAGAGCCTGAAAATGTCGAAAAACATTTATGAAACTGTCCTCCCAAACACCATATCACCCTACAAAAATCTTATCTTAAGGAGAGATAGCGACAAGACCCATCATGACAGTTATGAATGGACGATTGACCTTGCTGATGTTGGGAGTCTTGTCGCTATCTCTCCTTAAGATTAGTAATGTGGTAACGACCTTGTCTACCAGCTTAACAACACATCATTGGTCCGAATTCAACATGAAAAGGTTTAATAAAAGTAGAATCTGGGCGAGAAACTGATAGTCATGCGAACTATGCACGCAGAAATTAAAAATTCGAAGGCATTCGACGCCACGAGATGGCATAAAGCAAAATAAATGAAGGACATGATGCGCTCCAGCCAATGACTCCGTAAAGTAATTTCCAACCACTTTATGCTTGTTGGAAGCAGTTTAAACAAATAGGAGACATATACTGGAGAGTTATGAAGTCAAGCAGAAATCCGAACGTATCAAAAATCGACGTCTTTTTTTAACTTTTCTTCTCGGTGGAATCACAGTCCGAAGTATGGCGAGGCGGGCCCATGTAGGATGGTCGTGCCAGACAGAAATGCAACATTTTACACACCCGTAGAGAAGGATGTTGTTTTGGCTTCGTACAACCGTCTACCAGCAGTGCGCAGTCAGATGAGGCGCAGACTGTCGCGCGCAAACGCAAATCGAGCTGTGGTTCAGAGCCGCTCACGTTCATTAAGCCTACCATTCCTTTCAGTGAGTCAGTATAAGGCTGATGCAACTCTGGAGCGGAGTATCCACTCTCCCTCCGTCAGCATCTCGAGCATTTGGACACAACCACACAACCCGGAAGAGGTACGTATAGCACGGGTAAGTATACCCACACTCTAGGATATTTAGACCTGCTGCAGACAGGGTCTGTGCAGCTCGAAATCAGACCAGATATGGACAATGAAAGGTGGATCTCACTCTCTAGACACGCAACCCAGATGTACTGGAAAGTATAAAGGATGAAGGACGGCGCTAAACAATCCTATTGCGATGCGTCGCGCATTGTACTTGTAAGACAGGTCGTGGGGACAATTTGAATGGGTTACTCGTCTATGCAATGACTTGCGGTGACCGGCAGATGAAGAAATCAGTGCTTTATCCTTCCCAGACAAGTCTGGTATCAATTTACCGACTTCGCAGGTGTGGAAGGGTTTGCTGGCCTATGCGGAAATCAGCACCCCGAAACCAGGTGCACCGGATAGATGATATCTTCTGGGACTGCGCTCCTGTCCCTGAGAAGAATAAACACCAATAAACACCGATTTATCTTTTGGCTGAGTACTGACAGTCTGTGTAAACCAAATATGCATCCAAATTGTGCCAGTAATACCCCCTATAGTCCCTCAAAGTAGAATGCAGGATGTACCCCACAAGGACATTGACTAACAAAGATTTTTCTCTTTTCCAGTCAAGTTGACTCCATTTTTTTGTCATCGTTATCGAAGAGAAAAAAAAACAATGATCGCTACCCCGGGAGTGAAGAGGCCAGGCAAACACTTTCTTCCCGCTACTTGACGTTTTCTGGTTGAAGGACATTCACATTTTATACTTTCCTCCATGTATCTAGACTTATTCTGATGAGTTCTACGTAATAGACAGTTGCTGAGAAAAGATTTCTATAGGGAAGAGGGCCTCCCCTACAAGAGCCAAAAAATGTTAATGAGAAAATGAAAAATGACAGAAATAAATATGAACCTGATATCTGATAATCTTGCAATATTAGAAGAAAGGGAAGATGAGTGTCCTCTAATGAGAAAAGAACATCAAATGAAAGTGAGAAAAGCATGTTTGCCAGGAGAGGCAATTTCGAGTGTGGTGGTCTGGCCAGGAAGACATTTTCTCCTCATTCTCAACTGACACATTTTCTTATTAGAATACGTTGTTATACATTTTTCTTTCTTCTTACTTTACAAGGCCACCAGATATCAGGCCTTTAAAAATTTCTATTACCATTCTTCATTTCATTCCTTCGCGTTTCTTTTTCGTAATAAGTCTGCCACGGAGAAGTCATCAAACTAAATTCAATGTTGTTAAAAAGAAGGAGGAGTTGGATACTAACGCCTTCCAGTGATAAAAGCGTGCCAAACGATGGCGAAGAGAAAATGCTAGTCTGAAGAAATAACTTCGCGCCTTCCACAGGCTAGGCTCTCGTCTACCTTCTGACCTGTGCAGCCATGAAAATTTAGGCGAAAACGTTGTAACAACGAAATTAATGAAGAACTAACCGATTCGCACTCCGACATTTTCCGAAACTCCTCATTGCTTCCAGTTAATATGCGACCATTGTACTCTTGTAAAGCATACGGCTTCCCTTTGGAGTTTAAAGGAGGGAACTCCAGTAGTGACATCCCAAAACAGCTTCCTATAAAAGTAAAACGTATCCAAGTGATCGCCTCATACCAATAAAGAGCACCAAACGCTGTTAGAACAAAGTAACAGGCAAATGCAGCAAATGAGTATTTGAACTCCCGCGGGATGTGATTGTCAATAGAGCGAGTTATTTTTGGGCAATGCATCCGAGTATTCTCGAACACCTCGACTTGGAACTCGATTGAGAACCATTCACTGGACTACTGTGTACTCTTAAAGGAGTGCATATTCTACTGCTGGAAAATTCTGTTGCAATTTTGAGTACTTCGGCTCGAAAACGAATCCGAAGTAGCATTCTACCATTGAACTACTGCTGCTGTTATTTGTCTTTCCGGAGTATTTCTCTTTCTTCACCGTATCTAAAGCGGAGCGTAGCCAGTATTGCTCATATCGTTCAACCACTTCGCCAGATACAGCAATAGTATCCACATCGTCGGTTATCGCGAACCAGATTGCAGAAGAAGTAGAGTTGCCGACGTCGACGGTGCTGTGTCGCCCACATTCCTTTTCTCCGTTTGCCTCGCCCTGGTCATTGCTTGTCATTGTTTCGAGTTGGGTCGCTCGCTCTCCGTCGGGCTTAAGGACGTTCGACGCTTTTTGGTTGTCCAGTAGCACTGTGTGTCTCACGGTGTCGGCAAAGCCGTCCTTTTTCGAATCCTTAATAAGCCCCTTTGACTTCTTCCTTTCTTGACCTAGGGCACGATCTATAGGTAAATTGGTTGGGAAGCGCGTCAACGTTGACGGTAGAGCCGTTTGCTTTTGCGAAGATGGTAACGGAGGAACCAGGCAGAAAGGCATGTGTGGCCACCAAGACCAGGAAAGTTGGAAACGTCTGGGTGAAGGCCGGCGATGTGAGGCAGAATGCGCTGAGGGAGATACGCCAACAGTTTGGACGACATCAAGCGAGAAGAAAGCTGAGCAGGCGGTTAGGAGGATGCAAGCAGGTGTGAGCGAGGATCCCTGCAAGAAATACAAAGTGCAGCTTATGACGTTCTGAGGTACATTCCGAATCGTGTGAAGACATGGTACGTAGGAGTACGTAGAGGCGCCGGAACCGAGTTTGTGGCTGGAGTTGCGAGTCATGTAGTGGCCGAAGAATGGAGCACTGACTGGAGTGTTGGACTTGGTGGAGATGGAGGATATGCATATGGTGTTGCGCAATACACAGAAGTGGTATACATGGCCGGAGAAAGTGCGGAAACCGAAATCATGTCGTCGAGGTAGGCAGCGGTTCCATCCAGTCCAGCCACAAGTGCGTCCATTTGTTGTCGAAAGATGCCGGGTGCGGGTTTTACTCCGAATGGTAGACGGTTGAATCGAAAAAGTTCACGATGCGTGTTTACCGTCAGCAGCGGCTTAGATTCCTCATCAAGCTCCAATTGTAGGTAAGCTTCGGAGAGGTCCAGTTGCGTGAAGTACCGACCTCCATTCAGCTTCGCAAAAATGTCGTCCGGTGTCGGCAGTGGATGCTGGTGCTGCTTGAGAGCATCATTCAGTCCTGTGGAGTAGTCGGCGCAAAGTCTGATTGTGTCATTTTTCTTCTGCACGGCGACGATGGGTGCTGCCCATTCAGAGTAGTCGACAGACGAGAGTACGTCGGTTGCTACCAAGCGGTCGATTTCCTGTGAAATCGTTGGCAGATGTGCATATGGAACAGGACGAGCCTTGCGAAATACTGGCTTTGCGTCTGGAGTAAGCATTAGCATAACTTTCGACTTGGTTCAACGTCCCAGTCCAGGCGCGAAAACGTCCGCAAATTGTCGTCACAATGTACTGAGTGTGGAAGTTGAGACGTTATTGACGGATCCTTCCGCGAGTTGTTGCAGAAGCGGCTGATGCTGCGAGATTCAGTCGAGTCTCAGCAATGAAGGTGTGTCGGCGACATAGCAGGGCCCTTCTCCTTGTTTCCCACCGATCTTGAAACTGCACTGTAATTGTCCACGAACGGCGAGTCGTTTATTATTTGCGCACCTCAATATAATGTCTGAGGGAAGCAGTTTCGGCCGACCCATAGCGATCCAATCGGCGTTGCTCAGCAGGGTAACATCGCCCTCCGTGTCGAGACGCATTCGCACTTTCCGTCCATTGATGTACACATCGCGAAAGATTCGGTTTGCTGGATATCCGTGGCTTGATATAAAGGCAGCGTCCACGTTGTTAACAGCTTTGCGTCTCCTTATTGGCTTCATCCTCCGCCCGAAATTTCTGCAGAAGCCTTTCTTGTGCTCAACGACCTTGCACTCGAAGCATTTCTTCCAAATGAAGCTGCAGTCCTTTGCTTTGTGTGGTCCTCCACATCGGAAGCATGGTGATGGCGGCTCTTTCTGGTTTGCTTCCGACTTGACGGCGTTGACGTTATGTGAAATCGATTGCGTTTAAGTCCTGGCGAATGTCGAGGAAGCGCTGAATTTCAGAATAGAGTTCCTTCAGCGCGTCTGTGGATTGTCCTCCATTTTGCGCAAGGCACGTGCTCGGATGTCAGCATCCTCGGAGGCAGAAAGTCCACAGATCCAGACGAGGCACTTCATCTGCTCAGGAGTGACGTTGTTCAATTCGGCCATCTCGTGTCGTCAATTGACCAGACCAGTGTAATCCTGTAGGGTTTCGCCATTGTGCTGCGTTTGCATAGCGCCGAGCGAAAATTGAAGTTGTGTGTCCGAACAACTCCTTGAGCGTCTTCATAGTGTCCTCCAACGAGATCTCGGAGGCTTTGCGCGGTAGCACATGGTTTGTGAAACGGGCATAGGTTGTGGCGTCAAGCTCTGAAACGATTAGTCTCGCCCTGGCAGCGTCCTCGAGTGATGCTCCATCATTTGAAATGATATCCTCGTACCGGTTGTACCATACGTCGAACGTACAACCGTTGTCCGGATCATAGGCGAACTCCGGATTCCTTGTCGACAGCGAATTTACGACGAATTCTGCTGGCGATGTTGGTGCAGCAGATTGCGTGTTGGTCATCAGCTGATAGATTGAAGTCATAATCTCGCCGACTGTCCGTGTGAACATCGCCTGTTGTTGCTTGGCCTGCTCCTCCAGGATGGTGCGTAGCATCTCAGCATCCATCATTGCGTCGTGGTCCTCGAGTAGTTGTTGCTAGTTCGAACTGGCCGTCGTGGCCCGTCGGTTTCGGCTGCTGCAGCTTGTTGTCGGCTGCACGTCTGCTGCCGCTCGTCTCCGCGTCGTCAACCGATCCGCTGCCCGTCCGCGTTGTCGACCGCTCCTTGTCCGCATTGAAGTCGTCTGATCGCCAGTTGCTGTAGAGGTCGCCGTAGACGTCGGAGAGTACGAACGGTTTATTGGAGAACGAAACTGTACAACACAAAAAGCATGGGTAGTCAACCTTCCGCGTACCGTACATTGCGTGGTTTAATCAATGGCGTTTGACAGAAAGAAATACGCAATACACTACAACAGCAATATACTACAACAACAATACACTAATACAGCGTTACACTACAACAACCGCTCCCCGGCGGTCAACGCGGTGACCCACGTCAATCGACACGGATCGACGCGTCTGTTCACCTGTCAACGCCAAGGAACCTTCTGGAAGCTGTCAGAGACGCAGAGGACACGCGTCCCTGCCCTCTGGCAGTTAATCGCCTCCGGTGCAGCCGCCGCGGACGGTCGGTCCGCCTGTCGTCCCCAGGCCTGGGGACTACCATGGTCTGCTGCTACGTCTCGCCCCGCTCCGTTGGCTCGACGCGTCGCCTGCTCGGTTGGACTGCTGGCGCCGATGGTTTGCTGATGTCGTGTCGTCCGTCTACGTTGCAAGGATCGCCTTCGTCTCCGTCTCCGTTCGCCGTCATTGTCTTCGGGAGCCCCGACAAGTAACGCGCTGGCTCTGCCGGACCTCGATGTCCTTGCCTTGGCAGAGGCCACAAAGGCAGGACTCGGTATCCAGCACGGGTTGTTGTCTCGATCCCCTTGTAGGCAGGGTGCGGTCTGGCCCCTAACCCGTAGGTCTGTTGTTATGTTCTTATTACAGAAGTTCCTCATATGTTTATCGCAGATAAAACCATCGTAGAAAACACAAATGTATTATGTCGTAAAAACGATATAATCGTGGTTCTGCTTTAATCCTTAGAGTCTTCGTGGATATCGTCGTAGGGCACATCGTCGTCGTCGGTCGTTGGACGCCTCGATCGATGGCGGCCTAAGCTGGAGCCGTGTTAGGCAGTTCACGTGCCATGTAGTCGTGGACGTAGGACGTGCACAAGATAAAGTCCATAGGGCATAAAGACACGGTAGGATCCGCTAGGGCCTCCCAGTACGTGGGAACCGCGTCGCCAACGAGTGAGCATGAAGCGAGCTGAGGATCCACAGTGCCGTGGAGTCACGGCGTGGGCCGTCGCCTCTCGCCTCCACCAGTGCGTCGGCGGGGACGGCCCCCCACGTCGCGACATACCCCATAATCGAGTTCGGGCGTCCCTTTCCCCTCTCCCCGTGACGACAGGTCGTCTCCATTGAAGGATTTCGCGCCCCATTCGATCGTGGGCGCTCTCTGCGCTCTACTCCTTCCCCGGGGTACTTCTCTGTGCCTCCTGATTTTCAGGGTCTTCTTCCTAATCAGCGCTTCCAGCCTTCGTTCTTGGGCTCGCGGACAGTCGAGCGGCTGTGCGAGTCCGGGAAGGCTGGTTGGAGGCCCTCCGTGCTGCGCGTGTCTCTGATGTAGAACTTCCGGACTTTCTTCGTCGTACTACTTGCGCGTGTTATTGTGGGTTTTGATTTGTACATATTTTGTTCTTCTTGTGCATCTTCTGTGCTATTCGTGCAGTACTGCCGCTCTCCGTTATTGTATTGTTCTCGTATCTCATCGCTCTTCATGTAGTCTGCTGTTATGCTGTTCTCGGTTCACATATGCTCTTGTTTTGCTCTGTTTTGTCTTGCCATTCCTTCATATAGATTAGGTCTTTTCACACAGTTTGTTTCTTTTACTATCTCATCAGTATTCGTGTCCCTTGCTGGTTCACTTAGCCGGTGTATAACCCTTATTATGTTGTTCTTTTTCCTATAAAGGTTATTTTGTGTGCTTTGTGTTGTTCCACATAGTTATAGTCATGTTTCTTCATGCCTTTTATCCCTTATTATCATATCGCTTTACCATCGATGCTACTTATCGTTACTCGTTTTTCGCGTGCGTGTTATTTTGTGTATATCTAAAGATAAAGGTTTAATTGCCCATATTTGAGGTGTGTCTTTTCGCGTTAGGTTGCATCTATGTCTCAAATCCGCGTAGCAGTGCTACTTTCTATTGGTGGAGAAGACCACACTTCACCCCGTAATCTCCACCGTTAGGTCATTCTCTACGTATCCTCTCTCGTACTCAGAATTGTAATTGTTGGAGATGAACCGTGTCCTTCTCCTCATGTATATTCTTTTCGTATAATCCATACTCTACGCTCACATTATATGTACTCAGTATCTTACGATTAGCCGCATGTTCCGAATATTTCGTATGCTTGTGTATAAAAATAAACTCGTATAAAAGAAGCATGGTGCTTGTTATCTCCGCTAAGGGATCATGTTTTCTGGCACTCCTCTAGAACGCTAATAATTTACACAGCTGCCAGGCATTTGCACTACGATGGAATGTGTTTCTGCAGGGAAATTGATGGCCTTTACTTGGAGTCCTGCCCAGAGATAACGGATGGCGAAGAACGCTATCAAATCATTAGGCAGCGTAGAAGATGTCCACGCTGCGCGGAGCATTACGAACAAAGGAGTAATTGTGCCTATGTAAAAAAGAATGTATGTAAAAAGACCGAAGGCGAGTTCTCCCTGTGCACGACAATGCTCGCCCCCCATGTAGCACGAATGACGTTGCAGAAATTGAATGAGCTGAGCATTGAAACTCTACCACATCCTCCGTTTTCTCCTGACCTCTCCCCAACAGACTACCATTTGTTCAAGCATCTCGGCGACTTCTTGGTAGGGAAAATATTCAAATATCAACAGGATGCTGAAAGTGCCCTCGAAGATTTCGTCAATTCCAGAACTTCTGATTTTTATGCTACTGGGATAAAAAACCTTGTGTCACGTTGGCAAAGATGTGTAGAATCAGATGGTTTTTATTTCGATTAATAAACTTGCCTACAAGCCGAAATATTAACTGTTTAAATTTACAGTGGTTCAGTGCCATTTATTTCGTTACAACCTAATATTTATTGTGACAAGGCGAAGAACACAGTGTTCGAAAGTTACAAGCCGAAAGACGACGGGTATCACTCCGCGTTGTATAGCGTTCCGAGAAGGATGAAGCAAGCAAGAAGGGAGCTCGTAGGAAAGGAAGAGGAAATACGGCAATGCCAAATGGAGTTGGCCAATCTGTAAGAAGAACGATGGGATCACAACAATCTAAAGTGGGCGGGAGTGCCAACAAAGCCGTCCTCCTTTGAATCTTCCGTTTGACCTAAACCCATCGACAATCGTTAAAGGAGTACGCCGGCGTCGATTGATATGGCGGGAAGCGGGTGACGATCGAGGAAGCGCACCCAGTTTGGCGACAGTGGAGTTGTTAGGTATAGGGGTTCCCCAGTACTGTGCGGCGTATGTTTTTTCTTTTGTTATGTTTTTAATGTTGTTTTAGGTCATTTCGCGTACTCCTTATCCTATAGATCCTGCAGTCACCGATGACGGCTATCATCGGTCGACTGCGAGCGGTGTCGGCAGGGGCGTGGGAGCGCGCCGAGCCAGCCAATATCAGTTATGGGCGGGGCTTGTGGCGATCTTACTCCATATGAGCCGGACGGCATGGGCTCAGGGTTCATTCTAGCAGTTGTGCTTTCTCCCGAGCGGTCGAGTATCAAACTCTCTCCAGTCGTAGTCTTGTCAGCAGCCGAGCAATCGGCATTCAAAGCGACTGGATTCACCCATGGACCGGCAGGTCCCATATATCACGTAGCCTAGTACTGGATAGGAATCTCGGAACCCGGAGAAACAACAACTCCCCGCCAACCTTGCGTCCAAGGGGAAAACCGGGGCCTCCATTCGTGAGCGTCGCGGCTAACCGAGTTCACATCTCAAGGGCGTGCTTCCTTCTTAGCCACACCGCGTGTCTAGGCTCCCACTCCATTCCGTGAAGCAGCTATCGTGTGTGTGACTATACTCTCATGCTGTAGTTGCGTAGTAATCGATAAACCTTATAAATACACTGCAGTGTGCTGTGTTCGTGAACTGGCCAACAAGCCAGGAGTATCGTGGAAGCTGTCGCGTACTGGAGCGGTGCGAAGTCGGAGCCTTCTACTTTCAGATCCATGCGATTATCCCTCCGAAAGTGAGTCATGAGCCATTAGATTGAAGGCTTTAAAGGTATTTGATCCTCCCAGAGCCGGTTGGCAACGACCGAAAAGGGTTGTGTGTGAATGAATCTGTCGGCGTAGCCAGCATGAGGGCCTGGCAAGCTTTCTGTGTCGTGTGCACACATCGCCACAATTCCACCATCCACTGGACACCAGGAGTGTCGCGACTCGACCGTCGCAAGCACCGGCAAGGAGACGGGGCCTCCGGCAAGGGGGCGTGGCAAGGGTATAAATAGCCGCCGCCACGTCCCGTCGAGGCCCGTCCGGCTCTGCCCGCTCCAGGGACAGCCGGGCCGGTCAGCCACCCCGGCACAGCCAGTCTACGGCTGCCGGGACAGTCGCACGTCTCGCCCAGTCCGGACTGTCGAGACTACAATCAATAGCGACTCTGCCAATACAACAAGTCCACAAGTGTACAATGAGCCTAGCACCGCATAGGGAGCAGAACGTAGGAAGAAACAGGTCCAACCACAAGTGTCTTCATTCCCACTTATATTGGACGAATGTCACCATGCCGTTCGTAATCGATAATAAATCTTACACCACACAACCTCTACCATTTCCTTCCAGACTCTGCCATAATATTAGAACCACCGAAGGCGTAGCCCAGCTAAACACAACGGCAAGAGTCCGGTCATGGTGCATCGGACCGATCCGAATCCAACCTTGGCAGTCTGGTCGAACTCAGGCAATTTAATCACGATGCATCAGCATCGGAGAAACGAACACAGATAATCTAGTCATAATCACCATCCGAATCGAGCTCAGGCAATCCGGTCGCAGCCAGTCAAGGTGCTTCGGCTGACATCAACGTATCCGGCATGTAAAACTGGCCACTTTACATGCTATATTGATTTCTTGCCGACACCTCTCAATCGATCTCTTCATTTTCGAAAATCGCGAACTCAAAGGAACTTCTGGAAGTCATCAAAATGACCACTCAGGAATGGTCTAGGGAAGGCGACCTGAAATAATCGCCTAGAGCAACGACCTGAAATAAACGCGTAGGGACGGCAACCTGAAATAATCGCCTAGGGCAACGGCCTGAAATAAACGCGTAGGGAGGGCGACCTGAAATAATCGCCTAGGGATAGCCACCCGAAATAAAGCCTCGACCATCAGCTCCAACAGGAGAAATCCAAGAGAATTGCCAACAAAGGCACGAATAAAGCAGATAAATATGAAACGACGTCAAAATCATCACCACAAGGAGTGATGAACTATTAGAACGAATTGTACGCTTGCAAGCATTATTTATTACGACATGATTGAGAATCGCGAGACTCAGAATATTACATTCATTAGACTGGCATAACAGAGTAGAGTCATTTTTCACCATCTTTTTATCCCCAGAAGACGTGGAGGCCTTCAGTATACCTCCATTCGATCGATACAAAGCCCGTTCAGAACTCCGAAAACCGTTCTCCGATGAGTAATGGAATTTCAGCAAACCTCGATCAATACCGCGCTCATTCAGATTATCGATAACCTGCCTCTGCTGTGTAAGCCGCGCCGCATGCCACCTGCTCTGCTGTGTAAAACGCGCCGCACGCCACCTCCACGGCCACCAGCACGGCCACCGTCACGGCCGCCGGCGCCATCACCGCAGCCGCCGCCACCACCGCCGCGTCTATCGCCGCGGCCTCCACCACCGTCGAGAGGCACCCACGGCCGCTCGCCTCCCCCCGAGCAAACCCCGCCCACAAAGGCCACGCCCCTCGAGGGTATATAAGCAGCCTCCCAGCAGCTGCCCGCACACTCCAGCATCCCTCAAGCTCAGGCAAACTTCTCACTCAAGCCCGCTAAGCAACAGCTTACGCGGCTACTTAACGAGCTTCAAGACTTCATTCAAGACGGGGATGCCTTCAAAGATCCCTGGCAATACCCCATCGACTCCAATGAGATCTTTCGATTCATTCTGTCCAATAAAGCAAGGGTTCGCCATATCATCGAATCTCTTGCAGTCAAAGAACAGACTGTACAAGTTGCTTATGCAGGTTTCGTCAAGTCCATCGAAGCCATCAAACGTGAAGACCATCAAGAAGGCTCTGAAATAGAGTCTAACTTCGATTCCTACTGGGAAGAGAGGAAAGGGGACTTGGTCCTCGACACTAGTGCAAGCATGAGACATCGCTTGCAACAACGTGTAGTCGAACTCGAATGCCAAGAGGCCGCCTCAAGGCTTGATTTTCTCCAGCTGAATTCAGCTCATCGTGGTAACGTTCAGTCAACCGACATACCACAATTGAATGTTTCTAATACAACGACACAAACAAATGAGGAATCGAAGGTTCCTCGTCACAGTTTTCCATCTACAGTCATTTTCCCTCCAGACGCTTCGAACCAAGTTCATTTGCTACGCCGGTTATACGGTCGTGAGCTACAGGTACCCGACTTCAATGGGGACCCAGCAGAATTCGAAGCATTCTGGGAACTCTTTGAAGAGCTGGTTCACAACCAACCATATAGTAACCTCGAAAAACTGTCAATTCTTTTAAGCTGCTGCAAGAACGATGCAGCCAGAGCTCTAAGAATGATCCCACGAAACGGGCAATCATAGGAGCTACAACACGTACAACAACTGAAAGCTCAATACCACGACCCTAGACAGGCAAAGGCACTCCTTCTCAGACGCTTACGTTCGCTTCCTGTTAGCACTGATGTTAGCAACTTCAAAACACTCTTTACGATATCCTGGCGATAGTAGCAGAAATGAGGAAACAAGATGAAGCGGTCGACAACACCAGTCTACTTCACACTATACTTAGCAAATTCTCTTATGCTACGCAAGAAGAAGTGGCAAAAAGAGAATACGACTCCAACACGATATGGAATATGACAGACCTCCTTCACAACTTAGAAACAGTTGTTCGTCGTAGAGTCCACCTATCGTTTCGAAAGGAAGACTCTTCGACGACGCCGAGCCACAATGTCTTTAGCTTACAAACGTCTTGGAATACAATCTAATGCATAGGTTGCAACGGCAACCACAGATTCACAACATGCTCAAAATACCCACAACGCTTAGACAAGATCAAAAGATTAAAACAAATAGGAGCATGCTGGATCTGTTTCAGCAGGAGGCACAATAGCTTCGAATGTGATAGACCCAAGTGCCACATATGCCGTGGTAATCACCATTCAATCTTATGCGCGAAGAAGCGCACTGCGACTAGCGCCACGCCGAACTCCAGTTCACGTACGAATTCTCGTTCGCCCTTACGCGCACGAGGTCGCGTAAAAGGTCAACACAAATCGTCACGATTAGTATCACCATCTCCTAGACATACAGTCAGACTACCGCTTCAATCGAGACCCTCCAACATCGGATCTCGTTCGCCTTCATCTAGTCCTATTCGCACTAACCCTGACAGGCATCAAAGACCAAGACCAAACTCACAAGAACGTAGGCCTTCGCGATCACCTTCCAACAACAGGCGAGTCCACGGATGCTACAACTGCATCACAGGAGCTACAACTACGATAACATGCACATCCACAAGGCAATACGGCCTCGCAGAAGTTGAATGTGCAACACAGTCATTCGTACTAACCTGCACAAAGGAAGGGTACCACAATCAAATACGATTCTATTCACAAGCAGCGCAATTCCATCAGCAATGTCAAGCTATATGTGGAAAAAACGCATATGTATTCGAGATTCGAGGTGTTCTCTACTACGTCAACCAAATCCAGCCATTCCAACCACTCTTCCAGCTCACGAACAACCACACCGACTCAACGGATCCTTTCCAACTTTCCTTACCAGACCTGAGTCATATCTTCGATAACTTCAAGAAATACTTCCTTTTCTCTCTCACGGTACTGGCTATCACCATCATTACAATAGCAGTATCTTTTAGCGCTGTAGGTTTCATAGCGATAGGTTCAAAATCACTCAAAACCACAGCTACGTTTGCCCTGCCACTTCCTCTACGTATTCCTCTGATAATCCTCTATATAATCAGAGTTGTCGTACGCATACTGCTCAAAATTCCGGTATTATTGGCACGACTTGCTCTCCGCTGCCTTACTTCCATTTGAACAACTTTTTACATTTCGGCAGCAAACCAACTTACTCTTTATTTCAATAACGTCTGCAACCAATCATTTCCTCCACATACAGTTGCCGTTCGATCGATACGCTAATATTTCTTTAACATCTCACAACGTACGTATTTGCCCTTTCAACACCAGTTACTCCCAGAATATTTCAGATATGCATCCTGCTTCTGTCAAGTCCGACTTTAACGAACAACAACCTGACAACTCCAGTCCTTTCAACGGCAACGAAGACAACGCCACTTCAGTCAACAACACACCTCTACTTCCTCGCGCGGACGTTCCTTTCCGCACCCCTTCACCATGAACGTCCACTAGCCCGAGCTATGGCTCTCCAATTAACGTTGCTGCACAGCCGCCTCAAGAAACATTCTACGACTTCAACGCGATCTATCCTCATCCTCCTTCCCAGCCTTTGCAACAACTTCAACCACAATCTCAGCACTAGCCTCAACCTCCATACGTCCTATTCGAGGTGCCGTATGTCATAAGAAAGGTTGAGGTCAAACTCGAAAACCTGCAAAAGGATGTTACAACAATCCTTGAAACAATACAAGAAACTAACAAACGCGCTGAAAAGCGTCATGCTCAAAGTGTAAGCTGCGAGCTACCATAAAAGAAAATGAAGGAACTAGTAACACAACTCTTTCACAAACTAGATCAATACGCTCTAAAACTCGAAAACAACACTACATATCAACCGCAAATTGAGGCCACAGCAGTCGCTAGACCACAACAATCGAGTGGTCAGCCGACTATGCTGCAGCCCAATCCTCGATCATCACATCCCAAAAAGAATGATCCTCTCTCTGATTGCGTTTTCTGTGGAGAAAGACATTGGGCGAGCTCATGCACCGCCTATCCAACTCTAAGTGCTCGTCGGGATCGCCTCACGGAAAAGAAACGTTGCGAACGCTGCTTAGGACCAGCTAAACACCTGAACACACCTGTAGACCAAAATCTACTTGCCTTTATTGTCGTCTGGCCGGTAGATCTGCCGAAATGACAGGCCACCATACCAGCTTTTGCACATACGAGTTTCACATATGAGCAAATTGCTTCAAGTTGAATCCTTCAGCCAAAACTCCGCAAATAGCTACCTTCTGTAAAGACAACATTCCTCAAACAAAACCTTCGTCCATAATCCCGCAGACAGCTTCCTCCTGTAAAGACAACACTCCGCTTTACTCGAACCTACAAGACCTGCATTCATAGTTAACTGCAGGATCATCACCTTTAGAAGATTTAAATAGCTTGTGAAAACTTAAACGACCTTTTAGAGAAAAGGAACCGTTCGGATTCAACAACTCGACGCAATCTACTTTCCAAGGATGCTCGTCTATGCAATCTTGATATGATACGATATGAATGTGTTTTTATTTGCTGATTCCATTTATTTGTGGTATTCTATGTGTGTGTATTATCCAATTGGTCGATTTTGGTATAATTGTGTTAACGATATAATGTCTGGTCGATTTGTAAGGGAAAGAAGACACGACCTAAAACTTTACTTCAACGCAGCCAATACGGCCCAGGCTCATTAACAATTTTCAAATAAAGTCTTCTCCTTCGCCCAGGCCGGAGTGTCGCGACTCGACCATCGCAAGTACCGGCAAGGAGGCGGTACCACCGGCAAGGGGGCGTGGCAAGGGTATAAATAGCCGCCGCCACGTCCCGTCGAGGCCCGTCCGGCTCTGCCCGCTCCAGGGGCAGCCGGGCCGGTCAGCCACCCCGGCACAGCCAGTCTACGGCTGCCGGGACAGTCGCACGTCTCGCCCAGCCCGCTCGTAGGACTGTCGAGACTACAATCAATAGCGACTTTGCCAATACAACAAGTCCACAAGTGTACAATGAGCCTAGCACCGCAGAGGCAGCAGAACGTAGGAAGAAACAGGTCCAACCACAAGTGTCTTCATTCCCACTTATATTGGACGCATGTCACCATGCCGTTCGTAATCGATAATAAATCTTACACCACACAACCTCTACCATTTCCTTTGCCGTAATATTAGAACCACCGAAGGCATAGCCCAGCCAAACACAACGGCAAGAGTTCGGTCAAGGAGGTCAAGCTCACTACTAAACCGGACAATCCTGACAGTGTGGGGTCTACATTCCTTTTTCCCGTTTGCGTCGCCCTGGTCATCGTTTGTCATTGTTTCGAGTTGGGTCACTCGTTCTCCGTCGGGGTTAAGGTCGTTTGGAGCCGCTTCTCGGCTCTTCAGCAGCATTGTGTGTCTTAAGGGTTCATGCCGGTGGCTGAGTTGGGTACTCTTCATTTAGGCTGTTATTTTGTCTCTATCATTGTTTTCGTTGTTGGACCCGAATCTTTTGTTGTGTTGTGTTCATTATCAAATAAAGCTTTAACTGCCCATGTTTGAGGTTTCGTAGAGCGTTCTCGGCCGAGAATACTTCATTTCGCATGGCATCAAATCAGATAAAAAAGTTTTTCATTTGTATGCATCCGAGATTTCGTAACTCCCCAGACGTTACGCCCATTTTTGCTGATGGTTTTTTCATATATAATCAGCATGATCTGTCTTTGAAGCTTTTCAACATGTCAGTCCGTGCAACTTTTCAGGATGCGGACTTAGAAGTCAGTGAAAAAATTGCTGTGATTTACCTTATGAATTAAGGATATGGCTTTATTTTATGAATGTTATTACATGAAATATATTTGATGTGAGTTGTGTGAGGTAGTGGGTGAGAGTAAGAAGCATGTGTGTATGTATGCATGTTTGTGTTTGTGTGCAGTAGCCATGTGTCAATGAGCGGTCTCAAGCAGACAGTCGCCACGTTCAACGAGGGATCCCTAATCTAGTAGTCGCCATTTCGCAGTCGCCATCTCTCTTCAAGCAGTTACCCCGCCGCTGTTTTACAAGCCACCAATTGAAATGTTTGAAAAGTATGTATGTATGATGTGATTAAATTGTTCCGCCCGCCGGAAGTGTCACCGACTCCGGCGATGCTCAAACGGTAGGAAAGGCGTGGGGGGGGGGGCTCGCTGCAGACAAACTGGGTGCGTCTGGATCACGATCAGATGTTAATCTGCACGCTTATAAGAACGTTTCCTTAATAAAGGCTATTCTCCTACCATTCTGCTGTTCTCGTCTTGTCAAAATCCACTGAACTGTCAATTACGGCGGAAGGCGTCTTCAACCTCTCAAGCACCCCATACAGACACCACAGAGGAGAGCATGATCCAGAACTTGTCACCTTAGTATAACAGGAGTTGTGTGGTGTTATAAGGAATAGAAGTAGTCCAAGCGATTTTTTAATTCAATAAAAAGTTTGTTTTGCGTAACTCGATACATAGGTTTCAAACAAAAATCTTTTTTCAAAAGGTTTAATCCTCATGTAAGGTGAAAATTTTTTGAAAGAATGCCTACCTGTTTTCGACTTTGAGGATTCTAATGGGACTAGGGCGGGCTTGAAGAAAGGAATGCGAAACGAGAGATGGAATATTATGGGGTGGATGCATACTTTTGAAACATGGGGTATGTCGCCTGCCTCGCGGCACCACGGTGTTCCGATCTTGGCTTGCGTTATTCTTTGTATTTCGTTTTGTTGCTTTTCCTCTTCTAGTTGCATTTTGGTGTTTCAAAATAGGAGGATATATGTATCGTCAACGTATATTAAGGAATTTGAGCCTTTAACATTTGTTTTTCATCATTGGTCGGTACATTTCTTTATGCTGTTGTGTCAGTACGATTGATCTACCTTTATTCCAACAGAGTTTATTTGACCAATTTTGAAATCATCTCTAACAAATCATCGTGGCGACTGACATGACTTTTGCTTCACGGAAGCATGATACAGTAACCAGCGACCGCCACCTCCGTCGAGGCATAAAAGTGGCCGCATCGAGGTACAGGGGCGATCTGGTCGGTACATTCTGTTCACCCGACCCGCGCCCCGCGGCTCACGATTGAGGGTTCGGTCCGGTAGGTCCAGTCTATCCGGGCCCGGCCCGGCCCGCGGCTCACGACTAATGGGTCAACTGCCAGCGGCCTGCCGACAGAGGCCGCAACCGGCTAGCAGCCAACGAACACCGACCCACATGGTAAAGACTTACAGGCCATCCATGGAACAACAACTCGATTTATGTCAACTCGATCTAGCCCATCTCAATAAATCAGGACGACACCGGGACGAAAATGAACGGGATAGGCCTATTGTCTTAACGAATACAGCAAGACGGGCGTAACAAGAAAGACTAAAGGCCTATAATAAGCGTACATTCGCACATTGTTCATCAATCACTTGTATCGTTTGAAGGAACAAATAAAAGATGTGCAAATAAACTTTTAGAGTTCTAATCTACCATGTGAACCACCAAAAGCTAACTGAACAGTTGTGCAGTCCAAATAACAACTAACCCTACGACTGCGATTGTCCATGGTGCGTCGGTATGCGCTCTAAAGCCGCGTTCCAGAATCCAGTCGAGTTCAAGCACTAGAGCTACTCATTTGTCAGCGAAGCCGTGATGGAAAGGAAGCGCTTGCCGCGGAAGGACTATCAGTCGCCGTAAAGAGATCAGCTCATGAAAGTCGACATTGTGCCCTGGTATGCCGCTGCCGTTTCTACCTGATCTCTCCCTCCTGTGCTGTCTATAAGGATCAATATTGTACACTGTATAGCAGTGCTCTGTTCTCCAAACATCCCAGACAGCGGTAGCCGTGACAGCCGAATTTACTCTATTTTACAATAGGCCACCACCACCAGTCCCAGCGCCACGGCAGTCTTGCGCCCTACAGTCAAATACCGTTTGCGCCTGAGGCGACCGTTGGGCCTCTGGCCTAAGATGTTTCAGACGTGTTGTCACCCACAACGCAGGGCGTACGCCGTTGTCCGCTCGTCTGCTATTGTTTGTACTTCACCGGACGATGGTACCTTCCGTACAATTTGCTCGTTGCCACTTTTCTTCGAGCGGGAGGTGAATCCTAATTGTCTCCAAGCAGCAGGACGGTCGCTTCCGTCCTCTATTGTCCTGCTGTTCGCACTCACGTCTGCTATTGGCAGCAGCCTACCTAAGTCCCAGTCTTATCATCTGAGTGTTTCATCAGGCATTAAGCCAACTACTCAGTTCCTGTGTGCGCTCACAGCAGTCCTGCTCTCTCGTTGGTGCTGAAGTTAAACAGTGCTGTTACGCACAGATCACTTGTGGTTCAGTGGGCAATCGGCAACTTTATCCTTTTGCGTGCGCTCGTTGGCGCTACAGGCATAGGAATGAAGCCAGTGGGCGTGGCAATGCTGCAATACAACGACACTCGTCGCGAAGCGACAGTAGAATCGTCGCGATGCGACAGTGCGGCCGCCCCAGAACACATTAACACACGGAATAAAACGTCGTCAACGTAAAGTCTTGCCAGAATTTCGTCTGCAAGCAGTGTGTTGGTGTTCTGGAGGTAAGCCGAAAGAACCATGTTCAGCATGCTGAGTGACGAGGTTATTCCCGAATGGCACCCTTTTCCACCTGTATTCAACAAGGTTACCATGAGCTGGCGGTTTGTCAGCATCTCGAACCCAGATGAATCTGCATAGGTCACGGTGAGATTCCTGGATACGGATTTGCGTAAAAGCAGCTTGTATATCGGCAATGATGATGATGGGCTTTTCTCTACTACCCACAAGATGTCATGAATTTTATTCACGAAGGACATGCCCACATGAATCACGTCCTTCAGAGCCAACTGACTCTTTTGTCGCGATGAGGCATCGAAAACCATTTTTAGAGGAGTGGATTTGTTCTCTTTACACATTCCTGAGTGCGGCATGTAATATGTGCCTACTGAATCTGGAACTGAGTCAACCACTTCCTCGATTACAATGCCTTCAATGTACTATTTGATAATCTTCACGTACCATTCCTTTTGGTTAGGGAATTTGTCTAAAGGCTTCATTTGTGAGATAAAACTTCGAAGCTCCAGGTAGTAGTTGTCGCTTAGCTCGACTACATTCGCTTTCAACGGGAATGATGCAGTCACACTTTGATGTTCATAGCGAATTGATCGTGCGTATTGGGATAGGTAGGCGTATGCGTCTTCCTCTTCAATCCCTTCTTTGGTAGAGATCCGCAATCCCTCTAGCTCGAATATGTTTTTAACCATTTCGGATTCTTAAACGACTGTATTGCATGATATCGTGGAGCTGATGATGGAATTCGTCTGCACTTTACCTCTTCCGTAGGCTGCGTATCCGAAAATCGTTCGTGCTACGCGGAGACCTGTTGGCAGTTGTATTGAAGGAAATGCTTCATTGACGAAGGAGCTATACAAATCAATACCAATAAGGATGTTAGGGATTTGATATTCGCCCCGCATATGTGTATTGGTGAGAAAGACGTTGTGTTCCTCCATGAATTTTATGTCCTTTTCATGATGACACACTGATGGGAATCCTGCCGTTAATGTCGGCTTTGTTTTCATGGGGAATTCGAGCTCTCGACCCTGTGGTGTTTGGATTCGTATGACAACATGGTAGGATAGGAACGTTTCAGATATACCACTGATTCCAGAAAGAGAACACTGCTCTGTTGTAGACACGGGTAACTCTAGGTGCGCTGCTGATTGCTCTAGAGTTAGGCTTACTTGCGCACCTGTGTCGAAAAAAAACAAGGCTGTTTGGTATGATTCTGAGGAATGATTCCATACCAATCTCTCTGCTGTCGTGAGCACTATTTGTTGTCCTGTAGTCATGCAACTGGGATCGGCACAGCAATCTGAGGGTGTATCTGTTGTACTGCTGATGATGTGGAGGCGACTGCATGTAGAGGTAATTCGCAGTCTTGATGTTGCAAAGGAGTGCACGAGGACGAAACCGTATCCCTTTCTTCAATTTTAGCAGTTTTATTTGCTAGATCGTTAGTTGTCTGCACTGAACTTTGTACTATTTGCCTTCTGTTTTCGTGATGTTTTCCTGGTGGGACATCGTAGCCTTTCGAAAGATATAGTGAGACGTCATGCAGTTTTCCGCAGCGCCTATAGTTGGGTCGCCTGCAGTCCGAGCTTCTATGCTTCAGAGAGAAACATTTCCAGCAGAGGTTTCTTTCCATGACAACTTTTCTACGTGCAGCTGCTTCTTTCACTGTGCGACAGACATTGGTGCGATCTGTGATTCGTTTTTTCACAGAAGTTGCACATGTATGGTCGCTGGGTGTCGTTTGCTCTCGAGTTCAGACTTGTGGTGTTTACGTTCACGCTGTCTTGGATGAGACGTTCCGCGATGTACGTAGCTCAGACACTCGCACGCGTCGACCACCGGCGAAAATGACGTCGCGATCGAACCGCCGGCGCTTTTTTGGGGGATCAGCGCAGATGCTTCGACCACCGTCGATTACGCCGCTTCGCAAACCGCTCCGCAACCAACGGGTCAACTGCGGGCTATGATGCGGCGTATTGTGCTGTGCATGTTGCGTACGGAAACACGCCCGACGCTCATTTGACCCCAAGCCAAACATATTTCGGCTGGCCTCCCGTTCCGGCGTGCTCCGGCAAAGCTTTTTCTTTGAGGTTTCTGCACGCAGAGGGAGAGACGTGTTTATCTCTTCGACGCAAAGCGGCTCGGAAAGGGGGTCACCATGGCATGCCGCGATAGGCGGCCTGGGTAAGTAGCAACATAACATATAGCAACACAGCGAATGTAAGTGCGGTCTTATCTCTTCGTTTCGACTACGGACCCTACTACTCTTGTCTTTTACTTTGTATTAGTGTAGTGACACTTTTTGTAAGAGGACCCCCACCCCGCCGCTGGCCTGACCGCTTTGCGCCTCCTGGTGCCGTACTAGACGCGTTTTTCGTTAAGCATGTTACACGCTCGTACACATTTGATTTCTGAGACTATACGCAACAATGTATTAGCTCTAAACATAACATCCTGTGGCTTAAATGGGATCTGTATGCGAGCTACGCGGGAAGAAGTTATCGGACAAAGGAAAACACGACCTCTTCATTCTGGCAAACGGGGGCGAGTTGCCCGTCAGCCCTTTTCATGAGCGATTTTCGCATGGAGCGTGTTATTATCAACCAGTATTCTCTTCGAGGGGCGCGTGTAGCGCAGTCGGAGGAGGCGCGACTGTCGCGTGCACCCGATACCAGGTTCCTGGTTCGTTTTTCCCGCCCAGGCCAACCAAGCCATCCATCCCTCCGGGGTCGGTGAATTGGTACCAGACTTGTCTGGGAAGGATAAAGCGCTGACTTGTTCATCGGCTGGCCACCGCAAGTCATTGTATGGCCAAATACGCATTCATGTCGCCTCCACGAAATCCCGTAGAAGTAGAATGCGCTGGCGCATCCCAAAAAGGGATTGAGTAACGCCGTCCTTTATCCTTTATCCTTTATACTCTTCGACCTGCTCATTCGGCATGCTAGTCTCTTCATAACGGGAAAACGTTATGAAGAGACTAGAGGAACTAGGCGAATGGATAAAAATCAGTCAGTGGAAGAGAAATCAAACTGAACGACTCTTTTTTTGATTTTGATCGTATATGCAGAAATCACTTCTAAAGTATTGTTGACGAAAAGAAACCGTTATAGGATCAATGCAGTGTTAGTGATAAAGAGTAGAGCAATAACGATACAATGATAAAGGAAAGAATTAAGCACAAAATATTAGGGATGGAAACCAAGAGAAGGGAGTACGTGTAACACGCTCCAGTGAGCATGAGGAAGTGTTTTGCCTTGCCTGATAATATCACCTATAAGCATGTAGCATGATCTAATAACGTCAGATACAACATGGGAGAATTGGCGGAAGATGGAGAACGTTGTAGTTGTGTAGGAGCTCATGTCCGTCAAGATTACACCGGTACTGCTAAGAAGCTAAGGTACAAATCAACAGCAGCAGTAGATTTTGAGCGTGCCTCGTGATACCATAAGTGCGATACTTCTTCTTCTTCAGCGTTTGTCCCGCTCCGTGGCGGGGTCCGCTATCCTGGTGTCATGACGCCACCTTTCCCGATACAGCGCTAGATCAGGGTGGACACCAGCTACTTTCAAGTCCATATGTAACGTATGTGTGTGCAATACGAGACTATGAAATGGTGCCTACTTATTCAAGAGATTATGTAGAAATTCAAATGCGGCCTGTCAGCGCTATTATTTGAACGCTTCATTTCTCCTCATTGTTAAGGTGTTTATTGCCAGATGTTGCGCAACGGGAATTAAAGATCGTGACTCGACTGCTAAGTGGGGCCTCTGTCAAACTGCACTTTACTTGAATCACATCAGGGTAACCAAACTTTGTTTGAGGAGGGATGACGAAGGATTAGCTTTAGAGTATTGGATCATCATCCGTTTCCTCTTCGGATTTCGTGCAATCCTGTTCTGAACGATAATTAGCATTCTCCGACTAATAGAGGTCGGCCAGTTCAAACAGGATCCTTGACAGACCCTGTTTCCTAGTAGCGACGAAGATTAAACTTGCCGCTCGTAAATTTGACTCCATGAATTAGAATCAATTTGCGTTAGTTACGGAACTATTAGAAAGCAGAGGGCAAAGACTTTTCGTATACCCTGTAATATAACTGGACGTTCCGGTCCTTCCAGCCCAGAAATACCCTTTCGTTGCCTCCACGATATCCCATTGAAGTGGAATGCTTGACAGACACTGAAATGGATTGAATAACGCACTCCTTTATCGTTTATTATATCGGTGGAAGTCTAAAATGTGTGACTAGAAGTGAAACTGAAAAAGAACCGTAAGCGCTATTTTTAGTGGGGAACTAGGTGCCTCCATAGGTGCCACCTGTCTCATCTTACTGCTGAAAGCTTTCTTGGATCTGCGAAGTATGATGGGCAACGTGCGTCGGCAAAGGCAATTTCTGTGAGTTCCTAACTATTTTACGGACCAAACATAATCTATTTCAAGTACTTCTCAATTCAGGTGAAACTGAAAGCCAGTGTTTTCGATGCTACTTTTATGTGACAGTTGATAGTGAACTGAATCTTCCGTTGAGACTTGTTAGTTTGAAAAGGCATCTGTGCAAACTATAGTTCGACATCAACATGTAAGATCTTTTCTCTTCAGCAGTGCGCTTTCATATGATTATTTGATGGTTTAGGAAGATGAACATATCGAGAGCTTTCTATTTTCGAAGCTGAGATCAAAGCACTATAGGTCTGCAAGTGAGATCACTTCATCTCCGTTGGTGTGACGTATTTGCTTTTTATGTAAATCTTTCGAAGGTCAAATTTATTTGTAAACAGGAACCCTTATTCTTCCACAATATACACAGATGTTTGTTTTAGGAGCAATATGCGTTCGTCTCCTCGTCAGGTGCTGGCACGTAATCGGTTCCTGCTTCTGTGTGGATGAATTCCTCCATGTAGCGCTAATTTTGGTGGTTCGCTGTTGTTGAATAATCTATTTGGTTATTTATATACCGTCAGGTGATTGCGCAGTATTTCATTTCTACTTTGCAATTTTATCTGTGCTTTCTCAATGTCCTCATTGGCTGTTATTGCTCCTCGGCTGATGTATCCTGTATTTTTTGTTGTTCACTGTAGTGTGTGTTTTAAGCCCTGTTAGTTTTAAGCCTTGTTATCGATTTAACTGCCTTCCTGTCAAGTCTCTTGAATTGAATATGGATACAATTCCTGTTACCACCGATTTGTTTAATAGAATGAAGAAAAGACTATAACAGTGTTTAAATCAACACCTAACGAGAAAAGGCAGGACTACCGAAGTTGTTTTGGCCACCTATGGCAATCAGAATGGTCAAGGATTGCGCCGTTCCCTGTACGGTGCGAAAAGGGCAGCAGGCTCCACTGTAAACGGCACGTTCAGCAGTAGAAAATGGCAGAGGACGTCGCGTCTGCGGTGATAGTTGTCGCGCGCGACAGCTACAGCGGCGCACCGCGGCAAATTCAATAGTCGAACGTGGCATCGGCGATACCGGCTGTCCAGTACGTGTCAAATTTAGGAAAACACTATAATAGCGCTCAAAGCATCAGTTAGGGACACATAGGATGATTAGGAAAGGAATTCGAGTCACCTACATCAAGCTGGATGCTCAAGGAATGCTCCCGGCGACTGGTGCGACAAACGCGGCAGATGCCGCCGCACCGCGGCACATTCAAAAGTAGAAAATGGCAGCGGACGTCGCGTCTGCGGGCTGTCGCGATGCGGCGAGCCGCCTGCGCCCATCCTTCCACGAAGAACTATGGTCCGACGGGAATTCGCCGGTGGTTGACCGGGGCGCGTCAACCGCCGGTGACGACTGCGGGACGGCGCGGTCACTCTCGGGTCACATCATTGGTGACTCGGCCGTGTCGCAGTCGTCACCGCGCCGTCCCCCGATGGTGACGCGGATCTGTGAGGTGCACGTTTCTTCTCTTGGTGTGGACCAAGAATTTCCTTTAAAACTGAGATATCCAGCAGACAAGGGATCTCCAGCATCGGGGGCTACCCTCCATGTTACATCACAAGTTTTCAGCGTTATATTGTCTTATTTGCTTTCCTCTCTAACACGCTGTGATGCTTAGATAACATTTTTTGCTCGTTGTGTAGTAGTAATGCTGCGCATTTCTTTACAATCATTTATCTCATAGACACAACACGAGAAAGGACCATGTGTAAAAAAACACCAAAACATGTACAATGATTACAACTATATATGGCAAGTGGCAACTATATGGCAAATATATGACAGCGGCATGCAGCAAACATCTACGAAAACGTAACAAGACTTTTCTAAGCACTAAAGCAAACCAGATGAGGAGCGGTGGGAGGGGGGGGGGGTTGGATCACCATTCAAATCTAGATGCACACAAGTAGCAGCGAGTCATCCAGTTTGCAGTTTTCTCTCTCTTCTTGATTCTTCATTTTTTACTTACCTTTTGTTTACATGTTCGTGTGATGTTATACTATCGGGAAATTGTAGGAGGTGAACTTCCTCCCCTCCTCCCTACACCGAGCCACGTAGCACCAAAGTTTCGTCAGGAAGTCGCTGAGGTCTCGTCGAATGATCGCCATGTAGGAACGAGATCCTCTTGATAAACACGGAATCGGACTTTCCACACTGAATATCACTCCTAGAAATAACATTTTAGAACTTGAAAATTTGGAGAAGACACAAATATGATTTGTAACCGTGCACATATTTAAGGTAATTACCGTCATCCGTGAATTTAAAGTTCACAAAATCGTGCAGTTCAATCAATGCAGGCTGAGCACGAAGCTGCCCGGAGTAGTTGGAATACTCTTCAAACCAAACATGTCCAAATAGCATATTGCGTATACCACCATCGGATGCATCCTGAACAGAGAAAGACACACCTTCTAGAAAGCTTTAAGGCGTTTTTTCTACAACTAAAGAACTCTCAACGGTCGTGGAAGTCTTTCAATATCAGTAACCAAAACTAACCATTTCGAACAAATCGAACGCCTCGCTAGGTATCCTCAGGTGGTTTACATCTTTGTCAAGGCATAAGCACAAATCAGGGCACAGCGCATGGCTCTCAAATTGACGAAGCTATTAGTTTACTTAACCAAGATACTGTTTAGAAAAGCACCTGTGTCATAGTAGAGTACCATCCCTCGTCGAGAACAAGTCGACGATTAGTAATAGCTCGCTCTGCAGGTACACCTCAGCCACCCTAAAATATAGTGTAAAGTACAAATTATTTTTTATAGTATATCACTTACCTTCTAATCCTGATTCGAAGATGGCCAGTCAGCAGTGATTTCCGATTTCACTCAGACCTTGCCATTGTATCAATCTCTAGGAATTTTAACATTCTCCCATATAGAAGCAAACTCAAAACACTCCACGGTATGAGGAAAGGCTAGCCAATGAAACAAACACACAAGCAACTACCAAAGAGCTTTCAACAGGAAGCCATGATGAAACGGACTGGAAAAGCTAACTTTGAAAATGTTGCATGTTGAAACGTGGTCATAGCACAGGGTTGACGCGACACAATTCAAAATCCAGTCGCGATGCGTGTCGCGAGGAGCGGCTGAATGACGTCATGCAGCCGCCGTCTTGTCTCTCGCGAAGCTCCGCCCTGAAATGCCACTCAGTCGTCACCCGCAAGGTCATAATTCGGCATCATCTCCCAGTCGTCACCCCAGCGAGTGTCTGAGGAGTGTCTGAGAGCGCGCATGATAATTGTTTCGAGTTGGTCAAGCGTTTCTCCCACTGTGTATGTGTCTCCGTTTTTATTCTCTCGTAGGTATTCCTCAACCACTTGACGAGGAAATTTCTTCAAGATTGTTTCGATCCAAATAGGATCTTGAACCTCAGAGATTCTGTAGCCGGAGGACGTCATTTCGTTTACTAGAGATCGTATACTGTCAAAGATGGCCTCGCATGATTGCGTACCGCCTCTGGCTGGGGGTAGAGATACAAGACGTTTCATGACGTTTGCGCCCACGTTAGTTAAGTTCTCGTATTTCTTCTTTATAGTTCTACCATCCAATGGTAATTTTGGGGTATGACCTTGATTCCCTTTATTGTGGTCGCAGCCCTACATGTAAGACTATCTTTTAGGAGGATCATCTTCTCCATGTCGTTTAGTGCTGAATTGTTATGAACCACTTCCTGAAAGACAGCCCAATATTCTTGAAAATCCTCTATATTTCCAGTAAATTGCGGAGCTGTTATCCTTGGGGCTTTATTGACGAGCAGCATGTCTGTAAGCCTGCCTCATCGTTGAGTGTTTGCATCGTTATCTCCAGCTGCTATCGGCGCTCGTTCACTGGCTACCGTGTTTTGATGCTGGGAAAAATTTCCGTTGCTGCGCAATGTTTGTTTTTGTGAAACGGAATTTTTCCTTATCTCTTCAGCGTTAGATGATTCCGCTAGATTGAGCACATTTTCGCCGACTTGTTCGTAGCGTGACATCGTTTGTGGGATATCAGCATTCAAAGTATTCTCTAGGTGTGAGACACTTTCCTTTTTCACAAGCGCTATGCGCGGATGAGATTTTGTGGAAGTTTTCATGCATTCATACCTGTTACGCCGGGGTGTTTCACCCGGGAGCTGGATGTCTAGGGTTGTGGCCTGAACCGGACAGGGAAATCGATTTATTGGCTTCTTATGACACCAGCAAGGGTCGGTCCGTCCGCCTCTGCTGTGCCCGCGCTCCTCTCTGACCCGGAAGCTCGCCAGGCACCACCGAGACCAGAATCCGAGACCGGCCGCTTGCCACCTCGCACCAGGTGAAGACTCCAAGACCAGCCGCTCGCGACCTCGACACCAGTGCAGACTGAGCCCGGCGCGCCCGGGCCCCCTTTATATGGAGTTGCGCGCGGGGAAGGCCGGCCCCTAAGTGGACACGCGCCGCCCCGCCGCCTCCGAATGGCCGGCGCTGGGCACAGGCGAGGCGGACGGCGATCGATCGATCCCGCTGCTGGGAAAATACAGATACACTGCAATACTGAACAGAAATACTAACAGAACCCTACACAGCACAACACAATCAACCTATAAATACACAAATACACAAATACACTACAAAAATCACTTCTGCGAGGCCTCGCGCCTCGCCCATCCTTTACATACCTTATTCCACTTAGGCGACTTTTCATCGCTGTGAGAAGCGCGTCGGATTCAGAAATCGCTTTGTCATAAAGAACTTCGTTTTCAAGTTGTTGGAATTCTTCGAGGAACTCTTTTCTTTCCGATTTCTTTGTCTCAGCGTACTCTTTATGAATGGTATCGATTATAACCAGAATGTCATTTCGCGCAGAACTTATCACGGAGACTGATTTTCCATACCCGCTATGGTTCTCGAGCGAAACTCTTCGCGCTCACTTGGTTCTTCTGGATACGTTGGTTCATTCGCAAAAGCACGAAACGTATCTATTTGAGCCGTCAGGCTCGCACTCATACGCTTAAAGCTCGATTTGTAAAAGTATAGAGACATTTTGAACCTTTAGTGGTCATACGCTTTCGTTATGGTGCTTTCTCAACGCGAGTATCGGGCTTGTGGCGGGCATATGTACCTGGCCACTTGCCTGGCTCGTCAGTTCGGCAGTGATGCAGGAACTGACAAGCGGGCTGCACAATCAGTCGGGATCGCCGATGCACCAAAAGCTGTGCTATTTTGCACAGATCACTTGCGGTTCAGTGGGCAATCGATATGCAACTTTATTCCTCTTGCGTGCGCTCGTTGGCGCTACAGGCATAAGAGTGAAGCTAGTGGGCGTGGCAATGCTGCAATACACCGACACTGTCGAAAAGCGACAGTAGAATCGTCGCGATGCGACAAGCACTGCGCACCCGTGATTATGTCCAGTTGCAATCCACATCTCGTATTCTCGCACAACCTACGAGCGGGTAAATCTCTGCTGTTTCAAGTCCTTTCCTCCTTTAGTGTTGGCGGCTGCTTGGCCGAGGGAGTGCTGTTGACGTCAGGCTACGAGTGTTGTCGCTCATCAAGTTTCCGAGCATGGAGTGAAACTTTACATCTATACATCGGCTTGCACTAATAAATTGTATTGGCGCCACTGGTCGTTATAAAGATATATCTCTCTAACACGCGGATAGAAACCGTGGGAGGTCTACATCTCCGGCTCTTTTGTCGCAGTTTGAGCTGCGACTTATTCTTTTTTCTTTTTCTTTTTTTTTGAATTTTGTTATTTTTCCTGAAAAATAGAAAATTATGAGTCTTCATCTATCGAGGGGGGGGGGTGTGAATTAAACACTTTCAAAGAAAGTCATTCAAAATTTTCCTTCGACAAAAAAGGTTTTGAATTTTTCGGTGTGTCTAGTTTAACCTAGAATACGCTCGTCTTGATTTGGAAGATATCCACTTCGATTTCAGAAGCCTCACTCGTGCTTAGGAGAGTGTTCGATTTGATTTTAAAGGATTAGATTTATTACATGTGATTATCGCTTGTTGAACTAGAAGCGATAACAAAACGTTAAAAAAAGAGATACAATCACCGTAAATCCTTAGAACATAGTAGTCAGATTATCGTCTAAAACCATGCTAATCCACACAATAGGTAAAATAATGAATAACCATGGTCGCCGTCATTTCAGGTGGAGCCAGAAGTTTCTTTAAGGCTTCCAATTTGCCTTGAGAGGAGTACAGTTCGACTACAACATGGTATATACCATTACCATATTCACGTCAAATTGGACACTCTTCTATACAAGCCTAACCCTTTGGAATCAAGCTGAACGTCTTCCAAATCAATAACGTTTCCTTTCACATCCAACTAGAGAAAAACTCAAAACTCAAGGAGAAATTTAGTGCGAACATCCTTGAAGTCATAATCAACCTGTCTCATAAGTAACACATTTTTGGACTTTTGTTCTAATTCTCGTTTTTCAAAATATTATTTCAAATCTTGCTCTAAAATCATAACGGCGGTTATATTTTCGTACCAAAAGGAGAGATTGTGCCACGATCTCGTTTAAGACGTCGCGAATTTCGTTCGCTTAATAACAGAATTTCTGCTTGCGTGGAGTTCACACATGTAAACGATACAACACAAACAATTGATTAAAAAAACAAACATATGCTCTTTTTGATCCAGATGTAAACAGCATTTACGCTATCGATCATATGAAAATACAACAACATTTCGAGTGCATGGTGCGATCCTGTCTTTTAATGCATAAAAATGATTGCTGCGTTGCTGCGCTTAAAAACAAAGTAAATTATCTTACTCAGAAACTAAAAATGACGTTAATCTATTACACTCATTCTGGCAGACGGACAAAAATTTCTAAAGAAAGTCATACTAATTTTCATCGAGAATTATTCCAACCACTTTGGAGAGTAGTTTAACCTGTTTGAAGGTTGTTTTGATTTAGAAGAGTTCGCTTTGTTAAAAAAAAACTTTAAGCCAGCTTAAAAGAGTGTACAATTTCACGTGAAAAGTGGACATTTAATTAATTAACTAATTTGTTTGGACGTGCAAATAAGTATAAATACACGCAGCGAAAACAAAAACACAAAAAAGAACTTTTTGAATATTACAATAAAACGCACAGCAAGTAGTTAGTTACTGTGGAAGATATCCGTCAACGAGCATCTTAAACTGGGGTAATGAGCTAGTACGCGCTTGTTTGTTGTTGTTGTTGTTGAGAATCCTAAAAACTCAGAGCCGGACCTCTAGGTGAAAAAGGAAGCAAAGGGAGCAGGAATAGAGCTTTTAGTCTTGGAGAAATAGATTTCCGCTGGCCACCTCTTGTGTTAGAGCTTCGCCGTAGAACTCATCACATGCTAGCACTGTCATTTCAGTAATCATTTTGTTTCATTTTGATGTGAAAAGTGTCCATTTTGACTTGAAAATGGTACACTTTATTTATTTTTGTTTATCAACGTCAAGAAGTTGTGCTTGACATTTGGGTGATAGGAAAGAAGCAGCAGCGGCCATGATAGAAAAAATCATAACCTTATTAAATTATCAAGTTAATAAGTTAGCAGGCGACAACGACATTCGTTGGCAGCGTAAAAAAAAGAAATATGTACGGTTTACTTTTGTCCGCAGTACCAGCGGATGATATTAACTCAACTTGCAAGAAGCCCGGAACAATAGCTGTTGAGTTATTTGGCAGCAACTTTCAGTTTCCTATGGTCGTTGCATATGAAATGGCCGATTTTAACAGAAAATTTTGAAGATCATAGCTATGCTTGGAAGCAATTTTATTAATCGAAATAAGCAACGCTACAATTATGCACTTTTCCCAACGCGACAGTAGCTTAGACATTCCATTATTATAGAAAATCAGAACTACGAGAATTATTAAGACATAAGAAGTCATTTTCGACATCATCTTGGTTGTTAAACTTTTTATCCTGCACATAACGATCTAAATGCTCGAAAAAATGGTAGGTAGGGACAGATTCGGTGGATACGCTGGATGTGGCAGGGTTTCGTGTCCCAATTCTGTTTCTGGACAACAATTTCTGAAACGTGCGGACGCGCGTTGCCATGCACTGGGACTGGGCCTCTTCGATTGACCAAAGCCGGCTGTTTTCAGTCAACTTCTGGTGCATCACTTCACTTTCGGCACTGTGCTTCTCCGCTGTGATGGTACCTCCAGTCTTCAAGAATTAGTAATGGACCATACCAGCCATTGTCCACCATGCGGTCACCATGGTCTTCTTTGGATGGAGACGTCGTTTGGGCATCTCCTTGGGACGGAAACGTTCTTAGCCACGAAAAATCGACCAGAAATTGACGTAACAAAATCGGCCATTTCATATGCAACGACCTTATTAGGTGTATAGCGCGGCCCAAATCTGACATAATGGAACCATGCTAGTGCTTAGTGGAAACAATATTTCTCGTCGGATTTGTTCACTATGAAGGGTGTCTCTACTCTGTGTGTGGGTCTGCGGCTGGCCACAGCAGCTGAGCTGTTCCACACGTGCTTTCGCGCTCGTACTCGCCGAGCCTGGCCGAATCGATGCCGACAAATCGGCTCGGCTGGCGGCGATTGCAATCGGCTGCGAAACACAGTCGTGGGAGGGGCTTCGGCGTGAGAACTTCAACGCCGCCCGACACCCCTAGTCACTGTGACGACGCACGACATGGACGCCACAGGTGGGTGGGCCATCATGGAATAATGAAGTTGCACGGAGTGTTATATGAAAGATTTTCGTCTCTTCTTTCCTCCTCGTCGTTTTCTCTTTTTCAAAAAAAAAATCAGTCTTTCAGAGCATTCTACGTAGTGTGTAATAGATTTTTTTACACAATTTTCACTTCAATTTGGAAACTCTTCTAAGCAAACTTGTGTTATTTGCGGTATAATCCTCGACCAAATGGCTCCGATTTTCTGGGCTTAGATAATTTTCAACTGACTCTAATTATTACTGCGTTTTTCTTTTTCTCACATTTCAATTTTAGTTACCTGGCTATTCTATCATTCTTACGTGTTTGATCGGTTTGACGTGCACTCTTCGTAGTGTAAAAATAAATAACTAATAAAAATAAATAAACTTAATATTTCTGAAATCAAAGTGAACATCGTCCAACTTGATACGAGCTTCTTACCGGTAACACTACAGGCTCTCTAAGATGGTTAGAATAATTTTTGTTCAAAGAAAATTTTGTACAAGTTTCTTTAAACATGTTTAGTTCAACTTCCCGAATTAATTTAATATTCTTATAAAATTTTTATTTTAAAACACACCAAGTTTTGTTTTAAATCGCAATAAGGCGGCAATCATTTATATTCAAAAAACTATATCGCGCCGTGCACTAGAAAAACTCGTCGCGTTTTTATTCGATTGGTAGCGTAAATGCTGCTTGCACCATGCATCAAATCACGCATCAAATTCAATTATCAATGAGCATCAAAGAGAGGATATGTGTTTGTTTCTTAAAACTGGTTTGTTATATCGTTGACAGATATTAAACTCCGTGCAAACAGAAATTTTGCTATCAATGGAACAAAAATCGCGACGTTTTGGACAAGACCGTGGCACAATTTCTTCTTTTAGCACAAAAAATGGCCGCCTTTCTGCTCTTTAAAACAAGCTTTGAGCCACCATGTTCCTCAACAAGTAAGAATTAAAAAAATTAAACGATGTGTCCAATTACTCAGTAGGTGAATTAAATATTCACAGAAAGTCATACAAAAACATTCCATAAACAAAAAATGATTCTAACCTTTGGAGATTCTTTAATTTGATGTGAAAGGAGCTCGTCTTGGTTTGGAAGATGTTCAGTTTTATTTCAAAGACGTTATGTTTGATTAGAAGAGTACCTTGTTTTGGTTGTGAAAAAAGTCTAATTTGACTAAGAAACGCCCATTTTTATGTGAAAAATCTCTAATTCGACGTAAAAATACTATATGTGATTATCCGCATAGCAGCATAGAGGAGGAAAAATGCGTTAGTCAAAGATAGAAAATTTGCAGAGCCCAGTATACTTTTTAACGTTTTAAAGAATTGATGCCTGCTGATTTTATTTATTATCATTATTATTATTATTAGCAGAGAAGGTACAGGGTGCGTAAAAAGTATTGACGCAGTAAATGGCGGTTGTGGAAATAGTATTGCGCAGTAAGTTTTAAAATATTCACTTGGGAAATATGGAAAATGATCTTGCGAACACGATAGAATAACTTGTAATCGACATCGGCTCCTTTACTGTGAATACAGGAGCGAAAACGGCGGAAAAATTCATGAGCACGCGCCGCAAGTATTCGCTTGCATTTTGTTCCGTGCTTCGAACAGGGTAGCCTTCTGCAAGTGGTCACTTCTGTTTAAAGTAGCCCAGACATCATTCTCCAAAATTGCCTAAAAAGAGCAATCCAGCGGATTCACGTTTAAGCTGTGTTCGTCTGAGAAGCTGTCCACACCTGCGCGCGTTACCTGTTTGCCGTTATCGGACAGAGATTGATAATTTTGGATTTGAACGTCATCGTGCTTGAACATCTTGTAGTCATCATCTGTTACGACAGAGCCGTGGCTGACGTTTGGGTTGCTGACCTCCTTCCTCACCAACCGTTTCGAACAGCGCCAAATTCTCTTGTTAAGGAAGTATTCAGCTGTCTGGGTAACAGACAAAAAAGGGCCACCGTAACGGTGATGATTAGGTTTCTTCAGTTTTTTCGTGAGTGTTTTTTTGACAATACAATACAGACAACAAAAATAATACATAAAAACCTAGAGGGTTAGAAACAGAAAGCTGGCGCTGAAACAAAAAGTAGGTGCGTCAATACTTTTTACGCACCCTGTATATTACGCAATGGGTTGAGAACGAGGATAACACGTTGGGTACTCATTTATACACTAGCATTTGGGTAGCCCCAAGAAGTTATGTATTCAGATCATGAGCATATGCAAACCGCTCTGGACGAGGCCTGTAGTGGCGTTGAAGCTGGCGATGGTGGCCCGTTTGGAGCCGTTGTTGTCAGGGACGGAAAAGTGATTGCCACTGGACACAATATGGTAAGTGGCCTAGTAGCAATGAGTTAACACAATGTATCACTCAGATTTTGCAGAAAATGAAAGAATAAAGTGCGAAGTTGCTCTTCTGAAAGCTTTCTTTTTACATCAGTAAAACGTTTAAATATAATAGAACATATCCGTGCCATTGCCACAAATTTTAACATTATTCTAATACTTATCTCGTTCTTCCATTTTCCGTCATTCATTTATTGGCCCAAACATTTCTTCGCACTCGAACTCAACTTTGCTTATTATGCCTTATACTTTTTGTAACGCAGTCGAAGGAGCTGCAGGCTGTCGCGTGCACCCGGTACCAGGTTCCTGGTTAGGATTTCCCGTCCAGGCCAACCAAGCCTTCCATCCCTCCGGGGTCGATGAATTGGTATCAGACTTGTCTGGGAAGGAAAGAGCGCTGATGTGTCCATCGGCTGGTCACCGCAAGTTATTGTATGACCAAATATGAATTCAAATTGGCTCCACGACATCCTGCAGAAGCAGAATGCGTGCCGCATCCCAAAATGGCTTCAGTAACGCTCTCTGTTATCCTTATCCTTTTTTTAACTTTTAGTCCAATCTGCAAGAGAGCTGAAACACTGTAGAGTGTGGTAAAAAATGAATGTTACTTAAGCTTATCTTATAGGTTAAACAATTTATTTTAAAGTTTTCGTTCTCGAAATGTTCAATTTTGTTATTTCTTATTCTAGTATACGTTATGTGTACTATTCATGTTTATATTATATAAGGATAAGGATAAAGGATAAAGGACGGCGTTACTCAATCCCTTCTGGGATGCGCCAGCGCATTCTACTTCTACGGGATGTCGTGGAGGCGACGTGAATGCGTATTTGGCCATACAATGACTTGCGGTGGCCAGCCGATGAACAAGTCAGCGCTTTATCCTTCCCAGACAAGTCTGGTACCAATTCACCGACCCCTGAGGGATGGAAAGCTTGGTTGGCCTGGGCGGGAAATCCGAACCAGGAACCTGGTATCGGGTGCATGCGACAGTCGCGCCTCCTCCGACTGCGCTACACACGCCCGTTTATATTATATATAATATATAATATATATTTTTCATATCTATATGATATATTGTTATATTGTGTGTTGTATTCACATAAATAAGTAAATATTAATTTTCATAATGATAATTTATTACGACCATTGAAGACAGCAGCAAAAGAACATCTTTCTAGAACATTAAATAAGAACCGATCATTTACATCAGAACATGGTATAACACAATAGTGTAATATACTAAAGATAGTAAATGATTGTTTAAATGTGTAATGTCATTTCCTATAACTTTATGGTTGATTTGAAACATTTTACTGAAGCAAATTGACGCATTTTAAAAGTACAGAAGCTGGCTGAATCATAAGTATCGGAATAGTTCCACATTAGCATATCATTGCTATCATAAACTCACCATCAGCTAATATTAGACTGCGACGTCTAGCGAGTCATTCAGCTGTTTATGCGCGAGAAAAAAGCTTTTAGAGCTGATAGTGGCATCAGTCGCTCTGACCACCTTGGGGCAGTACGCTATTCGGTTCGATCACCCGACCAGAACCTTTACCTAAGGATAATCAAACACAGTAATCGAACCCATATTGATTCTCACTGATTTTTTTCTCATCGGAGGAAATAGCTAGGCGTTGAGACCTGTTACGACCTCGTACGTGATTTCCTACTTGGGAATAGTCGAGCCTGGCGTCTAAGTGTATTCTGCTACATGTTCGCTTGACGCTCAACTAGCGTAGAAGCCCACGGTAGAGATGTGATCGAAGAATATCAGTCCAGATTCATCGACAGCTGGGGGTGCATGGGTAGAAGGACGAAACATACCCATGTGGCATTCGTCACGCACACACCTTACTCAAATATTCTCGGGTATACTGTATGTGAAGGCTACACGATGATCCTCATGGGTATCTCCTCATATTTACCAAGGACCAGATTCATCAACCGCTTACCTGCCGCTAACGATGAAAATACCGCCAAACCTAATGCCAGTGAATCTCACATACCAGGGGGTTTGGCGGTATTTTCACCGTTAGAAGGTGGTAAACAGTTGATGAATCTGGCCTCAGAATTTCTTTACGTTACCGCGAAATTGAAGAATTCGGCCCCAGAAGAAGGTTCTGCAACATTCTTCATTTCTATAGTATGGAGAAGTGTACATATAATATCACGCTTCTGAAGATAGCTGTAAGAACATCAGGAATGAAAAGCGATTGAATACATTCCATTTCTCTATGCATTTTAAGGACTTTTAATGAGCAAAATCAAAAATAAACGATCATCAGAATTTTTTCACATGGATTGACTTGGGCAGATGATTGGCGAAAAGGATAAATGATGGCATTAATCTATCCCTTTCTGGAATGCGCCATTCAGGATGTAGTGGAGACA
The DNA here is from genome assembly GCA_947396885.1 of Heligmosomoides polygyrus polygyrus. Classification (NCBI taxonomy): domain Eukaryota; kingdom Metazoa; phylum Nematoda; class Chromadorea; order Rhabditida; family Heligmosomidae; genus Heligmosomoides; species Heligmosomoides polygyrus. The sequence continues at coordinate 79,916,698 of OX377203.1, read as the reverse complement.
GTATGGGATGGACAAGTCAGCGTATTATCCTTTCCGAACAAGTCTGGTATCAATTCACCGACCCCGGAGAGTAGTAAAGCTTGGTTAGCCTGAGCGGAGCTGAACCAAGAAACTGAATCGTTCTGCATGCGACAGTCAACGCTTCTTCCGATTGCTCTACCACTCGCCGGGCTAGAGATTTGCATCAGAAGAAATTCTGTGAGCTAATTTCAAATCGTATTAACTTAAGTTTCTAGATGGCATGTACTCCTTATATATATATATATATATATATATATATATATATATATATATATATATATATGTATACATATATATGTAGATTTTGTGGACTTGTAACGGATCACGAATTTGAGAAAAACAGCTAAAGAGTCAAACGTGACGCAATTAGTGTTCACTAGCACTTATCAATTGTGATTTCCGAACAGAAACGACTCCGAACTTTATTCAAATGAGTCAGATTGGCATTATTGTTTGCTTTGACTGCAACGGCTCATTCAGCCGTCGGCAACCACAATGGCGCCGAAAATGCGTCAATGGCAAAGCGGAGAAAGTCAATTCGTTTTCTTCAAGCCTCAAGTGGGTGACTGAAGTATTAAGATCTCACAGTTGTGTTTGTTGCGACCAAAACTCTAGCGCCAGGCGGGACTCGAACCCGCACCTCCTGCTGACGGGACGAGAATGCTCAACACCGTTACACCACCGGCGCTGTTTGATCGAACGCAACATCCATACTTCGTGAGAGCCATCTGCACTAATTTTAAGAATTGTGCCAGTGAAGAGGACGAAAATGTATCCAAGGCGGCTCCACTCAGTTTTTAAAAGGGCGGCGATAAAATTGAGAGTGAACTATTCTGCAAGTACGATACAATGGCCACGAGAGGATTTTTCTTCTAAGTTTCGTGGATGGGACTGGCTTCTATGCTTGTATTGCTTGTTTTCCTCTTCGACAAGGAAAAAGACACTGGCTTGTCCATTAGCTGGCCATCATAGATCATTGCATAGACCAAATACACATTCAAATTACCTTCACGAAATCTCGTAAGGATGAATGGGCGGCGCATTCTGCAGAGGAAAGCATAAAGCAAGGCATCGTAAAAATCCTGTTCAATGAGCAATCCGATTTTTAGGATGCGCCACGCATTCTACTTCTGCGAGATGTCGTGGAGGCAATTTGAATGCGTATTTCGCCTACACAAGGACTTAAGGTGACCGACTGAGGAACAAGTCAGTGTTTTATCCCCCCAGACTTGTATGGCACCAATTCAACGACCCTGTAGGAATGTAAGTTACGCATTCAAATGGCCCGTAGAGGTGGAATGCGTGGCGCATCTCACAAAAGATTTATTTCACACCGTCGCTTACTTTTTATGATGGAAGGCATGTCCCAAGAAATACGCTCTGCTGAGTTATTGCCGTTATAAACGGATCTTACTATATATAATTCGCTTAGTGCGTGGGTCACGTTGTCAGTCACAGGAAGAGGGGACTGAAGCCAAGAGATGCCTACGACAGTGCGGCATATGCCAGCCGGTTTTTCTTTCAGCTTGACCATGGGCAATTGCTGTTGAATTATATCCTTGGCGGCGGATCGTCCAAGTTTACGTTATATTCACTGGGCAACGCGTCAGGGTATAAATGAGGATCAAGCGCAAAGCGCAGGGATTCAGAAGACGTGCCGAAGACGTCCAACTTGCGTAGGGATTCCCACTAAGGAGACCAGTAGGAGGGGGACCAACGAAGAGAGGATCAGCAAAGGGGACCACTAGAAGGGAGGGGTAATAAGGAGGACCAGTATTTTCCCTCAATGTCGTCCGATGTGCGTCGGGTTTCTGAAGACGGGTCACAAAAGTCGTGTCACGTGTGTCAAAGTGCAGAAGACGTGTCATAGACGTCGCGGCAACGTGGTGACACGTGAGCCGGGACTCAGTGCCACATGTGTGTTCATGACTCTCACTCCGTTTCTTTGACAGCGCATAGGTAAGGATGTATTAGCGGGGGGGGGGGGAGGTGGAAGAGGTAGGGTTGAGTGACCATGGGATTCGGAGGAGTATCGGGCAGCAGACGGTGTCGACCTGTCAACCAAAACAATTGGTTTTAATTATACAGAACCAGGTGTAAACCATGCGTAAAAATATTCAAATTATTATTCTTTTATTCGGGCGCGTGTAGCGCAGTCAGAGGAGGCACGACTGTCGTGTTCACCCTATACCAGGTTCCTGGTTCGGATTTCCTGCCCAGGCCAACCAAGCCTTCCATCCCTCCGGGGTCGGTGAATTGGTACCAGACTTGTCCGGGAAGGATAAAGCGCTGACTTGTTCATCGGCTGGCCACCGCAAGTCATTGTATGGCCAAATACGCATTCATGTCGCCTCCACGACATCCTGTAGAAGTAGAATTCGCTGGCGAATCCCAAAAGGGATTGGGGAACGTCGTCCTTTATCCTTTATCCTTATCATTTATATTATTAATTCAAATTAAAATTGTTATTCTCATAGTTCTTCAACCAGTTTTTCATAGGACCAGTGAAGATTTTTCTCTACTATATCCCGCTGCACTAATCTATACATTAAAACCGGTTTTTTACTGTAATAAGAGTAAGAAGGCCTAAAGAAGAAAGGAGGAGGATTGGGGTTGTTCTACTCTCGGGATTTGGGGAAAAGCCCCCAATCAGGTCCGCTAGGCCGCTGAACATCTGGTAAAGGACGGCGTTACTCAGTCCCCTTTTGGATGCGTCACGCATTCTACATCTACAGGCGATTCGAGTGCGTATTTGGCCGACTTGCTGTGGGCAGCCGAAAGGCAGCGCTTTATCCTTCCCTGATCCAAAGGCACTAATTCACCGACCCCAGAGGGACGGAAGGCTTGGTTGGCCTGGAAGGGAAATCCGAACCAAGAACCTGGTGCCGGGCGCATGCGACAGCCGAAACCTCCACCGACTGCGATGGACGCGCCCTATGCCGTCGTAACTGCTAGCTTATCAGCAGGGAGCGTGGACAACAGCTAAGCAACACTTCTCTTGCCGATGGTAGCACTGCTTCTGAGTCAAATTCGTGACGAGTGCAATCGGACGCTTTCTCAGGTAGGAGGCACAGTAGATGAGTGTGAACTGAGGATTCAAAGCCTAGTTTCCATTCCTTAGGAAAGTGGCTAGAATTGCTGCTTATATCAGCCGGCTAAACAGAGTAATCCGCCGGTAAGCCTCGCTCAGTCGGCGGGCGCCGTTGTTTGCCACCTTCGGCGCGTATTATCTTCACCGAACAGCTCGGACGATAAGACCGCGTGAACAATGAAGATTTTGCTACAACGAAAGGCCAAGGACGCGCCGTCTGTGAAGCGTCTCACCATTGTCACGAAAGAAACGGAAAGCTCCCGCTCTGATCACTGAACACAGACAGACAAGTGGTAAAGCGAAATCTGACGAGGTCGTTAAGAAGGTGAACATCGAAAGAGGCCTAGGCCTTCGAGTAGCGAAACCGTAGAACATTTCTGCTGTCATGTCGTTTCTGTTCTAACGTTATGCCTTTTGTGAGTGTCTTTCATCATAAAAACCCTAATTGACCGTCTGAAAGCAATCCTTAGCATTTAGATAATTATTCCACGGTTCTGTTTTGTTCAGCTATTTATTTAATTTTTACATTGAATAGTAGGCCAGAATAGAGGTGGCTGGTAAGAGTGCAGTACTAAGCAGTTAGCCAAAACAAAACCAGTGAACAACATGGAGGAGGGGGGGGGGGGGGGGGAGGAGAGCTGGCAAAATTAATCAATCTGCTGGTGCGCTATATGAAAAAAGATTGAAGATTATATGAGATATCTATTCTATTCATGGTGAGTGCTCGACGCACTCTTTTCACACAAAAATGCCTTGTGTCAGAGCACGTCAGAATGCTTCTAAGACACTGTTTTTTCTTCAGGGAATAGGATTTCTAACTCCTTCAAAAAGTATGGATCCATGTATTTTTGAAGACACCATGTATGGTCACATTAGGATAAAGAATAAGGGAAGGCGTTACTCAGTCCCTTTTTAAAGCGCCATGCATTCTAGTTACACGGAATGTCGTGGAGGTACCTTCAATGCGTCTTTGGCCATGCAATGACATGCGGTGGCCAACCGATGAACAAGTCAGCGTTCTTTCCTTCCCACCAGACAGGTCTGGTACCAATTCGCCGACCCAGGAGGGGTGGAAGGCTTGGTTGGCGTGGGCGGAAAATTCGAACAAAGAACTTGGTATCGGGTGCACTTGAGAGCTGGCACCTCCTCCGACTGCGCTACACGCGCCCATACATTACATTTATTTATTTATTTATTTATTTATTTATTTATTTATTTATTTATTTATTTACACGAGTACAAGTACAATCGTGCGCAAACTGTGTAAAAATCACCAAACGAGAAAAGCAAATACAATCTACACATATTATCTAAGTGAAAAGATAAATGATGGACGACGTCTAAGGCATCAGTAAGTTGTGGCTTCAGACGTGATTTCAGAAATTTTTAAAAACTTCGTTGTTCCCAGCAAAATTCTGTCTTTTCCAAAGCTTCTCACATGGAGGGAGGATCCTTGCTCGTAAATAGGAACCCAAGATCATTTATTTCTTCAACTTCATTAAATGATATGCTAAGAAAATAGAAATTTTCTGACATATAAGCGGTATGGATTGCGCCATGCACTCGTCTGAAATTTTCCATTTTACACTCGATTGATTGTGTTTCGCTTGAATTCATGCTACAATTTCTTCACAAAGTAGCGGTCTCGATAGATTTGTGCTTGTTTCAAGGTTTAAAATATAAATACAAATTAGAAAATGCAGGATATCCCAAAAAATGAAGGTAGTATTTGAGGCGTTCTAACATTGCTGCTAGTGAAGCATTTGAAGATGTTTGAGACTCACTGGAAAGCATAGTGTAACCAGATTTCTGCGACGTGTAAATAGTCAAGATTGCGCCATGTCCCCGCCTGAAATCTTGCATTTGAGACTTGATTGGTTGTGCATGTGCTGAATGTTTGTCACAATCTTCTTACTACTTTGCCAGATTAGCCTGTGCTGTGCTTCTCTTAACGTTTAGATCTTGAAAATCACGTGAAAGACACGTGACATGCGATTCTATTGATTACACGATTTAAATGTGAGCAGGAGCCCCATTTTACAATACGAATTATGTGCACCGATGAAACAACATTCAAGCTGAATGGAGAGGTCAATCGGCGTAATTGCAGCCACTGAGCAACAGAAAACCTTAAATGAAGCACAGCACAGGCTAATCTGGCCAAGTAGTAACATGATTATAGCATGCATTCAGCCCAAGCACAATCAATCCAAGGTTTCAGGCGGAGCATGGCGCAATCTTGACCATTTACACAGAACAGAATTCTCGCTACCCTATGCTTTCATACGAGACTCAACAGTCTTCAAAAGATTCACTAGCAGCAATGTTAGAAACTTTCAAATAGTATCTGCATCTTTTGGGATAGTCATCATTTTCCGCAAGCCAGTTTTTTAAGTTTTAAACCTCAAAAGAAGCACAAATCAATCGCAGCGGCTACTTTGTGAAGAAGCTGTAACATGTATTCAAGCGAAATACAATCAATCGGATGTGAAATGGAAAATTTCAGACGAGCGCATGACGCATTCCCTGCCGCTCATATGTCTTAAAATTTCTATTTTTTAAAGCTTTAATATGAGCCCTCAATTTCTTCAGTACCTTTACTGTGAGCAAGGTTACCAGCTTTCAAAAGGTGTATACATTTTTTGAGACACCCTGTATTACCGCTCATATAAATACCACGACACCTAGACGAAGTCGGCTGTCGGCGCGCTCTCGTCATCAAACCAATCGTAGGATTTTCGTGTTCCCATTCTTCAAAGTACGCTGTAGAACTTTGCTGTTCCTAGATGGATAAGAATTTTATGATCAATCAGACAGGGCAAGTGATAACGTTTTTTAGTGATCGCGGCGATCAGTAAGAGATTTCATGATAAGTATAGCTGCTGAAGACTGAAGAGTTTTGCACTGCGAGGGTTTCGACCAATCTCATGCATACGCAGCCATATTTCAGGTCTTGGTCTCGAACGATCCCACAATGCATGCCGAAGTGACGGCGATCCGGAATGCGTGTAAAAAGCTCGGTGAGTGCCTCCAGTACCTACCACATACTGTGTAGAAGGAGAAAGTTGACAGTTTCAGACTGTTTAGTAACTTACTTAAAGAGCACTAAGCTTTTATATTTTACTGAGCGTTTATATTTTACTGCTAGACATTCAACGAGGCGCAAGATTTATACAAGCGATATCCGTTCATTCTTATTGCTTTCTTACAAAGCTAGGATTGGAATTAAGTGAAAGGTTCCGCCGTTTTTGAGCTGCGAATTCCATGAATCATATCATGGCTAACTGTCTCAACGGCAGTAGGTACGCTTTTGTTGGGTATGTCTTTGCTGACAAAACTGGTGAGAACCTATTGGATGTGAACACTTGGGCATGTACGTCTTATGAACGGTCGGAATTCACTTTTGACATCCCGCTGCTGCAAGCATTCTCAGGAATCCGAAAAATAACGCCTGTGAGCGACTTGTGTTAAGATTACGAAGGATCAGCTCAAACTTTATTCCTCTGCGAATGACTTTAATGTGTTATATGAAGGTGCCGCCAAGCTCTTCTATTACATTACAAGGAGATGTTCCCAACCCAAAGGGAGCTTTTGCGATGTTATTTTGACAGGATGTAGGGCCATCTAGGCGGAGTCCAGAACCATAGTCAGTTTCTGATGAACGTTTTTTTAAGTCCTGGAAAAGAGGTGTAATGGCGTGTGCGCAACACTCGTCAAGATCTATGACACCCCAGGAGATGTGCCCATTCAGTAGGGGTGCCGCCTCGTGGAAGCACACCGACGGGCGTTTCATTTCGAGCCCGAGTGCTGCCAATTTTTTTGCACGTTTTATTTTGTTGTTATTACACTTTCTCATGATCACAGAAGGCAATTTTAGACCATCAATGCTTACAACAAACCAAGGCTGTCTATCTGCATCTTAATATATGCTAGTTTTTCAACTATTAATAGCTGCACCACTATCATATCATACCCTACCACCAGTGAGACCCTAATTGCATGCAAATACGCTCATCTTAGGCCTATGTCATACCTTCTCTCACCCCGAGCGAAGGCGACGAACAGAGCGATGAGCGAAGTCTCTTCGCTAGCGTGAAGCTAGCGAATAGGCGCGCAGTTAATAGTGTTGTGTGCAGCTGCGTCGTAGCATCGCTACCGATGCTGGCCGACGCTCTGCTCAGCTCAGCGACGCGGTCGCATCGGTAGCGATGCCGTATCGCTCGAAAGTATGACACCCCGCTAGCGAGGCTTCGCTAGCGGTGGATCGGACAACTGCTACAGGCGTCTGCCCCTCCACAACGTCTGATACCGTCCCCTCCCCAATTATGTTAGTTGTCCATCGCCTTCGCTAGCGAAGAGCGATGGTATGACATAGGCCTTAGGCATCTGGCATATGTACCTCCGAGTCGCTGGAGCGAGTCGCTCCAGCGACTCGGAGGTATGCCAGATGCCTTACTGTTGAATATTATGAACCCGGGTCATATCGGTTCAAAAGTGCACTAAAAATGTCGTTCTCACCTAAATGTGTTTATCGGAAGCCTACTTTCCACCTTCACACCACTTCCCCGACGAGGAGAGAGATTTCGGCTGCGGATGCCATAAAAGGACTCCTCCCGGACGCCATTTATGGAGATATTGACTCTTAGGAAGAAGAGGCGATACAGGTTTAGAGGCCAGTCGGAATATGTTACCTGCAGCCGAGATGGTATATTGAAAATAGGTAACTGGGACAAAATATTATACAAAAAGGGTACCACTCGTGACCTTTCTTCTAATTGAGAATTATAAGCCGGACCTACGCACAGTTCTGCGCTCCTGTATTTCGGCTGTGTCTGTCATACGCGTGGGTGGCAGCTGGTTACGTCGATGTTCACCCTGGACCCTTACTGGCTTTTGTAAGATGCTGCTGGTGTGACAAGCGCTTGTGTTTTACTTGTTTCATAGTTTTGTACCGTAGCTGTTGACTAAAAGGCAAATAATAAAAATAAGACTTTTAATTCAATAATATATAAGACTTTTTATTCCTACAGAAATGATATGGTGCGGATATGAATAGTTGAACAACTAGCAAATATGAAGGCGCAAATATACAGCCTTCATATGTGCATTGATGATCTGAAATTGCCCCTGTTATCACGAGAAAGCGTAATAACAATAAACTAAAACGTGCAGAAATATTGGCAGCACTCGAAAAGCCCGCCGATGTGCTCCTACGAGGCGGCACTCCTACCGACTGCGCTACCGAGACACATCTCGTGGGATCTCGTAAAGGTTGACTAGTGCTGCGCACACGCCTTCACACCTGTTTTTCAGGCTTTTCAAAAAAGCGTTCAGCAAAAACTGACTGTGGTTCTGGACTCCGCTCACAGGGTCCTACATCCTGTCAAAATTACATCGCAAAAGCTCACCATGAGTTAGGAACCTCTCCTTGTTAGCAGGACACTATCGCAAACAGACTGTCATTGCTAATCCACAGATTCTCATCGCAATCTTTAGCACTATTCCACAGCTTTGTAACTGAATTTCTTTAATCTCCGAAAACCAAAAATTCTCTGGAAATCAATTGGAAGTTGTGCGATAATCCGGGTAGGGAGTACTTGTCAAGAAATTACCACTCTCTCCATTGTGTTGTGCCTGATAAGCGCATTAAAAGGATAAAGGAGATATTAATCACTCCCGTCTAGGATGCGTCATAAATTTTGCTTCGGCGGAATGCCGTGGAGGCAGTTTAAATGCGTGTTTAGGCCCCATTAAACAATGACTTGTGGTGGCCAGCCGATGACCAAGTCGGCGCTTAATTTTCCCCCGACAAGTCTGGTACCAATTCATCGACCCCGGAGGGATGGAATGCTTGGTTGGCCTGGGCGGGAATTCCGAACCAAGAACCTATTATCGGGTGCACGCGACAGTCGGCACCTCCTCCGACCGTGCTATATGCGTCTATTTTATTCATCTAAAATCTTTCTTCTCTTTCTTGATACCCTATCAAATTCCCGCTATTTCAGGGACATTCGATCTCTCTGGCTGCGTGTTATACACGTCGTGTTACCCCTGCCCAATGTGCATGGGAGCTTGTCTTTGGGCCAGATTTGATGCTATTTACTATGGAGCATCAGCTGAACAGGTAGAAGACATATGGATACAGCGATTCAGAAGCTGCCTTCTTTTCGTCGCGAAAGCACACTTTGATTTATAATTTCAGGCTGCAGAAATCGGCTTCGACGACAAGGCCTTTCACGACTTCCTTAAAAACCCGAAATCAGATCAACACCGGTGGGTGCTGTGGGCTGTACCTTAGCCACGTCTGAGGTCATTCTATCATTAAAGCTCCTAAAAACCCGTATGAGGCAAGTCAAACAATCTCCTGGTATCCGTGGGGTTTTAACTGAGATTTTGTACAAAACAAGCTCTCGATAGTGGACAAGTCCTTATGTCCTTATCTCAGACCGTTTGGGTAAAAAGCAGTGGAATTACTTTGCAGTAATACTTTATGAAGCGTGTGATGGCACAGTCTTAAGGGGTTCACTCCAAATCAAGATTCGCGGTTTGAGTCCTCCTAGTCCTATGGAAAAAAAACTTCCATCCCTTAGGGATCGGTGATTTGGTACAAAGCTTGACTGTAAAAGGTAGAACACTGATTTGTCCATCGGCTGTCATTTCATAGGTCAAATATGTAAGTATTCATATTATTCATATTGCCTCTACGATATCTCGTAGAAATAGAATGCGTGGCGCTTCCCGCAAAAGGATTTGACACCGCCGACTTTTATTCATTACTCCCTAATACTTTGTGAACATACCGGGATTGAAAAAACTTACGGCTACCCAGACAGGATCCATCCTAGTTGGAGGGAGCACAGCTAAAAAAGTGGAGCAATCACCAACAGGATGGATGGCCTCTTCCGGCGAAGATAGTTCAATGTGTCATCCTTGTGAATAAGACCACTTTCATTTTTACTAAATCTTTCCAACAGATTACTCGTAGGTGAAGTGCCCCACTTACTAGGATAGGCCCCCAAACGTCTTATCCTGAAGGTTTCAGCGTAAAGATCAGAGTTTTAATAAATGACTCACGTTTCTTTGTCTTGCTTTGCCCGAAAGGCTGATTTACAGTAACAAGTTGCTGCTGACATGTGTGTGATCCAAATTCTTGTGCTAGCCGGGACTCGAACCCGCACCTTGTGCCTTCCGGGTAGGTTGCTAGCCCATTACACCACCAATGCTGTTTGGTTTGGCACAACTGCCAGCTTCTAGCATCCTCCCCGAAAAGCAGAATTCGCAAATCCGAGACCGACCTCGTGCAAGAGTTTTTGTCACTACAAAAAGCTCCTAGTAATACGTTGTAGCTTCTATAAACGATTCAATATTTATGAATGCATACATCCACTTGTAGTTGTATAAGGAGTCGAATGCGAGCGCCAGCGGGCACCTCGATAGAATTTCTCATCTCTGTAGGGGTGCACATGGGATCTGCTCTATCCCCACTGCTCTTCTTGATCGTGATGAATGCGATCTCACGAGATCTCCAGATGGCGGCACCTTGGACGCTGCTCTATGCTGACGACGTCATGCTTGCATGTGAAGATAAAAGCGAACTCGAGCGACAGGCACAGGAATGGTGCGATCGCTTGGCATTGTTCGGTCTCAAGCTAAACGCCAAAAAGACGGAATGCTTGACGACGGATGTGAATGAGCACGGATCTATTAAGATCGATGGTACTGAGCTCTCACGAGTGACATCTTTCAAGTATCTTGGGTCAACAGTCACGTCCGATGGCAGCCTAAAGTTGGAGGTGAACGCGCGCATGAGTGCAGCCTAGTCTAAATGGCGCTCATTGACTGGGGTGCTTTGCGACAGGACAATACCTGAGCACCTCAAATCGAAGGTTTATAGAACAGTAGTCCGTCCAGTAGCGACGTACGGTGCTGAGTGCTGGCCCGTGACGAAGGAAGTTGAAAGCCGCCTCAGTGTAATGGAGACGAAGATGCTACGGTGGACGGCTGGAGTTACGCGTTTGGACCGCGTTCGTAACGACACCATACGACAGAGGTTCGGTGTCGCCCCGATAGCCGAGAAGCTGCGCGAAGCTCGTCTTCGATGATACGACCATGTCCTTCATGCTAACGACGACACCGTCCGTAACATTGCCCTGAACTTTGAAGTCCCTGGAAAACGGCCCAGAGGACGCCCGAAGCAACGTTGGCTAGATACGTTGCGCTTGGACTTAAAGGTGTGCACCCTGATCAAGCATTTGATCGGGAGAAATGGCGTCACCGCACCAGAAGAACGGACCCCGCCACCTGCGGGACAGACCCTAATGAAAATGATGAATGAATGAAATCCATTTTTAGTTGTTACGCTTATCGGCGTGCGGGTGACATCACATCATGCTAGCTGCTCTACTTTGCTTTTTCTCTGTCTAGGAGTACAAAAGGCTCGCAGTACGCACAGTATATAAAACAGTCCCTCATAACTGGTACTGGTCCCCCTCAATGATCCACCCTTAGCGGACAACGTCTGCGGCACACCTTCTGAATTCCCAGGCATGCACTGTGGACAGTGTCTTCGGCACGTCTACCTGAATCCCCAAACACGTTGAGCGACGTCTTTGGCACGTCTTCTGAATCTCAGGCACGTCATGTGGCGTCTTCGGCACGCCTTTTGAATCCCCAGGCGCATTAGATGACGTATTCGGCACGTCTACCTGAATCTCCAAACACGTTGAGCGACGTCTTTGACACGTCCTCTGAGTCTCCATGCACGTCATGCGACGTATTCCGCACGCCTTCTGAATCCCCTGGCGCGTAGAAGACGTTTGGGTATTCTCCGCTATTTTCATGCCCGTAATTTGATCAGTATCGATTGACGGCGATCGATACTTCAAAAACGAACTTCAGATTCGTGTTCAGCGACTTCGATTGCCCCAGGGCTAAAGTTTCGAATCGCCTGGACGACATCCACAGAAAATCGATAATTGGATCAATATCGATTGGCTGCGATCGATACTTTAAAAATGAGCTTTAGATTCATGTTCAACGACTTCGATTGCCTCAGCTGAAGCTCCCAGGCAGGGAGAAGACATCTGGGTACTTTTCCCTATTATCGTGCCATAATTTTCCCCCATTTTCCACTATATTATGACTGATTTCTACGCCGATCGATAGTATGACTAAGCGCTTAGCGCGTTATTATAGAGTAAGGTACGTCAAGAAGACTTGCTCAAAATTCCAGAAAAAAAGAAAGGAGAGACAGGACATGTGCAGAAAAAGAAGATAAAGAAAAGAGAGCTGGTAAAAACGACAGCAATAATAAATGGCAGTGGCGCCTCTTCAGTAACTAAAAAAAATGAGTTAGAGGCTTATTCACATAGACCCTGATCGTATGTCATCTTAAGATGGGGAAAAGTGAGAGCCGGAAGTGGATCCAATACAACTCCTAGTGGCATAGAAATTGGTAAACCTAGTAAATTAGGCTACTCGACTAAAGTGCTAACTTTGCTAACTTCGTAGTTTTAATAGTCATGTCTATAGAGGAGAACTTTTAACTTTTCCTCTTCAGAAAGCTGGAACATCTTCCTGCTGCCGACTACCTTCGACCGTTTCAACTTTGGTCAAAGAAGGCCAACAAGGCGTTGTACTAGAGATGATGTTCATTCCAAGACCCTCAAAATGAGAGCTGCACTACAGTATCGAGTTGTAACTGATTTCACTGTTCTCGTTGTTTTACCAATGTTTGTTGTGTTTGTGATAGGGTCACTACTTCTAATAAATGTATGAATTGTTTCGTCCTGCTTTTTACTACATCATAGTACAGTACCGCACATGTCTTTTGGTCAATTCCCGAAAAAGCCGCTTTGGAGCGTTCCAAAGCGGCTTTTTTAAATAACTTTCTTTAAAATCAAGCACTTGTGAAAAGAAACATATACTCGAGCTCAGCATTCCAAGCTCTATCTTCTGACATATAAATCAATAGAGATGAACAATGCATATAGGCCGGACATAATCAATCGAGTGGGCGCGAGGGCCTGTAGAGTGACAGTTTGGGGAATTTTATTGAAATTCCCAGCCGCCCTACTCAGAAATTGCCTTAAGACTGTCCAGCTTGCCTTTGGAGTGCGCCGTGAACAATGCATATAGAATCGAACCTATCAATCGAGTGGGCGCGACCACTCGCAGAGTGAGGTCGAATGGGCGCAAGAGCCTGTAGAGTGACCGTTTGAGAAGTTTTATCGAAATTTTCAGCCATTCTACTTAGAAAATGCTTCTAGCCTGTCCAGCTTGCCTTTTGAGTGCGCCGTAAACAATGCATGCAGAATCGAACCTATCAATCGAGTAGGCGCAACCACTCGCAAATTGCACGCGCGAGTATGTTCGGAGCGCAATAACTCTGTCGAGATCGAATCGTTCCGGCTGCGGCTCGTGGATTTTGCAGGCAGTGCAAAGCTTTAATAGTCCGTGAAAGTGCAGCGTTATAGCTTATAAACAAGCGAAATTATAGCGGCGCGAAAATGCAGGTTAGCCGTGTGTTACATGATTTTTTCCGAATTTAGTCGACCCCTGCAGGAAGACGCGGCGTGCTAACGGCATGTAAACGCGTATGCTAGCAGAACATTGAAGGCACTTTACGATGACGTGCTCACAACTCCTCAGCTTCCTGAACTGCCTTGGCCTCATCTGCCAGTTTAGAGCGGCGTAAGATAGAGGTTAGAGTTTCTTGCGCTCTTACTCACCCAGATTTAAGCTTTCAACTCTAACAATGGTACCGTTTTTTTCAGCTCGAAGAGCTCTATCGAACGGTGTCACTCTCGACCAATTACAGAAAAATGGATTTTTCGATGATTTCCCATCGAGGACGTGTACGCCCAGACCGAGCACGCGCGGACGATGACGTCATAGAAAATCGATTTTTTCGAAAAAAGCGATTTTTTGTGAGGCCTACTTAATTGGGGCAGAGTAGTAGGGAGGATCCCGAGGGGGGAGGGGGGGGGGGGGAGGAGGCATCTAGCTGGAAGAAGGGATCTGGAGCAGGGGTGTGCGTAAATGAAATCCGAAATTTCGTAAATCGTAAATCGTAATTACGACAAAACAGCAGTAAATCGTAAATCGTAAACCGTAAATCGTAACTAGACTAGAGCTTCAAAGTTGGTCTCAGAGAAAACGGTCTCTGCATTACGCCACCATGTTTGCAAGAGGCGTTATTTTTGTGCTTTGTACCAAACAAACACCGCCCCTTTTCAGTATATAAATTGAATCATGGCTTTCAGTGAAGAAAATTCTTGCTTATTGGTTAACCTTGTGTAACCTTGTGAATAAGAAAATCACAAGCGACCACACAAAATATTTAGCTCATCACAAAGAGGTTCTATAGCACGTAGCTTCAAATTTTTGTCATGAGATTCGACATAAGGTGCGTTACGTTAGGTACCTTCCACTACTGTAGGAGGCGAAGCGACGCGCTCGATTACCGCAGGCTGACTGGGTTCCGCGCCCGCCTCGGACGAGATTTCACTACGAAATTAGGCGAGTTGAGCAGAACTCGCATTTTCTCGTTTCTTTTGTGCAAGTTGAGGGTCCGACCACATGCCGCCCTCTTTGATTTTCTACATTTCCTTACTCTTCGATGGTTTCATAGGTTTCGCTCAGGCCATTTTTTCTTTGTTTGTTTCATAGTTTGTTAGTTGAGTGCAGTCCTTATTTGCATGTGAATGTGGTTAGTACGAAATTTATTGCCTTCGTTAAAGCGTATTATAAGGATAAGACGTAGCAGGAGTCACTCAGCTTCCCAAAGCATATGAAAATTAGAATATCAACGAGAAAGAAGGGCCAAAAACGAGTAAAGTCTTCACTCTTCAATTACAGAAAGTCTGCTTCGCGGCGCATAGTCTGTCCTGTTTATCCGCTATACACACCTTGTCCGAGGAGGGCTCACCAACCCGCCACGCTACAGTAATCGGGGGGGGGGGGGAGCGGCGTGCTACCGTAACTCAGGGAGACACCTAACCTACGAACCCGGTACTGTATCCTATCTTTTCGACATTTTGCCACCTCTAAATTAAGCAAATACCACTCGTTGTGACTCGATGTCAAAGCTGATTTCCTGATAAAAATTAAAGTGCAAGTGCTGCAAAAAGCGTAAAATCAGACGATACTTGGCACTACTAGCCGCGCTGAACCAAAAATAAAGGGAGTGCGCACGAAGAAAATGAAAAAATGGCAATCTCCAATGTTCTAGATAAGCTTTGGTACTAGAAGTGCTACTACAATTTATTATATATTGACCTATAAATACAGAGTGTCCCCGAAAAGGTCACAGTGTAGTTCAGCCCTACACAAGGTTTTGCATTGTGCGAAACTAAAAATTTTACGCAAGGCCTATGTTATAATACGGCGACGCGTCGGCGTATAACGAAGTATAACAGGCTAATTTGGATTCAATATGCATTCCTATCAAGGCGGATAAGCACTCAGTACAAGGTGACCCCTGAGCCGTTTTGCGCAGAAGCTTTGATAAAAAAATAAAAATTGAAATGGGTGTGGGTTTCCTACCTCAAACCGCCTCATAGCATTGAACCGCAGCAGAGAATCATGAATTATGCAAAGGCTTATTAACTATTTTTGCACCCTTTCTTTAAACTGTCACATCTTCGACGGTATGCAAACTATACGCGAATTTTTGAATGATCGCGGAGTAATGCCTTTCAATCGAAACTAAATATCGGAGCGTACCAGAGCTGGCATTGCACAGCTCCTTGAGGAATTTCCGCACTTCCACGGATTCATCACAAGATAGCGATCGTTGACTCGAGATGCACCATGCAAGACTCACTTTCCTACATTTGACAGCATTCGTGATGCATTTTCCCGCACCATGTTTGTCCTTTATCCGTTGTATGCAAATCTGTCAACAATTTACCTAGAAATGGTTGAAGGAGACCTTCGTTGGGCCAGCCGAGAAATCGAACTATCTCGCTTGAGCACCTTTCTGCAGTATCACTCATCTAGACTCCAAAAAGCTGATGAAAGCAAGACCATGAAATATTCTACACACAGATTCTGAACGCCTACGGGAGGGTCTACAGGGTGCGTAAAAAGTATTGACGCACCTACATTTTGTTTCAGCTCCAGCTTTCTCTTTCTACCTCTCTAGGTTTTTGTGTGTTATTTTTGTTTCCTGTATTGTGCTCAAAAAACACTCACGAAAAAAACTGATGAAACATGACCATCGTCAATACGGTGGCCCTTTTTTGTCTGTTACCCAAAGAGCTGAATATTTCCTTAACAAGAGAATTAGGCGCTGTTCGAAACGGTTGGTGAGGAAAGAGGTCAGCAACCTAAACGTCAGCCACGGCTCTGTCATAACAGATGATGATTACAATATGTTCAAACACGATAACGTTCAAATCCAAAATTATGAATCTTTGTCCGATAACGGCAAACGGATAAGGCACGCAGGTGTGGACAGCTTCTCAGACGAACACAGCTTAAACATGAATCCGCTGGATTACTCTTTTTAAGCTAATTTGGAGAACGAGGTCTCTGTTACTTTCAGCAGAAGTGACCAGTCGCAGAAGACTACCCTGTTAAAAGCACGGAACGAAATCCAAGCGAGTACTTGCGGCGCGTGCTCATGAATTTCTCCGTCGTTTTCGCTCCTGTATTCACAGTAAAGGAGCCAATGTCAATTACGAGTTACCCTATCGTGTTCGCATGATCATTTTCCATATTTCTGAAATGAACATTTTAAAACTTACTACGCAATACTATTTCCACAACCGTCATTTACTGCGTCAATACTTTTTACGCACCCTGTACTGTCAAAAATTATTCTAAGTATGCTCAAACTGGAGCGCGCTAGATGTGAGTGTCTGTTGATCAAAGATCACATTTATGAAAATTTACGATTTACGACCCCAAATGTCGTAAATCGTAAATCGTAAAAAATTCCTCCAAAATCGCCGTAAATCGTAAAATCGTAAATCGTAAATCGTAATTACGCACACCCCTGATCTGGAGGCGGGACCAGGACTGCGCGCGCTTCTAAGCGTCTTGATCCAGGAAACGGGCCCCCTACGTCGCGCATCCTGATTCTGAATACGTCTCAACGACCCTGCCGTGAGCATGGGAGGACCACTAAGGGGGTGGCGGAGAAGGGCGGTAAGGGGGACCTCTATGGTGGACCAGGAGAGCGACCAGGAAGGAAAGGAAAAACCTGGAGGAGGGGCCAGGACGAGGAAACCAACAAGAAGAGACCAGTGGGTGTCAAAGGTGGAAACAAAGAAGTGGGCCAGTAGTTGGGACCAGAAAGGTGGGGGACTAAAGAGGGGGAAGGAAGACCAGTAAAGGCGGACCAGCAATTAGATCCAGTAAGAAGAAACGAGAGAGGGGAACCTGGCTTCGGAAGACACGTCAACGACAACCTGAAGCGCTAGCTGTTAAGCACGAGAACGATTGCGGAGGAACAACCTTAGGGTTTGTTCATACTTAGCGACAGCAGCGACAAGAGCGCAGCGCGCGTGGCGTGCGCGGGGTGCGCAGCGTGCGCAGCGCGCGGAAGTATGAACAGGCGACAAGAGCGACTGGAGCGACAAGAGCGACAAGAGCGACTGGGGCGTCGGTCGTAGTGTGGTGTACGTGTACGTGCACCATAACATCTACTTCGTGGCCTAAAATATCAAGTGAACAGAGGTCTTCACGTCTAACTTCAACTTCAATTGCATTAGTCCTTGGAAAGAAACAGACACAAGCAAACAGTTATATTAGTAAAAAGTTTCCGGAAACTGAGAAAAACACAAGCAAACAGACATATTTTTAGTCAAAAAAGTTGTTAGAAACTGAAACAGACAGAAGCGAACAATCATATTACCTACTTCGTCAGTCTGGCACTCAAAATAGACATAAAAGCCTTCCTTACCTTTGTGTGAGGAACGTCCGAACAGGAATCGTTTCCTTCCAGCACTAGTGCGGTGTAATTACTAGACTTGAGCTCGATTAATCGGGCCGAATAATTGTTCGAGCGATTTCGAACAATTAATCGCTCGATTACTCGAAAATCGTAAATCGTTGTTGTTCGAACATTATTCGAAATCGACTTTCGCGAAAAACCATTATTCGAACATTGATAGAAATCGAATTTCGCGGAAAACTATTGTTCGAACATTGTTCGAAATCGACTTTCGCGAAAAACCATTATTCGAACAATATTCGAAATCGACTTCGCGAAAAACCATTATTCGAACATTGTTCGAAATCGACTTTCGCGAAAACCGTTATTCTAACATTGTTCGAAATCGACTTTCGCGAAAAACCATTATTCGAACATTGTTCGAAATCGAAGATAGGAAGACGTTGTTCGAACATTGTTCGAAATCGAAGATGGCGTAAAAGCATTGTTCGAATATTGTTCGCAATCGAATATTGCGCAAAAGTATTGCTCGGATATTGTTCGAAATCGAACAATGTTCGAACAATATCAAGAGTAGGCCGCCTGGGTACGGATCGTCTCCGTTCCCCGAAAAACCCACGTTCAAACTCGCTCCACTTCTGCGCCTACGGTAAATGGCGGGAACGATTTGCGATTTCCTTTCGAGGTTTCTGGCGGCTGACTCTTGACATTGTTCGATTTCGAACAATATTCAAACAATGCTTTTTTGCGATCATCAATCTGCGATTTCATTTGGAGGGTTCGAATTTGAAAATCGCAAAGTTTTGTTAGAACGTATTTCGAAAGCGAAATAGATGTATGGATGTATCAGTGAAATGCTAGCTTAAACTATTTTTGTGGGCCATTTCAAGCAGTGTAGACATCGTTGAAAGCTCTTTCTTATTGCGTGCTCCAATGAGAATACGGCGGTCGGTTTCCTTAGTTATTGCGTATTGTAAGCTATGCGTAGTATGCTAGTGTCTGGGTGTGTAGGCCGGCGCGCCTCTGAACACACGGAAACTCGTCGAGATCGTTGCCGAACGTTGCGTCCGCCACGGTCGCAGTGCATTAGAAAATGTTCTGTTTTACCATGTGTAGATCAGAGCAATTCCTCATTAAACGTGCATTAAAACTGCGGACGAATTGTCGCAGTCGGAAAACGCGCTCTATGAACGTCAAAATCGTCATTCTTTTCAAAACCAACTCAGGCGCGAATTTAAAACCGAGTACAGTGACTATACGTAGAATCACGATTTTTTCTTAAATTTATGAAAATGGGCTCCAAGGAGGAGGGGGTCACCATGTAAGGCACCCCCATCACGCATTTTGTGTTGCGCGAAAATGGAACTGTTACTCAACAATACTGTGTCGTACACATTGTTGTTTCATTGAATTGTGTTGTTCCATTATTGATGTAAATCGACATTCATGGGCCTTCTCACGAAGAGGGAAAACCACAAACTAAAAGGTGGCCTCCTCCATCAATTTACTGACCAATACCGTCCTTTACCCGTATCCTTTTCTTCTCCGAGCTGGAAAGAGCTGAACAGGAGCAAAGAGCTGACTCTTGAACATAATAGGATAGAAGCTACCTCACAAACCTTACGGATTTATATGTGTGCTGAAGAAAATATGCTACACCCGATGCCGGCAAGCCTGGCGCGGCCCGCACGCCCAGCATAGGGGACCGGCGAAGCCGGCGACGGACACTGGCTGAGGAAGCATTCCTAGGCTAGGTTTGGCTACGTTCCCAGCGTGGCCCGCTTACCCGAAGCCTGGCGTGGCCCGCACGTCCATTGTACGGCGACGGACGCTGGCTGAGGAAGCATCCCTAGCTAGGTTTGGCCTACGTTCCCAGCGTGTCCGCCCTACCCAAAGCAGGCAAAGCCGGCAAGCCTGACGTGGCCCTCACGTCCAGCCTACGGCGCGGCGAAGCCGGCGACGGACGCTGGTAATGGGATAATGCGAGAGTTTAGTGACATCGACTCGCAAATGAAGGATCCGTGGCAGATAGCAAATTACGCGTAGAAGTGAGGAAAATCCCTTCCTTTGGTAGCAGCTCAATCCTGGAGAATATCCACTACTTGCAAAATAAATGACCAAGTATCTTGTTATTCCGGCCTTCTAATTGGATTGTAAACGATGATTCAGTTGTCTTCCTAAGTTCAACCCTTTTCATCCACAACTGTGGTTTTGTTCTGTCTTCTTTCGGTTCTCTGTTGAACGTGCCTTCGAAATCGAGATATTCGATCGTTCGATTTTCGAAGATGGCGAAAAATCGAGTTATTCGATTGTTCGATTTTCGAAAATTTCAAAAAATCGAGTTATTCGATTGCTCGATTTTCGAAGACGGCGAAAAGTCGAGTTATTCGATTGTTCGATTTTCGAAGACGGCGAAAAGTCGAGTTATTCGATTGCTCGATTTTCGAAGACGGCGAAAAGTCGAGTTATTCGATTGTTCGATTTTCGAAGACGGCGAAAAATCGAGCTATTCGATTGCTCGATTTTCGAAGACGGCGAAAACTCGAGTTATTCGACTGTTCGACTTTCGAAAATTTCAAAAAATCGAGTTATTCGATTGCTCGATTTTCGAAGACGGCGAAAAATCGAGTTATTCGATTGTACGATTTTCGAAGACGGCGAAAAATCGAGTTATTCGATTGCTCGATTTTCGAAGACGGCGAAAAATCGAGTTATTCGACTGTTCGACTTTCGAAAATTTCAAAAAATCGAGTTATTCGTTTGTTCAACTTTCGAAAATTTCAAAAAATCGAGTTATTCGATTGTTCGACTTTCGAAAAAAAATTGTCAAAAAGCTCAACTCTAGTAATTACGTACTCCACACTCCGTTTGTCGCCCCAGTCGCTCCCGGCGCCGGCGCAAAGTATGAACAGGCGACGAGAGCGACAAGAGCGACTGGAGCGACTAGAGCGACTGGAGCGACAGCGCCGGCGCTCGAGTATGAACACTTTTCGGCGGCGCGCGCTCGGTTTTAATCGATATGCATGTTTTGCACGGGCGACGAATCGCTGTTGTCGCGAAGTATGAACAGGCTGTTAGGGACAGAACTACTGCGCAGCACAAACCAATGGCACTACTGGCCGGTGAGTAAAGAATGTCTATGATGAATGAACCGAATTGGTGAACGGCATGATGCCGATAAAGTACGCACCAAGTCCTAGATGCTAGCGAATTTTATGTTTTACATTAACTACTTTTCATAGGTCAGTGATGCTACAAAGTCGCGCGAAGCACGCAAGTGCGAGACACGCCGTTAGGCGTGTCGGAGCACTTGTTTCAATAAAATTCCCCAAACTGTCACTCTATAGGCCCTCGCGCCCACTCGATTGATTATGTCCGGCCTAGATGCATTGTTCGTCTCTATTGATTTATATGTCAGAAGATAGAGCTTGGCCTGCTAAGCTCAAATATATGTTTCTTTTCACAAGTGCTTGATTTTAAAGAAAGTTGTTTAAAAAAGCCGCTTTGGAGCGTTCCAAAGCGGCTTTTTCGGGAATTGACCAAAAAACATGCGCGGTACTGTATAGCCAAATGAAGGCCAGAACGGAGTGGCGATGACGAAAGAGCTCAACTTTTAGTCCAAACTGATGCTGTACAGGCCAAAGGACGATTGGCGATATAGTTTAGCGTGAGAGCGCACCACTTTCTGATAATAGTAGCTACAGCCGTTATAAATGCAAGGACGACAGCGCTAAGGATATGGTACAAACCAATCAGTGTTGTTATACGCCATTGAAGAGATATTCCCATTTAGGCAGCCTAATTTTGTTGCAGTAGTTATGAGCCACCTTGAACACCTACCAATATGTGGCACAGTATTAATGATAGACATAGAACGTGTTCCTCGCTTGGAAACAAGCACTAACGTCTCCAAAAACTAAACCAATAGAATAAAGTGCACTATTGCACTTTACGGACTCCAGAGGATGACGAGAGGTCGAAAAAAAATTTTGCCCAAACCTCGCCCAGGGAGGTTATTTGGGGTACGAATCTAACATCCGTTTTTGAAATTTCGGCCGATTACGGTAGATTACGGTAGGTACCGGTGACTGAGGTTGTCGAGGTCATAATCACCGGTTTCGCCCAAGCTTCGCCTAGGGGGTTATTTGGGGTGCTGATCACGAATCAGACATCCGTTTTTCGTTTTACGCTGGAGTACGATAGGTTACGGTAGGTACCGATGACTAGTGCTGTCGAAGTCATGATCACCGATTTCGCCCAAACTTCCGGCAAGGGGGGCTATTTGGGGTGCTGATCACGAATCTG
Source organism: Heligmosomoides polygyrus polygyrus (assembly GCA_947396885.1). Taxonomy (NCBI): domain Eukaryota; kingdom Metazoa; phylum Nematoda; class Chromadorea; order Rhabditida; family Heligmosomidae; genus Heligmosomoides; species Heligmosomoides polygyrus. Next base: position 79,894,379 of record OX377203.1, on the reverse strand, counting down.
GCATCCGTTATTCGTTTTGCGCTGGAGTACGGTAGGTTACGGTATGTACGGGTGGTTAAGTCATGGTCACCGATTTGCCCAAACTTCGGCTATACGGGTTTGTTATCTGTGGTGCTACGAGTGAGCATGCAAGCGGTCCCGCAGCGACCGCCTGAAAATTCGAAAATCAGCGGGAAACCATTTTTGCGGGAAACTCTTCGATAGGCGAAGGCTTAATCGAGAGATAGCAATCTAAGCATTATGGCCCTCCAGGCACTGCTCCACAACTGCCGCCAGCAAGAACTGCGAAACTTGAGGCTGAAGGACGTCTTTGACAAGCTAAGCATGGACGCAGCCGATTTCCAGGGATGGCTTAGAAGGATGGGATTGTTCGCTATCGGTGACCATGACCTCAACAGCCTTAGTCACCGGTACCTACCGAATTTACCGTACTCCAGCGTAAAACGACAAACGGATGTCAGATTGGTGATCAGCACCCCAAATAACCTCCCTAGGCAAAGTTTAGGCGAAATAATTTTTTTTCGACCCCCTCCTCGCCCTCTGGAATCCGTAATGTACAATAGTGCCGAATAAAGAACTTCAATTTCTTATGAAGGGATTTTCTTCAGAATAGCCAGTTTATGTCATAATCTATTCATCATTTATTACACGGTATATCCCATGTGTTTAACAGGAGTGCTAAGAAGCAACGGAAAAAACGCAACAAGCAGTATGTTCACTTATTGGCGCTATGAACTAAAAGAAATCCCTAAAGTTATACTAAATTGCATCATTCGATAGCAGTGTGGCGCACGGGGCGGTCGCGTCTATAGTCTCAGAGCCGATTCGGTTTCTACTTCCCTACTATTCGCCAAATTCTTAATTCGTCTATACGGTCGGACAGTCTACTGCGCCCTCAATTACTGCCGCCGACTTGGTCAGCCAAACTCTATTTTCACTGCGATCCGACGCTATTCTAGTATTGGAAGACTTCTCTGCGACGATCACGTACGACCCGTAATCAATACTGCGGTTCATTGGTCGTCCCACCAGGTCTATAGGGTCATCCATGTCTCGAGGATGCCATTCGTGATCTCAACGACTCCACACAGGTGCCGAAGTGTGTCAAGATGGCTTTCAACTTGCTGGTTAAAGAGCTAAGTCTAGTTCGACAGGAGAGACAAGCTTCGCGAGGAGAACCTTGCTCTTCGCATGAAGCTCGGAATTTCTCCGAATTCCGATCTAGCTTCAGACCCGTTGAGTTCGATTAATGGTGATCATGTTGACCACGCTCCTATCAATAAGGTCGACTGTCGTGAGTCTGAGAGACTCAGATCGGTAATTATCTCTGGCATTCCTAAAAAGAGCAGCTCGAATATAAGAGAACGTGTATTGTACGATCACAGAAGTGTCATGAATGTTCTGTTTAACTTGAACATAGAATGTGTTCCGGTTGCAGTGTATAGACTTGGACGCCCCAGTGTAGACAGAAGTAGACTTCTCAAAGTAGTGTTGCCTGCGACATATTTTCAAAGGATGGCGGTTAGAAGGGCTTCCAGACTACGTTTTTTCCCCGAGAAGGGGGTCTTCTTAAGGGAGTCCCTCACCGACTCGGAGAGGAAGCGGCGTCGGGAAGAACGTACTAGCCGTAGCGATGTTGTGTCGCAACCATCGCAGTTGTTTGCTATGGCTCCTTCTCAGCAGGGAAACTAGGATCCTTTCCTCGGCTTCCTTTGCCATTTAATTCCTCTGGTCTCTCCAACTCAATGCTTACATGTTTTTATGCAAATATTAGGTCGTTTCCGAAGAATGCTGTCTTCCATACTTCATTGGCCTCTAGATATGACCTGTTCTTATTGACAGAAACATGGTTGAAAAACCATGTCGTGACATCCATGCTAGGCGACTGGATTAATGATTATGCTGTGCTGCGTTGTGATAGGAGTCGGAGAGCAGGCGGTGGAGTAGCAATATTCCTTAGGTCCTCCTTGTCTTACTCAGTGGTTCTGTCTGAGTCGGTAAGGAATGGATACGAAATGTTAGCTGCGGACATACTTCATCCAGACTTGACATTCCAAATTATTCTGGTATATAGGCCACCTTCAGCCACCGCGGCATTCGCCGAGCAGCTAGGCAAGACCATCAGTGATTTGTCAACTATGGACACCCCAGTCATTGTACTTGGGGATTTCAATGTTCCGGAGATTGACTGGGCACACTGGGATACCAACAAAGCTTTCAAATGGACTTTCTGAAATGTTTTCATGTCATGGCTTCTACCAGTTCGTAAAAGACCCTACTAGAGGCTCTAATATCCTAGATTTGTTGCTTTGCAATGACTCCCAACTTGTTTCAAACGTTTCGATATCGTCATCGATCGGTGATAGCGACCAGTTCAGTTTCTCATTCAAATTACAGGGATGTAGAGTCCAAAGCTTCCCGGTTTTGAAAAGGGCTTTTTCTAAAGCAGACTATAGCGCTATCAACATTTATCTTCATAAGGTCCTCTGGGTCAACTCTTTTGAGTCGGTTTTTTTTTTGTTGACGAAAAATACAGTATGTTTCTTTCCATTCTCAACGACGTAATAGACAAATTCGTTCCATGGGAATACGTATTTCCTTTAAAGCCCTGTCTTCCCACCTATCTTCAAAACATGTTGGACCATAAAGAATGTCTTTTAAGATATGCAAAAATGTCTGAGGATTGGACAACGTATTTACGTTTTGCTAAGGAATTCAACGAAATGTTAAGAAAGCACAACAAAAGTGTTGAGAAGAAAATTGTCCACGCTGAGGACAAGCATCGCTTCTTCAGATTCATGAAATCTAAACTTAATACGAAAACTCATTTTTCTGATTTAAAGCTGGAAGGTAAAACTTTATTGAGTGATTACGCCAAAGCTAACACCCTCTCTTCACAATTCAGCAAAATTTATGTTGCCGACAATGGTATAAAGCCACATTTCACTCCAGCAATTCAAGTTAAAATGGAGACGTTTCCTTTTTTTGATGCTGAAGCCGTTTTCAATGTCTTGAAAACGTGGCCTACCTCTTATTCTCTCATGCCTGATGAAATTCCTTTCTCTTTCATCAAAAATGTGGCACACACCATAGCATATCCGCTTTTCTACCTGTATAATCAGTCCATTATGTTTTCAGAAGTACTTATTCTGTGGAAGCATTCCTATGTAACTCCAATTTTAAAAAGTCATCCCTCATCTGAACCTACCAATTACAGGACCATTAGCATTACTTCCTTGTTTTGTAGGGTATTTGAGAAACTTCTTAAGCCTCATCTCATGGAACATTTAGAAAAGAATTCCCTAATTCCATCAGCTTAGCATGACTTTGTAAAAGGAAAGTCTATTGAAAGCAATATGTTGGAGTCCTTGAATGACTGGACAATCTCTTTGAACAACAAGAAAGGTGTGGACGTAATATACTTAGATTTTGCTAAAGCATTTGACAGAGTTACCCATGAAAAGCTTCTGTGTACTTTTCAACATATTCACCTCGGATCTGAGCGACAGTTTGAAAAACACGGGCATTACGGCCAAGCAATTTGCCGACGATTTGAAAATCTATATGGAAGTAAGTAATAACCAGGATTCCAGTATTCTCCAAGCAGAAATTGGTAGTTTGGTCAAATGGTGCGAAGATTGGCAGTTGCCGCTTTCACAGCACAAAACATTTTACATGCGGCTGGAAAATTCCCTGACTTCTAGTAAGTACTACGTAAATGGTTCTGAAATTGCAAAGGTTAAAGAAATCAAAGACCTTGGGTTCAGGTACCAAGATTCGCTCGACTTTCTTCCTCATTATAAGGAATTGTACAGGACAGCTCTTGCTCGTACGTACAATATATTTAAAGCTCTAACTACAAAGAATAGCAAAGTGCTTATTAAAGCATATAAGACTTACGTTCGCCCGATTGTTGAACGTGGTACTGTTGTGTTTGCACCGCACAAGAAACGTGATACTGCATTACTTGAAAGGATTCAAAACAACTTCACCAGGAAGATACTAATTCGGCGGGGAGGTTTCCTCCATTCAAAATCCCTAGCGCATCGGTAAGGAACAAGTACTTTGGACTTTCAACTGTTGAATCAAGACGTAGGCTATTTGACGTTCGAATGGTTCGAAAACTTCTGGATGAGCAGTCGCAGTTAATGTTTCACAATGTTACTCTCCACGCCCTTCTATAACCAGGGGTGGACAATGGAAACTGTTTTTCCCCAGACCTAAAACCACTATCAGAGCCAACTTCTTCACTGTTAAAGCAGGACTTGCATATCTTCACCTCCTTAAAACTGCTCCCATCCCTGATTCCGTAGGCTCCTTCAAACGCCTCGCAGCAAAGTCTATTCTCTCAGCGTAGTTGTACCGTAGGGCATTTATGAGTTCATTTACCATGTTGTTATTGTTGTTGTTGTTTTATCTGATGTCTGTCTTATACAGCGTACGCAAATAAATAAATAAATAAATAAATAAACGTGTTCCTCGCTTGGAAACAAGCACTAACGACTCCAAAAAGTAAACTAATAGAATAAACGGCACTATTGTACTTTACGGACTCCAGAGGACGACGAGAGGTTGAAAAAATTTTTTGACCAAACTTCGCCCAGGGAGGTTATTTGGGGTGCTGATCACGAATCTGACATCCGTTTTTGAAATTTCGGCCGATTACGGTAGATTACGGTAGGTACCGGTGACTGAGGCTGTCGAGGTCATAATCACCGGTTTCGCCCAAGCTTCGCCTAGGGGGGGGGGAGTTATTTGGGGTGCTGATCACGAATCAGACATCCGCTTTTCGTTTTACGCTGGAATACGGTAGATTACGGTATGTACGGGTGATTAAGGGGTTCGTACGTTAGGCAGCTCCTGGGTTACGGTAGCGGGCCGCGCCGCGCGCCACCTCCCCGATCACGGTAGCGTGGCGTGTTGTTGAGCCCGCCTCGGACGGACGGGTCCGACTACTGCCGACAGGGACGGCTAGTGACGTCACACGCGGGCGGTTGCCGAATCTGCTGGGCGCGTTAGGGCGCGAAAGGGTGTGCCGACTGCTTTCGACTGCGTTCCTTCTACTAGCGCAGAAGAAGGGAAACAGTTAAATGGTACACAATGTTAGTGGAACATTTGACGCCTTTTGGTAGACTGAGGAAGTGGGAGCGTTTGTTAACTACGTTCGAGTGGAATGAGGTCTGCTTCATATGACTGAGGAGAAATGGCAAGCCACGTTGTCAGGAGAATTCGAAAAAGGATTGTGGTGGCTATTATTTTGAAGTATCAGAACCAAGTGCAAACTGCAAACTGCAAACTAACAACAACAAAACATGCACACTTTTATCGGGGCAGGGGATAAATGGAGTAGAAGCTTGAGCTTATTCCCGATTCTCTGGATTAATAATGGATTATCTAAACAAGAAAGAAAAACCGGATCCATATGTAAACCGTTTGGAAATGGTATAAAACTCGAACTATAGCATGAACAGAGGAAAAGCTGGAAGGTGTAAGGAGGAGGAGCTGGAAGGGCTCGTCACTTCCTCGTTACACTTCTCCAACTCGCGTGTGATAGTTTAAGTGTCATGTCGTTCGCAGGCACCCTTTTAGCAAACACTCAGAAACCTTCGTATTTCTCCAACATACAAGCTGAAGCGGAGGTATTTCACTGTCTCCCTTTTCTACCAAGCCGAAAGAGCGTAGCCAACAGTCGGTGGTGCATAACTTCGTGCTCTAGCGCGCCCATTGATTAGACGCGCATGACGTCACTAGCCGTCCCTGTCGGCAGCAGTCGGACCGGTCCGTCCGAGGCGGGCTCAACAACACGCCACGCTACCGTGATCGGGGGCGGTGGCGCGCGGCGCGGCCCGCTACCGTAACCCAGGGAGCTGCCTTAGGCGCCTTTTATACTCCCGCCGCGGCGCGGCGCGTCAATTTGGAGAGCGGCGCGGCCAGTCGCGCCGCGCCCCGATTTTGACGCGCCGCTGCGCGATTCCAGTTGGAAAGGGGAGCGTCAGCGACGCGCGGCCACGAGCATCTGCGCACTACAGCCCGTGCTCTGGAAACGGCCCACGAGTCATTGAGGGACCAAAAAAGAAAGGATTTTTTGGCTGATCAGCGCAATGGATCTTGTCAATGTTTGTCGTGGGATTCCTGTGGGGAGCGACGAATCCTCTCATAAGCCTGGAGTCGAAGTCGTTCGCTCAACCTACGGTTGAAACTGGTGAGTGTGGTATTGAGTCGAATCCCCTGCAATGCAAACGGCACTAAACCACTCCTTATTTCGCGACATGTGCGGGTTCAAAAGTAAAACTGCTGGAACCTACCCATCGTCAAGAATCACTCAAAATTCTTTCTCATATGGCCATTCTAGGGTCACTGTGCACTAAACATATCTTTAGCGTGATATATGAAGCTCCGTGAATGTCTACAGATCTCTATTCTGTTCCTAGGTTACAGAAGGTACGGGCTAAGGTCATGGTCACCGATTTCGCACAAACTCCCTCAACCGAACCTACCGTAATCGCCCGTAACTCCAAAAAACGATGTCAGACTCGTGACCAGCACCCTAAACCCCTCCCCCTCCTTCCTAATAGGAGAAGTTTGGTCGAAACGGTGAAATCTCCCACCCTACACGGAGTCTGCCGCGGCTGATCGCGCCGCGCCGCGCCATTCCCCTCAGCGGCGCGATTCGCCGAATACCGTAACCCGAAATTCCGTCAAGTGTAGTGTTTTGCGGCGGCGGAGTATAAAAGCGATGCGGCGCCGCCTCGCGGCGCGAAAAATCGATAGCCATGCCGACCATCACGCCGCGCCGCGCTGCGGCGCAAGTATAAAAGGCGCCTAAGGCGCCTTTTATACTCCCGCCGCGCAGCGGCGCGTCAATTCGGGACGCGGCGCGGCCAGTCGCTCCGCGCCAGAATTTGACGCGCCGCTGCGCGATTGTAGTGAGAAAGGGGAGCGTCAGCGACGCGCGGCGACCAACTTCTACGTACTAGGTTCCGTGCGCCATAAAGGACGACGGAAGAGACGGTCCATGAGTCATTGTAGAACCAAAACAGAAAGAATTCGTCTGGCCGATCAGCGGAATGCATCTGGCTAATGTTAGTGGTGGGAACCCTGTGGGGAACGACGAATCCTCTCTTAAAGCTGGGGTCGAAGTCGTCTGCTCAACCTACGGTTGAAATTGGTGAGTGTGGTATTGATTCGAGTCCCCTGCAATGCAAATGGCACTAAACGACTCTTTATCTTGCAAATGTGCAGGTTCAAAAGTAAAATTGCTGGAAGGTACTCATTGTCGAGAATCGCTCAGAATTCTCTCTCGCATTGCCATTCCGTCATTGTTCACTGAACATATCTTTAGCGTAGTAGGTAAAACTTCGTAAATGTCTACAGATCTCCATCCCCTTCCTAAGTTACGAAAGCTACGGGTGACTAAGGTAATGGTCACCGAAAACGGATGTCAAATTCGTGGTCAGCACCCTAAATAACCCCACCCCCCCCCCCCTGGAGAAGTTTGGTCAAAAAACCCTTTCGACCTCTCATCGACCTCTGGAGTCCTGAAAGTGCAATAGTGCCATAATTTTGCTACACCTTTTTTGTTTTGTTCGTTGAGGAGCCAAAACAAGGAGGACATAGCAAAATGATTCATCTCGGTGGTGAATCTCCCACTCCACATCGAGTCTGCCGCAGCTGATCGCGCCGCGCCGCGTCCTTCCCTCCAGCGGCGCGATTCGCCGAATACCGTAACCCAAAATTCCGTCAAGTGTGGTGTTTTGAGGCGGCAGAGTATGAATGCGATGCGGCGCCGCTGGGCGGCGCGAATAATCGATAGCTATGCCAACCATCACGCCGCGCCGCGCGGCGGCGCGAGTATAAATGGCACCTAACGTAACGCATCCGGTGGTTAAGTCATGGTCACCGATTGCGCCCAAACTTCAGCTATACGGGTTTGTTATCTGTTGTGCTACGAGTGAGCATGCAAGTGGTCCCGCAGCGATCGCCTGAAAATTCGCAAATCAGCGGGAAAACATTTTTGCGGGAAACTCTTCGGTAGGCGAAGGCTTAATCGAGAGATAGCAATCTAAGCGTTATGGCCCTCCAGGCACTGCTCCACAACTGCCGCCAGCAAGAACTGCGAAACTTGAACTGAAGGACGTCTTTGACAAGCTAAGCATGGACGCAGCCAATTTCCAGGGATGGCTTAGAAGGATGGGATTGCTCGCTATCGATGACCATGACCTCAACAGCCTTAGTCACCGGTACCTACCGTAATCTACCGTACTCCAGCGTAAAACGACAAACGGATGTCAGATTGGTGATCAGCACCCCAAATAACCTCCCTAGGCGAAGTTTAGGGGAAATAATTTTTTTCGACCCCCTCCTCGCCCTCTGGAGTCCGTAATGTACAATAGTGCCGAATAAAGAATTTCAATTTCTTATGAAGGGATTTTCTTCAGAATAGCCAGTTTATGTCATAATCTATATATCATTTATTGCACGGTATATCCCATGTGTTTAACAGGAGTGCTAAGAAGCAACGGAAAAAACGCAACAAGCAGTATGTTCACTTATTGGCGCTATGAACTAAAAGAAATCCCAAGAGTTATACTAAATTTCCCTTGAACTAAAAAGTACTCTAATCGTTTCAATGTGGATGATGCTCGTTTTGATTTGGAAGACGTTCAGGGTGATTTCGAAAGCATCAGGTTTGTTTAGAAGAGCGCAATTTGGTCTACAAAGTATAAATTTGGTTTAAAGGCGTCTAACTTGACGAGAATAGTGTCCAATTTGAGTTAAAAAGGGTCCAATTTGACGTGAAAATGGTAGGTACCACTCACACTCGCCCCAGTCCCCTAGGTTAGGCAGTCTGGTGGCTGCTTTAGGAAGTCTTGGAAACGCAGACATTTTCCCCGCCTTTGCCCAAAAAGGGTATAGAACGCCACTCTGCCATCACGAAAACTGTCGGATTTGACGCGATCTGATCTTAGAAATCTTCGATGCTTTTGCTATTGGCAACCCTTCTGCCAGCTGTCCAATTTGCAGAGTTAGACATATAATAATAATCCACATAATGTCCCATTAGAGGCTTGCCGAAGAATGCGCTACCCTTGCAGCGTTGAAGGGCTCGTAGTAGAGCAGTTGGACGGGGCACCGGCTGTTGCATGCGCTAGATCCCAGGTTCCTGGTTCGGATTTCCCGCCCATTCCAATCATGCTTTCCACCCCTCGCGTTCGGCCATTTGGTACAAGACTCATCTGGGGATGATAAAACACTGACTTGTTCGTAGGCTGGCCACCGCAAGTCGTTGTATAAGCCAAGTACGGTACAAATTGCCTCCACGACATCCTGCAAAAGTAGAATGCGTTGCGCATCCTGAAAGGGATTAATAGCGACGTTCTTTATCCTCCATCCTTCCTAAGGTCTATGTCATACCATGAGCGGTGGGCATGACACAGGCCTAAAGCGTTGAAGATCACTCCTTTGGCCCTTGTAGCCCATCCTCCACGGACGAGTTGCACTTCCAACCATTAACATCGGAGCGCGATTTCTGCGCCGAACAGTGTGTAGCTGCGGGACGATTACATGAGAACTGGTCCATGACTCATTCCGCCACGCGCGTGCGGCGTGAGTCAGATAGGAAGAGTGGGCCTCTGCGTCTTGTCTCCTTGCGAGCGCCCCGTCATCCGCCGTCTCCTCGAACAGCAGACTCACGTGAATAGAACGTGAAGACGGTCGGAACCGTAGGGAGAGTTGGTGTCGCAACGAGTCGACAATTTGATGAGTATTGGTTGTGTTACAACTGTTTTATTGATATGCAAAAGAAAAAAGGGAATTGAAGTGATTTAGCCCGAGGTTTGCGTGCGGTATGCGCTTGGTTCTCCATAATTTGATGTATGCAGTGACCCACTTACCACGTAAAGTTTATCTTCAACGTCAAAATGGTAATACCAATAATACCATGAGCAGGAAAATAAAAACAAAACAAATATTACTCGTGCTAAGCTAGCGGCAAGCACGTCGAGGTAGTCCTTGCATTCTTTTGTAGTAGGCGGTCGTCCTGCGATTCTCAGAAATTGGTGGAACCTCCAGAGCTCGGTGAGCACTTCCACTTGTCGTTGTTGCTCATCAGTCCTGATGTGCGGTGGTGCAACTTCACCTTGACGAAGTTTTATGCCTAATCCTAATACTATAAGATGGTGTGCGCTATGATTTAGCAATCAGCTGGACTTGATTGACCTTACGCACAGCATTCGTCTCGTAGGGATGTGGTGAGATAGCAAGGTTGATTCCAAAACGCTGCTTGGATTAGCAATTTCATCCTGTTTGGTCGTTTTGTAGCATGTAACTGCAAGGTCTGAAGTGCCTGTCATACTTCCCTTGCGAGCGCAGTGACACTGTGTTAAAGCTACGCACTAGTTTCCCATTCAGTTAATCTCACTGTAGCCTCAACAGAAGTGTAATGGGGCTCTGAAGATCTGCAGCTCCAATAGATGTCGTCAATGTTTGTTACAGGTGTTTGTGCTGATTTGATCAATCGGTCCACTACTTATAAGATCTATTATTGGTCGCCCTGGTCTCCCAGCTGTTGTCACTATTTGACCATGCTGATTCCGTCTTCGAATCATCTCTACTACTGGTATTCTCGCACCCAACTTGCACGCACGTGGCCTCAACGGGAGAGTTGTAGAGAGTGCGCTCATGAGTGAGAGGCCTGTCGGTTAGCCAGAAGTCGAGGTGCACGTGGGCTGTGAGAAGCGGCAGACGCTAAAGACACGAGCGGGATGCATGTGAGGCGCGAGAGGGTGCGAGACATGGCTGCAGAAAACCCGCGCGCTGCGTTGGCACCTTGCCCATGGACCAGTTCTCCGGCAACGCTGCGGGACCGAAGCTCCCTCGAAGCTTTTCAAGGTGAGCTTCTAAAGACGTCATTCTAGCAGTCTAGCTCTTATATACAGCATGAAAACTGAGGCACTGGCGGCGTTTAAGCGGTGCTGCGATGCTGTGTCTCCTTTTCACTGCGTCGAGAAGGTGGGTGCACCCCTTGCTCCACGCTACTTTTAGACCCTTCGAAACACATTTAGGCACTTCGTCCGACTGACGACAGACTCGTCGTAACTTCAGCATCCGGCTCAGCTGTCTCGCTACCGATGACTGCTGACACACGGTTCGTGCTCACTGCCTTCGGCAAGGCCTCGATCCCAATGGCCTTGGCAGCTGAACAACGACTGGGACCGCGTCTTCAGGCTGGCACTGTTATCGCTCCCAGCACTCTCGCGACAAAGTGCGTTCCACTTTTTTTCCTACATTTGTTGCTAAGAAGATGTGAGGTTTGAAATCAGCGGGATACCGAGGAAGACCAGTGACCCATCGCGCTATTTAACCTAAGGTTCTGTTCTTCCTTGAAGTACAATAGTGCTGTTGCATCATGTATGGTCTCGAAAAACAGAGTGGATTTTTGTTGTTGTTTTTACAAGCACCCAGTAAGCACATGTGACAATGAAACTAAAGCATCAGGCACAACAGTGGAAAACAAACAACAAGAACATTGGGTGACCTAGAAAGGAAGCAATGACGAGTTGGGATTATGGGACCCGCACAGACTGGTCATCCGTAACGTGATGGTGAAATGCCCAAATTCTGGTATTCAGAACCCGCCCTATAAGTAAAGAAATTAAAAAGGGTAATGAGGCCCGTGGTAGCAGAGTCGGAGGAGAAGCCAGCTGTCGCGTGCACCTCGAATCGAGAATTCCTGGTTCGGGTTCCGCCCAAGCCATATAAGCTTTCCATACCTCTGCAGCCAGTGAATTGGTCTCAGACTCGTCTGGGAGGTACATAACATAACACGACTTACTAGTCTTTCAGGTGGCCATCGTAATTCATTGTAAAGGCCAAATATGCATTCAAATTGCCTCCACGACTTCCGTAGAAGTAGAATGCGTGGCACATTCCACAAAGTGGTCGAGCAGCGCTCTTATTCTTAGAGGATGAAGGACAGTGTTAATCATTTCCTGTTCGGGATGCGACACGCATTCTACTTCTACGCGACATCATAGAGGCTATTTGTATGTCTTTTTCGCGCATACAATGATCTGTGGTGGCCAGCCGATGGAGAAATCAGTGTCTTATACAAGTCTGGTATCAAGTGATCAACTCCGGAAGGATGAAATGCTTGATTGATATGGGCAGGACTTGAACCAATGATCTTGATTCGAGGTGCTTCCGACTGCACTACCATTCTCCGGGGACTGGATTCGTCCTGAATAAACACCGAATAGGGTTAGTACAGCGCAATCAGAGGAAACTATGCCTCTCTCCAACACCCGAATCGGTTTTAGGTTCGGATCCCATCCAGGCCAAACGAGTCCTCCGTCCCTTCGAGTTTTCTGAACCGTAGTCGGCTTACCTCCTCCATCGCTGATCACCGTAAATCGTTGTGGTGGCCAAATATGCTTCCATACTGCATCCACGATATCCCGTGGAACTAGAATAAAACGAACGTTAACGTCCACCTTCGCCTTATTCCCTTTTAAAGAATGAATAGGTATTGGATTTCCTCATGGATGAGATTTCAAACTTGAATTCCCGGAAGTGCTTTCACGTAGCCAACTCGCGATGAGGATAATTTTAGTTCCATTTAGAGTTCTATTCATTTATTTTTATTTACAATTCAAGTTTTACAGAGAATGGAAGCTACGCTCCCGAATATACTACGGCGCAAGGAACAACCTTCCCGATTCGGATTCTGTCGCCGCCACTCATAAAGCTGTTGAGAGCATTCGAGAGAACAATGGATCTGATGTTGTGTTCCTCTTTTTGGTATCGGGTACGTTATTTCTTATTTCTGACTCAAATTATTATCGACTCGAGATTATCTGGGGTTTTTCGATCGGATATGTCCTAGTCGGAGGGTGGAATCGTTAGAAAAACGAAGCAAACACAACATGCTTGCTTCTCCCGAAGAAAAAACCTGCAAAGAAAAGCCCTCTCGAAGGCTAGTTTAAGGGTGTCGCCTCTGTAAAATAGTTCGTTTTTCATTTTGCCGCTGTTGTCGAAAAGACAGTGGAGTGCCCCCTCCCCCCCCCCCCCCCACTAGTATAAATCCAACTCTGCAGCATCTTATAATTATGTCAGTGTTTCAGCATTATAGGAGGCGGCTCAGCATTGCTCTGCGCTCCTGAAAGTGTATCTTTGGAGGCTAAACTGGCCACTATTCGAACGTTAACTTCTAACGGTGCCGACATAAGAGTTCTCAACGCATTCCGCCAGAAACTCTCGGCAGTTAAAGGCGGGAAAACGCTAGATCTAGTAAAAAACGGACGAGTAGGTTACATCACCTTTCTGCCTCTCAGTTTTTTGCTCAGGCCTTGTAACCATTCGTTTTCAGGTGGTTAGCCTCCTCGTATCCGACCTCATAGACGACCTTGTGCAGTTCATCGCCAGTGGCCCGACAATTCCGCAAACCAGCGCAATGATCGAAATGTCGCGAGCAATAGTGACGTCACCAAAGTGGACGTCTTTACTTCCAGAGGAAATTCTTAACAAGATTCAGGTACAGAACGTTCTTACAAGTGTACCACGTTTTCAAACTGTGACCGTAAGAAAATCGTTGCCGGACCGCCGCATCTCCGGATCAGTGCTGGCACCATGTCATCCACACGGTGGACCTGTGGAACTACGGAATCAGGAAGCTAATGTTTAAGTTAGTTTTCGATGATGGGTGGAACATTTTAGGAGGAAGTGCTATTCGACGGTTTGATAGTGCTTACCTGTAAGAGTGCTCATGACGTATCACCAAAACTCAGTGTGGTATAACTGACGGCACGTTAGGCTAATAAGATTCTAGTCATTTTCTTTAAGCCTCAAGTGGCAGTTACTGAGGTCGTAAGCTGTCGCAACGATGTTTTGTTGCGATCGGAACTCTATCGCCAGAGGCGATTCGAATCCGCACCGCCTGCCTACTGGACAGGGGGTGCGGGTTCGAATCCCCTTTGGCTATGGCAATGATCTACATCATTACACATGAATCATTCTGCACGTTAAAGCAGTGGGTGTTTATTCGAGTTCTGCCTGACGCTGGAGTTTTAATAGCGTCAAAACATCGTTGTAACAGCTTACAACCTCAGTAACAATCGCATGCGCTTTAAAGTAAAATTACTCGGATTTTCTTAACCTAACGCAGCATCAACTACATCACAGTGAGTTTTGGTGATATAACATGAGCAATCTTACAGGTTTGCACTATCGAACTGTCAAATACATTTCCTCCCAAACTATTTCATCCAAACGGCCTCAAACAGAATGAGGCGGATTTACCCTAGTCGGGGGCGGGAGCACATAACTAGATATTACGTAACATACTGACTTGAGACTCACACAGCGGCTTCTATGAGGTGCGGCAAAATACCCGTGCACCCAAACATTTTAGATTGTTCCCGATTTTTTGCACGAAATTTTCCTGTTTCACTCCCTAATCTATGTTGACTGAACATTGTGGAGCCCATACGTACTTGAGTACGAAATTGTTAGGTGTTCCAGCCTACAAAGTGCTATTATTGAACTTCATAGGGGCGGCAAGCAAACAAGAGATATTGTGAAGATCCTTGCCGTGCCCCGAAGAACGATTCAGGATACATAAAACGCTAAAAGGAATTGAAGACCGAAGAGGATAGAAAAGGAAGATGGCGCCCTACGACAGCCACGAACCGGAAAAATGTGCAACTCGTGAGAGAAAAAACCGAAAGAACGCAGGGAGATTGATGCGGCAGATGACAAAAGACGTAGGAATAATCGAAAGGTCAATGAGGAGGATAATCGGAAGAAAGCTTAAGAAGTTCCCTTATCGTATGCGGAAATGCCAGCTCCTGACGGACACTAGGAAGAAGAGGAGATTGGAAAGATGCGAAGATTGCTGCAACGATTTACGGTGGCACACGCTCGAGACATTTGAGACGTCTTTAGCGATGAAAAGATTTTCACGGTAAATCCTGTCTTCAACTCCCAAAATGAGAGGATTATTGCGGACTCGCTTGCTGATGCTTCCGCCAAAGGACGACTTCAGAAAGTGCGAAAAAGCCGCAATCCATTATGGTTTGGGGAGGAGTCACATCTTCAGGAAAAACTCCAATTGTTTTCGTCGAAGCTGGCGTGAAAATCAACGCAGCGGTTTACAAGGATATCCTGGAAAAGTTCTCATGCCGTGGGCGACTCCCACTTCGGAGAAGCCTACTGGTGCTTTCAACAAGATTCCGCTGAAGAAGAACACAAAAAATACATCGGTTTCGCTGCGGTTGTAAATAGACAAGGTTATGTTCCCCCCCCCCCCCCCCCCCCGCCCGTTCACTAAGATAGATCCGGGTTATAACATGTCAGGTGGCAGTCACTTGTGTTCGAATGCGCTTTTCCCGCGGAGACGTCTTAAAGCCGCGGCGATTTGTTTTTGGGTCCTATTTTCCCCTCTTGAAGCCACTATGTGAGTTCCAAGTAATTGGTTACGTAATTTGTAGTTATGCCCCTTCCCCCGACTAGGATATATCCCATGAAGCTCCCCCATTCTGTAGCCCCGTCATTGATCACTGGAGTTGGCATGATGCCAGCATTGGTTCAGAAGCATTGTAGTCCCACCACGATTACGGTAACAATATGAAAGCGTGGAACCCTAGTAAGAACGTTTTGTGATTAAAGTATAAAGGGCAGAGCTTTGAGACCTCTCTGAAAAAATTAAGGCGCCTAGTTGCAGGAGCCAAGTCCAACAGCTTCTCACTCCGTCGAGCCGCTGAACGTCGTTATCGCGTCGAATCGACTCGCACTCGCCGAACTGAAGGAATACTTTACCGCGCAGGGCTACGATGCTCATGTTGTGAGTTCTAGTATCCAGGGAAATGCTACTGAGGTCGGACGGATGTTCGCAGGACTAATCGCTGCAGGAAGAGACGATCTGCCCATCAAACTGAAGGAATGCGGAGGAAATGACATCTATCCTAAGGGTAATAAGGTGATCAAGAACCAGTGGCCAACGTGCAGAAGGGACCTTTCCTAGTCGGGTGGGGGCACATAACTAAAAAGTACGCAACCAACTGGCATAGGATTTACGGAGCGGTTTCTAGAGGACAAAGTAGGGCCCAAAAAACAAACAAAGAAACGGGGAAATAAACAAAAACAAATGCCTGCGGTTGTGAAGACGTCCCGGTGGGCAAAGCGTGTTCAAACCCATCTGACCGCCGCCTTACATGTTATAATCGAGATTCGCCATGGTGAGGGGCGCACATAGCTTTACAACGATGGTGAATTTTTTGTTTCTGTTGTTATTTTTTGTAAATTTTGTCAGATTGGGCCCTTTTTGTCCTCTAGAACACGCTCCATGAATCTCAAGTAAATTTGTCGCATATTTGCTACTTATGTGCCCCCTTCCCCGTCTAGCATAGATCCTGCAGAGGTCTTCAAAGCGTATTCCATCATTTAGATCGCCTTGCTGTTTGGGGGTGAGACGACTGTCATCATCCACGGTGGAGGAAAAGGCGGTCGATGTCAAGAGATGGCTCTCTCCTGTCTCATATCGCTCGCTTCTTCGCCTATTCGTGAGGGATCTTTCTTATTTCTTGCCGCAGGAACCGACGGTCAAGATGGTCCCACGGACGCAGCAGGAGCGCTTATAACCGTCGATGATATCAGAGAAGACGTCGCAAGCAGAGCACTTGGCTTCCTGAACAGTTCTAACTCCTACGAGTTTTGGACAACACACAACGAAGGCAAAAACCACATCAAATGCGGTCCGACCGGAACCAATGTCATGGATATACAGATAGTTCTACTGCGTTTTACCTAATAAAAATTATTTGCAGAAGAATATCAATGACATCACAAGGCGTTCAGTCGCATGTAGTAAGGAATTTATTTAGCATCTGTAACACCTAATTACGATAAATGTAATGTACATTTAATATGAGGAGAAGACGAAGAAAACCAACGAATTGATATCACAGATCAAGGCGACCTTCCAAGCGGCGAAAATAAATAATCTTCAATGGACACACAAACCACCTGTTAACATTAATCCTTAAACTAAATAAAAGACAAGTACAAACAGCAGAGGGACGGCAGAGCAATTCGCAGGTCTGCACGGCTTAAACCACCTCGTATTTCTCGGAAATGAAACGCGTCTCAACAGAATACGGCACCGATGAGCCGCTGTCCATCGTTTGAACGGCATCCACCTAAAACGAATGGGAGGACAATTTTTGCTTGACCAACAGAGATCCTAAGACAGGAATAGAGACTCACTCCAATGTCGCAGAACAACTTCTCCGTGTGGAAGCGTACGTGCACCGGGAAGAAGTGGTCGGCGTGTCCATTGGGCACACTGAACTCCAGCGTTCCAGTTGAGTTTGTGCTGGAACAGCATAAATAACAAGTGTACGCTCAGCCTGGACTGATTGCGGAACCCTCACCTGTCAATTACTGGCAACGTCCACACAATCTGGTTTCTGCTCTTCTGGTAGTCATACGACCCTTCGCACTCTGACACAACGGGAACTGTGGCTGCGCTGAAACAGGAGGAAGCCATATCATGACTCAAGCAGTAGGGGTCGAGGGCTATATATGCCATTTTCACGTTAAATTGGTCACTTCTAAACCGGTCCAACGTTTCTGAAATCAAACTGAACATCATCCAAATCAAAACGAGATCCTTTCACATTAAAATGGACTTCTGAAATGTTAGAATAATTTTTTGATCAAGGAAAACTTTAGGATAATATCTTTGAAGTTTGATATCACTTCCTAATGAGTGAGCAGTTTGTTTCAAATTCTATAAAAAACTACTTTTAAAGAAAAAATACTGTTTAAAGCTTGCTTTAAAGAGGGAAGGCGGCCATTTTTCAGTGCCAGAAGAAGAGATTGCACCATGATTGCTTCGAAAACGCCGGGACTCTTACTTGCTGATAGCAAAATTCCTGTTTGCACGAAGTTCCACCCCTCAGCAAACAAATTTGTAAAGGTACACATATCCTCACTTTGATGCTTGAACTTTGATTGTTTGAGCAGCAATTAAACTATCAATCAAATAAAAATCTACGAGTCTTTCGAGTGCACGGCGCGACCTTATCTTTTGATGCATTACGTGACTACTGCCTTGTTGCGCTTTAAAACGGAATTTAATTCGTTTTTAATGAAAAATTTTATGAAATTGTTATACTCGTTCGCAGAGATGAGCTGAAAAATATCAACGAAAGTTTTACTACATTTTCAATGAGTGAAAAATTATTCTATCTTGGAGAGCCCGTAGTTTAAATTGTAAGAAGCTCGTCTCGATTCGAAGACATTCACTTTGATTTCAGAAAAATCAAGTTTGTTTAGAAGAGTGTCAAATTGACGTGAAAAGTGTCCAACTTGACGTGAAAAGGGGGTCCAGTTTGACATGAGATGGTATATATATAGGAAGAACCTGGAAAAATAACGACACTACTTACGGAAGTGGCACCGTGATAACTACGTTCTCCAGTGAAAGGTCTTCTCTCTGCAGTGTATACTCGATGTTCACCTGACACCCGTCAGCAGATTCCTGGGGCCAGCAGTTCACTGAAATAAAATAACATCAAATTAAGTTTCTATTAATATTATTGGCTCAAGTGGCCGCCGTATTTGCAGCTCTACGTTGCACGGGGAGAGGGGTTACTCACACTTACCATTAGGCCTACGTCATAACATCGCTCACCCCGAGCGATGCCTAAGGCCTCGTGCATACTTCCCGTCGCCGCGATTGAATCGTGGCGATGAGTTTTGCAGAGCGACGCGAAGGAATTCGAACTTCTCAGTGCTCGTCGCATCGCCCATAGCTCTGCAAGGGAGCGCGGCGGCGATCCGTCCAGGACCAACGCTAAATACCGCGCGCGGCGCAAAAAAGTATGCCACGCCCCCGATGGGCGCGGGAAGCCATCGCGCATGCCGACCGCCACTGTTGCGGCGGCCGCGGCTAAGCTTTCTTTGACTATTACACCGCGTGCGGCGGAATGACCATGAGCTGAGCACCGCGATGACATCGCGGCGATGGAAGTATGTCCCCGGCCTAATGATAGGTTCCCATCCCGATCGCGCGACGTGATAAGTCGAAATGGGAGCCTATCATTATGCTTCGCTCGGGGTGAGCGATGGTATGACATAGGCCTTAGATATAAGTCGTTTAAGAAACAACATCTTACTACAACCTTTCTCATGTTTGTTGAATCCTAGAGTGACTGCTACAGAGATTATAGGTTGTGCTAGATGGATGTTTAGTTGCGATCAAATTTCTTGGCCAAGGCGGGAGTCGAACCACTCATCCTCTGCTTTCCGGGCAGGACGTTAGCCCATTACAACACCAGCGCTATTTGACTTTTTTCGATATCACGAGTGGGTGCTGATAGATCAGGGAATGGCGTGGATGTTGCGCACGGTCGAACAACATTGGTGGTGTAATGGCCCAGCATTCTGCCCGGAAAGCAGAGCGTGCCGGTCTCGCTTGGCGTAAGGCCCCCCCCCAGACTTCTGCGGCGTTGCCGCTGCCCTATCCTTCATCATAGGGCAGGGACGCAGAGCTCGCCGCCAGCGGCGTCCCTGCCCTATCTTTAACCACAGCGGCGTTGCCGCAGAAGTCTGTGGGGCCTTAAGAGTATTTGTCACAACTAAGCATTCAACTAACAGCTTGGACGTTTTCCCATTTTTATTCTTAAGTTTTAGCTAAGCTACAAACAAAACTGGAGTGAAAGGAAACCGCAAGCCATTGCTCAGGCGCAATTCCGACAGCATGCCGGGCAAATGTAATCCAGATTCAGTTTTTACGGCATTTTAACAGTTATACGGACGATTTTTGATTCCAAATAGAGCTACACAGCATTTAGCAAAACTATTAAATAGATAAGTAAAGGCTTAAATAAATCTCTCAGTAGAATACGCCACGCATTCTACTTCCACGGGACGTCGTGGTGACAGTTTGCATGAGTATGCCAACATAATGACTTGTGGTGGACTGTTGATGGACAGTCAGTGTTATTTTATCCTTCCTATACGCCTGGTACCAATTCACCGACTGGGAGAGACTGATGGAAAGCTTAGTTGTCCAAGGTGATAAACCAGAATCAGGAATCTGGAATTGGGTACACGTGACAGCCGGCGACTCCTCCAACTGTGCAACCTTGGGCCCTTCGCAGAATACAAATACCAAATTGAGCATCGCTGGATCTAATAAAGAGCAACTCACGTGCGATTGGAAGCTGCTCCTCATCAGTGAGCACCATCTTCCACTTGAGGACACCAACGTCATTATTGACCGGGAAAGGCTTGCCAGCTGATTTCAACTTCAGCATCGAAGATGTCTGCCATTCCTTTTTGTCGAGGTTCGGATGTACCTAAAGAGACTATTTGGATCTCTACATGACCCAAGTAAGTGATACCTGCTTTTAGTAGTGAAGTGAAGCTAACGTTACATCAATAAATGCCA
This sequence comes from Heligmosomoides polygyrus polygyrus, assembly GCA_947396885.1. Classification (NCBI taxonomy): domain Eukaryota; kingdom Metazoa; phylum Nematoda; class Chromadorea; order Rhabditida; family Heligmosomidae; genus Heligmosomoides; species Heligmosomoides polygyrus. The sequence continues at coordinate 79,873,927 of OX377203.1, read as the reverse complement.
CCCAACCTGTAACTGTGCTCCAGAGGGCGCCTTATTATGCATTTGAACAGCGACAGTGTTGAATTCTGGTGAAGACACGGATAGCGATACTACTCCGAGGACCTGGAAGCTCCATAATTTGAGAAAAAGTAAATTTAAAAGATAAAGATTGTTACATGAACATCGAACACAAAGTGGACTATCTCACCTCAGCTCCTTGGAGTCCACCGTCTCGGCTTACAGTGGCTATCATCTTTTCGTCAGTGCGGACATGTACTGCCTCGCGTTTTACATTAGAAATTGGAGCTGCTGACACAGCAACGCCTCCTTGGTCACGCTGTAGAGCACTTGATTAAGCCGAAGCACTAATAATGCCACTGAAACGAACGTACCGATACTTTCTCTACCGGCACAATAGTTTGCCCCTCCTGGCGAAGCTGCTGCAGGAAGACATCTTCGTCCCTGGTCTTCGCTCCAAGTTTGAGAGCCTGAAATCAGTGAACAATGAGGGTCTCATGAGCTAACTCACATAAGCTAAAGATGTGGAAATTGAAGGTCTTCATCTATTCAGTGTTAACCTACTTTTCCTCCACCGGCCCTTGTGGATGCGGCTGCTTGCCTAGGTGCAACAGGCTCTTGTACAGCTGTCAGCGGCGTCGATGAAGATGAGATCCCAGTAGACGAGGAGAATCCAGTTCCTTAATAAGGCGCGTTTCACTCCGCAAAAAGAACAACGCAGGTGAAGTAAAGGGCCGTCTTTATATCTTTATACAGCTCCTATTTAGGATGCGCCGCGCGTATCACTTTTAGGGAATATCGCAGATGGGATCTATCCTAGTCGTGGGGGAGGCACGTAACCAAAAATTATGCACCGGTATGCGGCTTTACATGCCCCTCTCACTATTATAGATCCGGTGTAACATGTCAGGCGGCGGTCAGCTGTGTTTAATACGCCTTGCCGGCTGGAAGTCTTTACAATCGCGGGTATTTGTTTATTTATGTGTTTTTATGTTTGCTTTTTCGGTCCTATTCTGTTCTCTAGAAGCCGCTCCATAAAACCCACGTCAATTGGTTGCGTAATTTCTGGTTAGGGCCTATTTGACCTATAGGATGACTCTGCGGTGGTCAACATCTAGGAAAATCTGTGTCTTTTCTTCCAAAACAATTCCAGTACCAACTGTGACCTTTCTACTTCTGTGCTAGCGAGGTTGATAGGTGTAGAAGTTTATTCTTGGTCTGACGTTTCAACCGTTCCGTCGTCCTTAGAGGCAGGCCTCCGACTACTGAGCGTTGAGTTTTATCTTGTTGTAGCGACACTGCTACACTCAGTGGTGGAAGGTCGTGGTCGTGCCTGCCTCTGAGGACGACGAAACGGTCGAAACGTCAGCCCTAGAATAAACTCTTCCACCTACCAAGCTAGCTGGCCTAGAAGCAGAAACATCACAGCTGATAACGATGCCGAGATTTCAAGTTCAGAGAACATGGAGACAATTCCAGTACTAGTCTACTACCGAACCAGGAGGGATGAAAGGCTTGAGTAGCCAGGGTGAAACCCTCCGGTTCTCAACTCTCTTTTTCGCTTACACCCCATGCATCCATTCTTTCGCATTCTCAGATACCCACTTAAATTGGAGGAAATCCACAAGGAAAAGAATCCATCCTACCCATACCTTATTAACGTCACTCTGTTCTTTATAATTTTTTCGTTTAAAAATAATCCTTTGACGATACGAATCGTATCTGCTAGAGAACGACTTGCTAAAGGCAAATATAGAGGACCGAAGCAAAAGTACGACTACGGAAGAATCGGAATTGACAGTGAGAAGATTCGTAGAAAAACCACTGTTAACTATACCATTTTCATGTCGAATTGGACACTTTTCAAACCAAATTGGGCACTCTTCTAAGCTAGCCTAATGGTAAGACTTTTGAAATCAGAACAAACTTTGCGAAACCGAAATTACCTTTAGGCAGGTTGAATTACAAACGCACTAAGATTGTTAGAATAATTTTTGTCCAAGAAAAATTTGGTAGAACTTTCTTTGAAATTTTTTTAGCTCACCTGCCCCAAGATGTATAATGATTTTGTTAAAAAAATGGGGAAAAATATTGGACTAAATTTAGTTTTAAACCGCAGCAAGGCAGTAATCATTCATTAAAACACTGGACCGCGCCACGTAGTAGAGAAGCAAGTCGCAATGTTTATTGGATCGATAGTGTAAATACTGCTTACAAGCAGCAAGAAAGTATAAATTACCATAATATAATATAAATTTTTATGTTGCACCGCTTGCAGGTGTGAAACTGCATGCAAACCAAAATTTTTCTGTCAAACGAATCAAAATCACGAAGTTTCTGACGGGGCAATCTCCGTTTTGGCAATACAAAATGATCGCCTTTCTGCTCTTCAGAACAAGCTTCAGATCATTGTTTTTCCCCAACAATTTAAATTTCTATAAAATTCCAAACTACGTTCTTCTTATTGGGAAGTGAATTAAAACTTCATAGAAAGATATACTAAAATTTTCTTTGAACAAAAAATTGATCAAACATTTTTGGAGAGTCTCTAGTTGAATGTAGCAGTTCATTGCGATTTGGAAGAGTTCTCTTTGATCTCAGAAGTCTTAGACTAGTCTAGAAGAGTACGTGAAAGTGTCCAATTTGATTTAAAAAGCGTCCAGCTTGACTTGAAAATGGTACATATAACGACTGCCACTATCTCTGCAAAGAAGATTAGGTCGAAGATTCATCGGAAGTCGATCGTAGTGGAGTCGACAGTTTATGGCTACTTCCACTGCGATACTCTCACAGTTCGACTGATTTCTATCGTAACAACTTCACACGAATATTCCATGTACAACGTTCCAGTGAACAGATGATAACGACTCACAGCCTCCTTGATCTCATTATGGCAATCTCACCTGCTGGTTTGAGCCCCTTGCTAAGTGCTTCCTTCTGCATTCTCTTGAATTCCTTCGCCTTTTCTGCCATCGCCTGCTTGGCAGCTCTCTCTTGCGCCTAAAAATTCATTTTTGCTGAGGAAGATGAAGGACAGATCTTGGAAACCTTGTATTACCTCTTTGATCTGAAGGAAGACACGCTCTTCGTGGGAATCCATTTCAGTAAAGGTACGGATCTGCGCCAAGTTCACACTTTCTCTGTAAGTGAACACTCAAAATAATTCTGCTTGGTAATACAAGCACAAAAAATAGAGGAAAAAGGCCGACGTAATTCAATCCCTTTACGGAACGCGCCACGCATTCTACTTCTACGGATGACGTGGAAAGAATCTGATTGCGTACTCGCCCTATACAATGAAAAGAAATTCCTTCTTTCTTGTTTCAGCTCGATTTTTTCCAACAACACTCTCGCTCTCTAGATTCATTCACTCGGAAAATAAAGGGTAGAAGACAATATTGCCTCAAATGCCAAGGCAGAAGAATAAGCAGAAGTGTGACAAAATATCAGAAACCTAGAAGTTCTATCAGCCGCTGCCAAGAAGCTTCTGTACTAATGGAAAGCTTCAAAATGTACCTGTAACCGAGAGTAACCACCTCATCAAACGCAAAAATCAAGTCGAAATCGTGGGCGAGAATCTCCTTCTCATCGTTGGAGCGGCAGTATTCGGGAATCTGAAGCGAAACAGAAGCGTGAGACCGAGTTTTACACATATGTAGAGCATATCTTCGACGTACCACACGCGAGAAGAGTCTGAGAGTCTCGAGGTCCTCAAGGATATTAGACGTCTTCGTTGTAATGAGAACCATGTAGAGGTTGTCGAGCGGATGGTACACATAGCGAACGCTGTCGGTTTCAATGAAAGTGTGCTGTCGTTGAGCTAAAAACAGAAGTAAAGCTGCTACACCTATTCCTATAAGCAAATATTTACAAAATCTGGGCTTGTCCATAGAAATACTGCAATCGCAATAAGTAAAGCAATCAGGTTATATATTCCTAACAAAAAAACTGCCCAAATTTTCTAAATATTTCATAGTGATGTGAACAACGACAGTAGTGAAAACTCAGATGTGAAAGAACTCAAGGAGTGAGGAAGACAGTGAGGAGGACAGACGCTTGGAGATAAGTAAGTTGCTTCACCGATACAAGCGTGAAAAAGTGAAGCAATGTTAGGCAAGCAAATCGTGTGAGTGCAGACCACAGCATCGGTTGTTCGCCTGGGCGGAGGGTGTAGGATACCTATCTTCATAAGAAGATCATAGTTTGGCATAGGAGTCCGCAAGGACATACAAACTGAAACAATTTGCAACCAAAGATGGATCAATGGGAGTGTAGAAGAAGGGGAACATGCCCCTGTTTTATTTATTTTTATTTTATTTGTTGTGAGTGTCGGAGCTAACAAAAGATAAAATTCTGAAAAAAAAAACAAAGAAAAAACTGTTGCGTACTGAAGGTGGTAGCGACCAAACAGAATAAAATTTTTAACCCCCCCCCCCTTGATTTAGCACGATGACTTTCGAACATCAACTGAACAATAAAAAAAAAACGAAAAACTGAACTCAAGCAAAAAGAGTCCGGTTAGCATGACCCTAATTTAGTGCCTGGAGGAAAAGCATCTCCTAATTGCCAAATGCTGCAAAGAGGGACAAATACACTACGGAGGCGATTACCCCAAGGACAACAAGTGCTGTGGTCTGTGTGAATATGTGAAGAAAACAATCCTGACCAAACCGCCTTTACAAAAGCTGTTTCACCAACCTGATTTACTCGTATCTGAATTCAAACACATTAAAAGTAAGCACAATAAAGATCATCTAGTTTATGTCACTTCCACATGGAGTGTTACGTATACATTATACGTATAGGGGTGGCTTGTTTGAGTTCCGTTCTCCTTCGCTGACATGGAGGAAAACACAGGCTGACCAAGGGAAGGAACTCCATTCAGTATGCACTCAATTCTGACACAGGTGCGTTAGGTGGACAACATTCTTGGGCGCAAATAGGGTCCGTGGGGGTCACCACAGCATGGCGCGGCGTGGCGGCGTAGCGAGTAAGCTACATACAGTGAATGTAAATGCAGTCTTATCTCTTCGTTTCGATTATAGATCCGCGTCTTATGTGCTTCCTAATTGGGCAAGGGAGGGAACTCTAGAATGTAGGCAATTTTAACACGGACGAGTCACTTGAGCCACACCCTGAAGTCCCTTCCCCTGCCTAAATCTGCTCTCCTCCGCTGACGCGGAGGAGAGCACAGAATACAGCTACAGCATTATTTGTCTTTTTTCTTTACTATCAGTGTTCCTTGTTTCGCTTTTTTGGTGTTGGTGACACTTTTTATAAGGTGACCCCCCCCCCGGACCCTTTTTGCGCCCATTCTTGTACGCATTCCTTGCACACAGATCCATGTCCAGTTAAAAAGCCAAAATTCTACATATTGATCCTTCCAAAAGCTTGAAGGGACGTTCTATTTAGCTCTAACGCCTGAAGAAAACAAACAGACATGCACAATTAGACACTGTCCGCTACTCATCCGACATTGACAAGAATTTCCGACACTATTGTACTTTCACAACTCCAAGGGTCGGGGAGAGGTCGAAAAAAACTCGCCCAAAGTTCGGCTAGGGGGGTTATTTGGGGTGCTGATTACAAATTTGAGATCCGTTTTCAAAATTACGGCCGATTACGGTAGGAACGGGTGACTAAGGCTGCCGAGGTCATAATCACCGATTTCGCCCAAACTTCGGCTAGGGGTTATTTGGGGTGCTGATCACGAATATGACATCCGTTTTTCGTTTTACGTTGGAGTCCGGTAGGTTACGTTAGGTGTGGGTGACTAATGTGAAACCGGTGATCATGACCTTGGCAGCCTTAGTCACCCGTACCTACCGTAACCTACCGTAATTTTGGAAACGGATCTCAAATTCATGATCAGCACCCAAATAACCCCCCTAGACGGAGTTTGGGCGAAACATTTTTTCGACCTCTCGTCGACCCGTGAAGTTGTGAAAGTACAATAGTGCCGAATTTCCTTCGTAGTCTGATTCCTGCTTACAAAATACAACAAAAGAACGCAGGAAAACAAGGAAAAATGGAGATTTATATTCTATACGCTGCAATCTATGAAAAAGTGGAGACCGAGAGGCAGCAATGAAGGCGGCGATGGCTACCAAAAGTAAGCTGCGGTTTGCTAACTAAAGAATTATCTCTTACGAAAGACTTAGGGAAGGAAAGGTCGGGCATTCTGTCCTAAGCGTGGACTTCTTCAATGTCCAGCTGAACGCATGTTTGCGTGTTGCGCTTTCATTGGCGTGGTCCACCTCAACTTTAAGACTGCGTTGGAGTATGAAACCATAGCAAGAAAAGGACCAAGAAAACTAGCGATCATATCGCTGCATCCCTCCCTTAACAACATTCTCATTGAAGGTAAAGAAGCTCCACGCACGAGCTACTGAGTCAAGTTCTTCTGTTTTGCCAGCGCTTCTGACGTAGCTATATCCGCCATACCTATAGTAGCAGCACTGTGTAAGAAGAACAGCTTCATTTGTTCTCCGAAAATAAAATAAATTTTCGGCGCTAATAGGGTCAAATGGGGGGGGGGGGGAGAGATGAATCACAATATGGGACAGACCTACACAACATTCCGTGTTGTATGAAACTAAAAATTTTATAACCTATGGCGAACTAAGCTGGTCTCTTTCTGATGTAATTCGACATGCAAGTGGTTTTATACCAATGCGAATATCCGCAGAGTACATTGTGAATACCTCCCGAGCCTACTTACGCCAAATTTTTCCTATAATAAGCTACAAGTGTAGTCCTCTTAATACGATAGCCGCAAATATAATTTCGGCACTATTGTACTTAATGTACCGCACTAACTCTTGTTCAAAATAGGTCTACTAGGGGTAATCTGCCATGGAAAGAACGAATACCATAGTCGTTTTTTGCGGAAATGCCTTATAAGCCCGCTATATTAAGTTTGAATCGCCCAAGGCCTTGCGAAATAGCGCGCTCTGGTAAGAGACGCAGAGACTCCGCCTCCTACCAGGGGCCGGATTCATCAAAGTTACTGCAGTAACTTTGATGAATCCGGCCCCAGCACGCGCTCGCGGCCGTCTCCGAGGGGGGGGGGGGAGCTACCACAGCACACCGTGGCGTGCACGCGTGGCAACCAGGGGTGTGCGTAAATGAAATCCGAAATTTCGTAAATCGTAAATCGTAATTACGACAAAACAGCCGTAAATCGTAAATCGTAAACCGTAAATCGTAACTAGACTAGAGCTTCAAAGTTGGTCTCAGAGAAAACGGTCTCTGCATTACGCCACCATGTTTGCAAGAGGCGTTATTTTTGTGCTTTGTACCAAACAAACACCGCCCCTTTTCAGTATATAAATTGAATCATGGCTTTCAGTGAAGAAAATTCTTGCTTATTGGTTAACCTTGTGTAACCTTGTGAATAAGAAAATCACAAGCGACCACACAAAATATTTAGCTCATCACAAAGAGGTTCTATAGCACGTAGCTTCAAATTTTTGTCATGAGATTCGACATAAGGTGCGTTACGTTAGGTACCTTCCACTACTGTAGGAGGCGAAGCGACGCGCTCGATTACCGCAGGCTGACTGGGTTCCGCGCCCGCCTCGGACGAGATTTCACTACGAAATTAGGCGAGTTGAGCAGAACTCGCATTTTCTCGTTTCTTTTGTGCAAGTTGAGGGTCCGACCACATGCCGCCCTCTTTGATTTTCTACATTTCCTTACTCTTCGATGGTTTCATAGGTTTCGCTCAGGCCATTTTTTCTTTGTTTGTTTCATAGTTTGTTAGTTGAGTGCAGTCCTTATTTGCATGTGAATGTGGTTAGTACGAAATTTATTGCCTTCGTTAAAGCGTATTATAAGGATAAGACGTAGCAGGAGTCACTCAGCTTCCCAAAGCATATGAAAATTAGAATATCAACGAGAAAGAAGGGCCAAAAACGAGTAAAGTCTTCACTCTTCAATTACAGAAAGTCTGCTTCGCGGCGCATAGTCTGTCCTGTTTATCCGCTATACACACCTTGTCCGAGGAGGGCTCACCAACCCGCCACGCTACAGTAATCGGGGGGGGGGGGGGGGGGGAGCGGCGTGCTACCGTAACTCAGGGAGACACCTAACCTACGAACCCGGTACTGTATCCTATCTTTTCGACATTTTGCCACCTCTAAATTAAGCAAATACCACTCGTTGTGACTCGATGTCAAAGCTGATTTCCTGATAAAAATTAAAGTGCAAGTGCTGCAAAAAGCGTAAAATCAGACGATACTTGGCACTACTAGCCGCGCTGAACCAAAAATAAAGGGAGTGCGCACGAAGAAAATGAAAAAATGGCAATCTCCAATGTTCTAGATAAGCTTTGGTACTAGAAGTGCTACTACAATTTATTATATATTGACCTATAAATACAGAGTGTCCCCGAAAAGGTCACAGTGTAGTTCAGCCCTACACAAGGTTTTGCATTGTGCGAAACTAAAAATTTTACGCAAGGCCTATGTTATAATACGGCGACGCGTCGGCGTATAACGAAGTATAACAGGCTAATTTGGATTCAATATGCATTCCTATCAAGGCGGATAAGCACTCAGTACAAGGTGACCCCTGAGCCGTTTTGCGCAGAAGCTTTGATAAAAAAATAAAAATTGAAATGGGTGTGGGTTTCCTACCTCAAACCGCCTCATAGCATTGAACCGCAGCAGAGAATCATGAATTATGCAAAGGCTTATTAACTATTTTTGCACCCTTTCTTTAAACTGTCACATCTTCGACGGTATGCAAACTATACGCGAATTTTTGAATGATCGCGGAGTAATGCCTTTCAATCGAAACTAAATATCGGAGCGTACCAGAGCTGGCATTGCACAGCTCCTTGAGGAATTTCCGCACTTCCACGGATTCATCACAAGATAGCGATCGTTGACTCGAGATGCACCATGCAAGACTCACTTTCCTACATTTGACAGCATTCGTGATGCATTTTCCCGCACCATGTTTGTCCTTTATCCGTTGTATGCAAATCTGTCAACAATTTACCTAGAAATGGTTGAAGGAGACCTTCGTTGGGCCAGCCGAGAAATCGAACTATCTCGCTTGAGCACCTTTCTGCAGTATCACTCATCTAGACTCCAAAAAGCTGATGAAAGCAAGACCATGAAATATTCTACACACAGATTCTGAACGCCTACGGGAGGGTCTACAGGGTGCGTAAAAAGTATTGACGCACCTACATTTTGTTTCAGCTCCAGCTTTCTCTTTCTACCTCTCTAGGTTTTTGTGTGTTATTTTTGTTTCCTGTATTGTGCTCAAAAAACACTCACGAAAAAAACTGATGAAACATGACCATCGTCAATACGGTGGCCCTTTTTTGTCTGTTACCCAAAGAGCTGAATATTTCCTTAACAAGAGAATTAGGCGCTGTTCGAAACGGTTGGTGAGGAAAGAGGTCAGCAACCTAAACGTCAGCCACGGCTCTGTCATAACAGATGATGATTACAATATGTTCAAACACGATAACGTTCAAATCCAAAATTATGAATCTTTGTCCGATAACGGCAAACGGATAAGGCACGCAGGTGTGGACAGCTTCTCAGACGAACACAGCTTAAACATGAATCCGCTGGATTACTCTTTTTAAGCTAATTTGGAGAACGAGGTCTCTGTTACTTTCAGCAGAAGTGACCAGTCGCAGAAGACTACCCTGTTAAAAGCACGGAACGAAATCCAAGCGAGTACTTGCGGCGCGTGCTCATGAATTTCTCCGTCGTTTTCGCTCCTGTATTCACAGTAAAGGAGCCAATGTCAATTACGAGTTACCCTATCGTGTTCGCATGATCATTTTCCATATTTCTGAAATGAACATTTTAAAACTTACTACGCAATACTATTTCCACAACCGTCATTTACTGCGTCAATACTTTTTACGCACCCTGTACTGTCAAAAATTATTCTAAGTATGCTCAAACTGGAGCGCGCTAGATGTGAGTGTCTGTTGATCAAAGATCACATTTATGAAAATTTACGATTTACGACCCCAAATGTCGTAAATCGTAAATCGTAAAAAATTCCTCCAAAATCGCCGTAAATCGTAAAATCGTAAATCGTAAATCGTAATTACGCACACCCCTGGTGGCAACTAGATACACACAGCGAATGTAGATATAGTCTTATCTTCTCGTTTCGATTACAGATTCGGGTCTTATTTTCTTCTGAATAGGGCAAGGGAGGGAACTCTAGGATGAAGGCAATTTTAACACGGGCTGGTGGGCCCACACCCCGGAGTCCCTTCCCCTGCCCGATCTTGTGCTCTCCTCCGCGTCAGCGGAGGAGAGCAAACAACAGCTTTCATGGCTTTTCGAGATTTCAAGGCTTCTGCCCCTGGCTAAGCTCTGCTGCAGACCAAAGACGGTGAAATAGTGCGCATCGGTAGGAGGCGCGCACTCTGTGTCTCTTCCTAACGTGCGCTATTTCGCAAAGCCTTGAGCGATTCGACCTTAATATAGTGGGCTTATACGGCGTTTCCGCAAAAAACGACCACGATATTCGTTCTTCTCATGGCAGATTACCCCTAGTAGACCTATTTTGAACACGATTTAGTGCGGTACACTAAGTAGAATAGTACCATAATTTCTATAATGAAATGTTGTTGGAATATATCGTGCTGCTTCTTGTTTAGTTTGATTTCTAGCGGCGTGTACGTGAACACCACTGTTTACTGGTTGCTTTTCAATAGTGATTCTATATAAACCTAACAATCACATAAGCACTACCATACCTGAGTCTTTATCATTGCCTATGAGTTTAGGAAACGCATCGAGCAAACCTTCCATGCGAGCTCGTGTCATGTCCGTGACGAAAATCCGCGTGACGAGTGCTGAAAATGGAACAGCTGCTGACGCGCGAGAACGAAACCCACTTTAGTTGAAAACTTACCTTTCCCAGATTTTGACACAACACTAGCCGAGATCAGCACCATTGTGAGCTACAGTCCAAGTGACAAAAGGATCTGCAAAGCAACTTTTAGAAGAAAAGCGAACGTAAAAGCTCGAGCAAATCGAAACAAATAAATCCGAACGAGGCCGGAGCAGAGAGTGTGTCTTCGGATGCTCAAATCAACTAGAAATCAGCTGCTTCTCGTCAAATTTCTTTGAAATGAAGGAAGAATCCGCAGAGATCCAGCTCCAACGAACAAAGTTGGCAATCGGCCAACACTACACGTCCTCGCCGAAATCGTTGCGGGACCTAGTTTCTGTCTCCCTTCGTCTGCCTTGAATTTCGGCCCATGCATTCCCTTGGGAAGGGATGAGAGGCGGAGGGCATTCTGGTAAGGAAAACGAAGGCAGAGAAGAGGTGTAGAAGTGGTGGACAGTTAGTAGGGGGAGGGGGTTGGTGAGGGAATTTGAGGAATAGAAGTCAGCTGGGTGGTGGTACTATCGTACTTTGACGACTTCAGGAATCGAGGAAAGGTCGGAAGTTTTTCGCTCAAACTTCGCCCAGAGGGGTTATTTGGGGTGCTGATTACGGATCTGACCGCCGCATTTGAAATTTCAGCCGATTATGACGGCTTACGGTAGGTACGGGTGACTAAGGTTGTCGGGGCCATAATCACCAATTTCACTCAATCTTCGTCTATGGGGATTATTCGGGGTGTCACGAATTTGACATCTGTTTTTGAAATTTCGGCCGATTACGGTATGTTACGGTAGGTACGGGTGACTAAGGTTGTCGGGATCATAATCACCGATTTCGCCCACAACTCGCCTAGGAAAGTTGTTTGAGCTACCGATTACGATACTGGCATGCGTTTTTGGAATTCCGATGGAGTACGGTAGGTTAGGGTAGCTATGCAATATTGGTTCCCCGAAAATTTACGCACGCTATGAGGCGACCGCTGTGCCACCACTTGTACGCTGTGTGTATCGTATCTGCTCATTCCGTAAGATGTCAGAGTCGTGACCAGCGCTCCGGATAACCCCAATAGACGAAGTTTGGGCTAGATCGGTGATCATAACCTTAGTCACCCGCACCTACCGTAAGCCTACCGTAACCGCCGGAAATTTGAAGAACGCAGGGCAAATTCGTAATCAGCACCCCAAATAGCCCCTCTGCAGAAACCTTAGGCGCATTTTTTCGATCTCCTAGACATCTGGACTTGTGAAACTACAACAGCGTCGTCAGCCCCAGCGGATCAGTACTAATTCCTATATGTAGGACGTTGGTTGTACAGAAATACTGAACTTTAGCTACGATAGCGTCCACTATTTTTGCGCGATTAACGACGTTAAGGGTGGTAGCTCAGTAAGAGGAGGCGCCGGCAGTCGCGGGTGATCGATCCCAGGTTCCTGGTCTAGAAAGTCGCCGAGGTCAACCAGGCCGTCCATCCCTCCAGGATCAGTGAATGGCTACCAGACTTGTCTGGAAGGGTAATTTACTGACTTGTCTACCGGCTGGCCTTCGGCTGTCAATGTATGGCCAAGTGCGCATTCAAATCGCCTTCACGACACCCCATAGAGGTAGGATGCGTGGCGCATCCCATAAAGGGATTAACGCCGGCTTCTATCCTTTTATTCTTTACTTCATAGGAGTTGGTTGGCAATATGTTATGAGACCTTACGCTTCAGTTTCAACGGTCAGCACCTCGCAAAGACTCCCCTCCTAAGCTTCTTTGAAGTTGGCACTGAGCTTGGCTCAAACAAGGGTTTTGAAAGCGGACTGTTAGCTGCTAGTTTCTCGAAGCCTATTAGATTAGCCTACCCAAAGCGCTTCGTGTCTATTAAAAGACGAAGGTCCGCAAAAAATTTCGTAGAGGTGCGGTAGTGATAGCTCGAGATAATCAGCATCCCAAAAAGGATTGATTACGTCGAGCTATATTTTTTTATTTATTGTCAATATTTTTACTTCACATCTTTGTATTCACTCAAGGTGCTCAATTGACAAAAGCAACAAAATTCACCTGTATCACATGTCGTCCCGTTGATCATCGAGCGGGTGCCAGCAGCGTCTAAATGAGTCCTTGTCGCGTGCCAGAGTGCTCCAATGGATCCTGCTCTCTCGAGGGACACGAAGAGCGTCATATCGTTCATTCAGAGCATTCACGAAGAAGTCACTCTAACGCATAGGTGGAAGCCCTTTTGTTCTCTTGACATCCCGCGGAATCCAGTGGTGACGGCTCTTGGCCAGCGGGTGTCTGCGAAGTGCATTAGGTGGCTGGTCCACCTAATTTTCGGCGACGTAGCCGAAAGCCGGCAGCGTCTCTGATCTTCGAATATCGTTCGTTCAGGGTTTTCACGACAAAATTAGAACCGAAAACAATTGGAACGCTTCACGAATTTGCGTGTCATTCCTGCTCACATACCATGCTATCCTTCTCTGCGTTCCTATTTTAGCATTGATTTAGTTCAGGAACGAGCAAGGATTTAATTAATAGCTCTAAGACATTAGAATTTTTGCCTCGAAACTGTTTAAAATCTTGGGAGCCAAACGGTAGGAGGAGCAGCATCTACACCTGCCATGGTTTTTCGACAACGAAACTACGGATTTAAAATAAAATACGGAAAATACGCTATTAAGAAATAATAATAAATTAATCATGCGTTGTGGTAGATGCACCTGGAAACAAGTAACTCTCCTTTGACCGCAAATTCAAGCGGATTATGCTTAATCGCCACATCTTCTGCTTCACCCTCGAGATGGCTGACTCCTTCATGTGGCCTTCTGGAACACTGGTCGACCGTCTTTTCGAGCTATGTCAGCCCGTGTGATTGTGCAGCCTATCATACCGTATTCTACCATCTATGGACTCATCGGTAACTTGATCCCTTGCTCTCTGCGTTCTGGCGAACTGCCTTCGCCAGCTGGCGCCCTGGTTTTCCCATTGCGCTATCGTGCCTAGCCCATTATGGCACTTGATATCACGACCACTCGTGACTCACACCAATTCGCTAAGTGATTCATTTTCTGTATTTCTGTTCAATCTATTTCTACTTCACTACCTATTCATCTGCTTCGGCGCTACGCCTTACCCATTCCTTCATTATTGCTGCTGTGCGTGATCGGTTAATTATAACTATTATTATGAGAAGAGAATATCATCAGAAAGCTAGTTGGCGATTCCCAGCAACGCATAGGAAAGGATTTCATTGAATAGCCTAGTTAATCGCCCTGATTGTACCCTGACTACGGCGCAAAGTTCGTTAAAAGCACTATTTAAAGAATCAATCAAATCGTCCTGTTCTTAAATGAAACATAAAAACATATAAACAGCTTTGGAGGCAGGTGGCGGCGCTTGCCTCTGTTCCCTCCCTGGACCTTGCTCGCGCCCCTTCCCGAATATTTGTACAACTTCTAGTTTTATAAATTAATTTCCTTTCCATTTCCAATGATTCTTATTGAATGCGTAGGAAAAATATGCTAAATTCCTCTATCACCTACTCGTTTGTATTTGCCCTTGTAGTTCCTACGATCGATATGCCTTGTAATCTGTTATATGCCTCGTGACTTATAGTGCGTTATTTGGAAGCAAAATGGTTTAATTACCGAAGTTTGAGGATAAAAGCTGGTGGTATCAATTCGTGTCGATGTGTGGTGCACTTCCACCTCCGAAACCGCTCGCTCTTGCAAAAATAGCACTTCGTTTCCCAGTAAGGCTCGGCCCGGTGCGATACCATCAGCACCACCCGATCAACTACATTCGGAAATCAGCTGGGCTACAAAAGGGCTTCCACGGGAGTATGGTGCGCCCCGCCCGACTTTTTTCCCGGCTCCTGGCAAGCAGCCGTACTGAGGGTCCTTTTTCCAACACGGATTCTCCTCTCCATCTAGGGCCGACTCCTTGGCCGAGCTCGCCCTTCTCCTTCCCTTAGGCATTAAGGCCGCTTCTATTCCTCTGCCCGTATTCATGGAATGTATAATTGTGCACCATGTCGTATCTGTACAGTCAAAAAAGGTAAACTCTTTTTATTCTTATTTTTAATATACTCTCACCCACTACGGTTCCAGCTCTTCAGGACCTCTTCCTTCAATTGACAAACCTAACCGCTAGGTTTGTTACTGGTGTGTGCTCGCGTAACTACTGGCTCAAACCGTACCACTCAACGACCAATGTTCCCGCTTTACCTTGACGATTCCTCATTCTTAAGCCATCTCTTTTGCTTCAAGCCCCAAAGGCGTCTCGCACAAAAAGCGCGTCTGTTGGACCGTCCAGAGCGGCAGCTACCCTTTTGATAAATAATTCTTGATACCACTGAGCCACCACCATGAAACCTAAGGGTAACACACAAGGTCTCCAGTGAAGGAGTTAGATACCACAGTTATTGGTGCATCGACCAAATAAAAGCCGTTAAAGTACAGCCCACCCATTGCTGCCCACAGCAAGTGAAGACTGTGAGACATAATTAAAATGTCGCTTGTGTTTCACAAGAAACCTATAGCGCTCAGCGCGCAGACTCTCCAAACAATCTTGGACCGTCTAGAGTGGCAGTTCTCATTTTGATAAATAATTCTTAATACCACTGAACCACCGTGAAGCCCACTTAGTATAACACACAAAGTCTCCAATAAAGGAGCTAGACACCACAATAGAGGCCGTTTGATGTACCGAGTCCACTTTGTAACTTCCCGTTTGAATGAAACTATTTCGACTCCTATAGTCCTCAATATTCTTAACGACTCCTATAGTATTCATTATCCTCTAACCGGCTGAGTCAGACTGTAACTTCTTTTTAGACCAATCAATAGGGTTTCTTCTGCTTATTCATCGGAGCGCGCGGTGCCCTCTCACAATGACTCTTTGCGCATCGGCAGCTGAACACCGCCCTCTCCGCATTCTGAGCACCTCTCGCGGACGGTCCGCTAGCCGCTTCTATCTGTCATCGGGACCATCCATCATATCCTCTCATCCGCTTGATGCATGATGACCATACAAATGTATATGTAAAGAATAAAGTTCAGTCACCCAATTTTGAGACTGCCGTGATCTCCGCTCAAGACCCGCGTGGCAACTACCTTGGCGGACTCACACACCTGTCCAATACATATCTTTAGGCTGCTTCTGTGGAACGAATCTTATCCTTCACTCGCCTATAAATGTAAAATAAGTGGGGATAAAGGATTACTTGCCCAAGTCTGGGTTTGAGGCTCAACACCCACCGTATTCGCAGAAGATCTACACGGTCGAGAGGTGACGACAACGTCGTCCAAAATGTGTGAAATGTTGACGTGTTGTTTACAGTTATGTTATTAAGATTGCCTTTTGTATTCCATTTGATAACTCGTTAGATTATCTCGGCTATGTCAAATCAATAGGCTTTTAGCTACTGGTTATGACTGTACCAGCTGATAGTAGGCGGCGACGCGGGTCAGAAGTGGCAACATCTATATCGACTCCTAAAGTCCTCGACATCCTTTCCGGCTACTGTAGTGCTCAACACCCTATGAGTCAGGCTGTAGCTGTTCCTTAGATCAATCGAAAGGGCTTCCTCTGTCCTCTGCTTATTCATCGGAGTGCGCGGTGCCCTTCAACAATAACTTCTTTGTGCATCGGCACATTGGCAGCTGGGCACCGCCTCTCCGCACTCCGAGAGGAACTCTGGCGGACTGTCCGCCGTCACACCACTTTCTTGTCCGATGTATAGGGCTTATCGCCCATATACTCTCCTCAGCATTTATTTGTAATATCAATACATGTGTAAATGTATTAAATAAAGTTTAATTACCCAAGTTTGAGATTCTGATCTACACCCAAGACCCTCCTGGCAAAACAATTGGCGAGCCTCTACAATATCATCGCTGCGCAAACTTAAAGAGCGGTCAGCACTGCCTCCTCACCGACAGTTCGCGTGATTTCCTATTATTCACTTGCTTTTGTCTTCTTGCCTTAGGTCCAGCTTAAACTCTCGCGTGTCTATCGGGTAACTCTAATGTCTTTTCGCTATAAGTGCTTTAAGGGTTGAGCACATTTGATCCCATATATGTTAAAGGATAAAGCGGTAGTGTTTTCGACTATCGTCAGTACTATTTCATGTCGCTTGCGTAACTACAGATAACTACTTCTTATTCATTTGTTTCGCTTTTGTCTCGCACAAAGAGCGCGACTCCTCGCCATCTGTGCCCCATATGTTAGGACCAGCTAGGCGGAGAGCTGGACCAAGGGCAGTGTCGTCGATCAGAGTCGTCCGGAGTGGCAGCTCATTTAATAAATAGTTATTAAAGACCACTGAACCACCGTCTAGCCCACCTAGGGCAAAGTCTCCAATAAAGGAGCAGGACACCACAGCTTTGATCTCACATTTACTTCGCTTCTCATCTATTACACCACCGGTAGCTGCTTCTTATTCGTTTATTTCACTTATTTACCAGTCTCGTTGATCCATATTTATTCCATTGCATTTATCCATTCATAAATCGTGTCGTATGTTTTACAATATTAACAATAAATATTAATAATAAAATACAATATTAATAGTAAAATAAATAAATACAGTGTTAATAATGAAGGGTTAATTACCCAAGTGTGAATTAAAAACCATCTTTGTGAAGCGTCTCGCCTATTTGTTCAATCCCCCGTGGCAATCCTAAGTTGGATTTGGCGAGCAGATTATCAGATGAATCGCGTAGACGTCTTGTCCACAAAAGGCACTTTACAAAGAAGAAAGGCGAGCAGAGGATTCGAGAAGATCCAAAGAACCACAGATCACGGCGTATAAAGGAAACGATCACCATGATCCTGACGATCTTCTCCATCTTGCCGAGCGAGAGTATATCGAATCATATAGTCATCAATATCGCTGCTATGCAGCGATCCGCACTTTTTGAGAGCGGGGCTCGGTTAAGGGGCAACGCAGGTGAAGAAGCTGAGGAGCTCTCGGAACAGTCCCCGACCAGTTGACCGTCGCGAGTGGCGGTGACGGTTCCCTATCCCCTGCGCCCGCACCCGCTCGTTTATATTTTATCCTCTATTTTTATACGCTTATTTCTGTAGTAATTAATTGACGCAAACCTCTCAATCTAATTATATCTTCCTGAATACGCAGGCAATGTGCCATTTTTATGTTCTCCTTTCGTAATTGGCTTTATAGCTTCCGTGGTGAATGTGCCTTGTTGCTCGCTTTACTTCGTAATTTATCGTGTCTTACTTTGGTTTAATTACCCAGGTTTGAGGATAAACTCTGTGGTAACAAGTCTGTCGGTGTGTGCATGACTTGCGCAAATCGGTCGATTTCTATCACTGAACTACCTCAACCGTTATCCGCCTTATACAGTGACCCGCCAGCATGTACAAAATTATCACTTCTGGTGAGCTCCTCAATTACTTTGAGGTCATCAACGGCCAAATTTGTCAGGCCCAGAACTCCTATACTCGTATTATGAACTGCTGACTTCGCTGCATGCCGAGGTCGAAAAATCACGGAAACGAGGCCCATTGAGCTTTGTTATCTCCTGATGAGGAAGCTCCGAAGCACGGTGACAGCTAATTCTAAAATCGTCGATATTCACCGCGATGCACGCAAAGTCCTAAAAGCTGTTAAGTGCCTGCACAACTACAGCTTGTGCGTGCAACGCATCAAGCAGAGGGACACTGCGTCGTCCAGCACTTTCACTCCTGCACATGACTGACCTGCGTCGACCATACCTCCTGCCGCTTGGACGAGCTGACAGAGAAGCGTCGACGAGGAGAGCAAAAGCAGCTTCAGTAAATACTATGGACACAGCTCTTGCCATCACCACCATGTTCCCCTCCCCCACTCGTCTATCTTCACTAATTCCTGCCCTTCGTATTCTGCTACTATTAGCCGCCATTGCCATGATCGCCCGAGACTACTCTAACTATCGCCTCGCCTAGCACATTCCCCTGATCATCAGTATCATCAAGACGTCAGCTCCATATTCCGCAGCTCCCTACTGAAGCTAATCGCCCAGTGCCAGCCACATATGAAAGGACGGACCACGGACGCCATCTCGGATGCAGACACAAAGTCGAGGTAAAGAAGTCAGTCGAGGTCAAGAAGTCTGGTCTAATTTGTGCTGATCGATATGCAATATATTAGGTCGTCCCACAAGGAATGTCGTGTGCATTGTGTGCTTGCTTTCACAGTTATTCTCATCGGTGGTGAGCTCACTTAGGGTTAGTTTATCGCGGCGTTTCATCTTTTACATTTCCTGTTTTTTTCCACATCATTCCCTCAGGGGTCTCTAAGATTACAGCCTTCAGACTACAATGGACCAGAAAATGATTGTGTACGCGCGTGCTCGCTCTACGACTTCAAATTGAAGAAATCCGCTGCGGAATCGCATCGTTCGTTGGTAGCTGCGTTAGGCGTAGATGTCACTTCTATAAGACAAGGTGGGTGGTGGTTTCAAACGCTTCGCCGCTTCCGACGAAAGTCTTGAAGGCGAAGAGCATGGAAGACAGGCGCCTGTCGTGAATCCTCTCAGCTCTGACGGACTGCGTTGCGACCGATCCGACAAGATCGACTAAGGAGATTGCAGTAGAGCTTGTTTGCTCCAAATCCTACTTCAAATCTTGCTTCAAATCTAAATTAAAGTCGAGTTGACACGTCCTCCAACTTGCTGCATGACAACGCAAAGCCTCATATCGCAAAAGTCGTTCAGCAGAAAATTGAGGCAATTCGTTGGATCGTTTTGCCTCATCCGCCGTACAGCCCTGACATTGTCCCATCTGACTAACACATATTCCGCTCGATGCAGTGCGCCTTGGCTAGGGAAAATTCGCCGTCTACGTCGAAATCCGGATTTGGTGTCCAACTTCCTCGATTCGCGGCCAGCTCATTTCTTTAAAGGCGGGATCAATTCTTTGTGTGTACACTGGAGAAAGGTTGTTGATCATTGTGGCAAATATATTACAGGATTCAGTCTGGCTTTATTTTATTTGTATGAATTTAACTTTTCGGTCTGAAGCGACATTCCGTGCGGGACACCCTGATATATTCAAAAATGTTTTGTCGTCGGCCGCAGTCTAGCGGTCTGTTGGTCTGACGCGGCTTCCTTTTTGAAGGCGGGGCGCGTTCTTGTTTGGCTCCACGCCGTCGCCTACAGCTACGTCTCAGTTGCTTTTGGGTTCCGGGCATCCTCCGCTGGTTGGGTCTTCTGGTTTCTCTCTCCCTATCGTCCAATCTCGTAGTGTTATGCCCACTCATTGGCCTCCATTTCTTACTAGTTATATATATATCGCTGTGCTGTAATTATCGCATATATTATCCAAGTATCTCCTATTATCGAGTATAATGAAGAATTTCTATCAATAAACCTGTATAAGAAAACCCACTGAAGGCCACAGGGTGGCCAGTTGTTTTATACTACCCAAATGAGTCTGGTACCAATTCATCGATTCCGGAGGGATGAGAGGCGTGGTTGGCCTGGGCGGGAAAGCCTAACCTTGAACCTGGTATCGGGTGCATGCAACAGCAGGAGTCTCCACTACAAACAAAGCCTGAAAAATTCATTCAGAAACAACGTAAAGAGATCACTTTTTTACGATGGCGACGTGGACGGTGACTCGGCCAACGCCGCTATTCCCTGAGCGTCAAGTCGGTAGAGCAACCATCCCTCCGTTTTCGTGAGATTCTCGCACGGCACCATCTCATAAAATGCAATCGCATTCGAATTCCAGTCCAACACATTCCACTGCAGTCTGAAAGTTGAAAGCGGAGTCACATATGCTGCGCGTGGCCTGATGTATGTAATATTTATACTATACAATACAGGGTGCGGCGTTTAAATCCTGATAAACTAAATTTAGAATTTTGATTTCAAAATTATTTTGTTCTTTTTTGAGAGGCACGCCCCTTTCACAGTTATTTTTCCTATTTCTTAGTAAGCTTTCAGTGGTGGAATCTCACCTTGTGCAATTTATTTAATTAACTAATTTAAGGAGGCGAGTTACTGTCACAAGCATAAAACACTCAATAGGAAAAAAAGGGTAGAACTGCGTCATAGAACAACAAATAAAAAGTCTATTGCAGAAACACAGACTTTTAAAATATGCCATTAACAATCTAACTTTTTATGTCGCTATGAGATACTATAGTTCAGCTCGAAGGACCTATTCGAATAGGCATTGGAATAGTTTTCATTGGAATTTGAATACTTAAATTCGCGTAGTCAAAGAACCGTTTTTTGAATGTACTCGAATTCTAGTGTTCAAAAAATTACGTTTTTTGAATGTATTCTAACTCCTATTTGAACAGGCATTCGACTGATCACAAAAACCGCCTTTTCCGAATATATTCGAATTCGAATATTCAAAATTTGCGAGCATTCGGAACTTTTCCAATATTCGAGAAAATTTCCAGAGCATACCTATATGAGACAGTAAGGTCTCAGAAACTTGAACAGAGTAACATAGCAGGCGTTCTTCGTCATTCAGTAACGAGTTTAGCTCCTTAATGATCCCGCATGTAAGGAGATTTGTTCTTACCGACAACCTAGCCTTGGGAACTCGCAGCCGGAGTCTTCCTCGGACGGTTCTGTTCAGTGAAACACCGAAAAAGTCTATTGTCCTTATGGAATGCTTGCGAGAAAGTTTTTGAACATCATCAGTAGATCTGCTCTTCTCCTCCTGCTGGAGAGAGACGGACGGTATAAGTAGGTTCGCTCTCTCTCTTGACCACATGGGGCTTGAGTGTACCAAACCATGGCATTACTAGCTTACGTGTAAGGCTGTCTTGAACTCCTTCTAGGAAGTAAATATTTTTCCTCTTGAGCGAATTAAATACGGCCACTCCACTTTCAACCGTGAGACACATATGTAAGTCTTATATGCTCGCAAATATATTAGGTTGGCAACTAATTTCGTGGACTCTCAAGAATCTTCAGCAAAAGTATTTATTAACAAATAATTAATGACAATCTCTAATTAAAATAAGATTCCTTAAAACGCATAAGTGCTTCCCATATATCAGGTAGCTGGTCTATCCCACGGCCGTAGAATTATTGTGCTTTTAAGGCCAAGAATCTTTGGAGGTGGAGGTGCATTTTGACCCGGTCCACATTATTAAATCGTCTTCCAACCAAGAAGTGCTGCACCGAACTAAAAATGTGGTAGTCACTCGGCGCAAGGTCTGGGCTGTAAGGTGGATGAGTTTGACGCTCCCAGACAAGGTCTTCTATTTTTTTTGAGGCGCCCGGTTCGCTAGTTCCTCCGCTTGGTGGTGTCAGAAGGTATTAACTTCTGGAAGCTCGTCAAGAACGGTTCCAGCATTAGTGCTGTAATCTACTCTTCTCAACCGCGCAGGCTGAACTCGGTTGGAATCGGTTCAGACAGATTTTCAGGAGCGGAATTATCTATCAGCAAGATAACGCCAGATCACACGTCACGAATCGGGAGCTTCAAAAAATCGAAGACCTTAGCTGGGAGCGTCTAACTCAGCCACCTTATAGCACAGGCTGTGCGCCAAATGACTAGCATCTTCATAGCTCGCTGCAACACTTCTTGGTTGGAGAACGACTTATTAATGTGGACCATGTCAAAATGCACCTCCAAGGATTCCTGGCTTCAAAAGCACAAGAATTCTACAGCTGTGGGATGGGCCAGGTATCTGATAAATGGGAAGCAGTCCCGCGTTCCAACAGATCTTACTTTGCTTGAAATCTGTTATTTGTTATTTGTTTATGAACACTTTTGTTGGAGGCGCTTGAGAGTCCACGAAATTAGTTGCCAACCTAATAATTGAGGACCTCTCGTTCGTAGGCCTTCAAACAAGTTATAGATCCGGTAACTTCTTCTACAACATTTTTGTAGTGGCTATCAAAACTTAGGTCACACTCCGACACTATGAAACCTAAGTGTCGCGTTTCTTTCAATGGGTTTAAAGATAAACACTTTTTCCTGCACTATTACATGTATTTCCCTTGGTGCTTTTCTACTCCTTCCTATGCAATGTTGTAGTTCCTTTGATGTTCACTAGTGTTCGTTATTCTATGTTCTGGTTTTTTAGTGTTTTGTTTCGCGTTCAGTTTTTGATTCGCGTGGGCATGACCTACGCCTCCAAAGATAAAGATAAAGAAAAAATAAACCCCTTAACATAGGTACCAGACCTGGCTGAGAAGGACAGAGTGTTGACTTGTTCATCAGTTGCCACCGCAGGTCATTGTGTCGGACAAGCACGCATTTAAATTGCCTCAGCGATATCCCAAAGAAGTATCGGGTTGGTGCAAAAGAAATGCAGATTTTTGCTTTACTGGTTTCAACACTGTTTTAAAAAATAAATTAAGACTTTTTCGTAAGGTGTTATACATTGTTGGAAAGCTTATTTATTATATGCGATTTCTAAGCATATATCTGGCATTTTGCTTAAGTCGCTTATCTTACTACGTATAATTTGCTTAATCAGTGGGTCACGTTGACAGTCAGTCAAGAGGAGGGGACCAAAGCCAACGGATGCCTTCGACAGGCGGCGTATGTCAGCCGCGCTTTCTTTGAGCTTAACCATGGGAGATTGCTGCAGAAGTATATCTTTGGCGGCAGATCGTCTAAGTTTACGATATTTTGAGCAGGCAACGTGTCAGGGTATGTATGAGGATCCAGTGCTCAGCTCCGGGATTCCGAAGACGTGCCGCAGACGTCGTCCAACGTGCGTTGGGGTTCAGAAGCAGTGCAGAGGCCGGATTCATCAACGGCTAACCCGCCGGTATAGGGGGTAGAGATACCCACGATGAAACGTGCTCCTCTGACTCTTGCCTTATCTCTGCATGAGTCTTATCTTACCTATACTCCTTACACCCCGAATACCCACGGGTTTTGTTGATGAATCCGGTCCCTGAAGACGTCGTGTAACGTGCATAGGGTAGGGAGAGTGACTATGGTATTCGGAGGAGAATTATTGCCGTCGGACAGTAAACAGTGTCGACCTGTCGACCAATACCTACAATTTTTAATTATTTTTTTTTCTGCTGTTTGAGTCCCTAGACGTTTTCTGTCCTAGACGCACTTCGGATTGGGACTCTTACGATCTGATTCTAGCCACGTGGCCCTTCGGAAAATAAATCGCGAACAGAGGGTGGATGGGCTTCAAAGGAGCAGCGAAGATTCTGCCATAAAACCGGTTTTTTACTTAATAAAAGTAAGAAGGCCTAAAGGAGAATGGAAGAAGATTGGGGTTGTTCTCTACTCGGGCTTTGGGGGCGAAGCTCACATACAGACCTTTGGCAGCCGCTAGGCCGCTGAACGTCTGGTTTAAAAAATAATTTGGTTTTTATCTCCAGATGTCTAAAACGGAAATTTTCGTCAAATATACTTCTACGAGTGGAAACTGGGCCGTACTTCCGCTGGTAATATCAATGAAGTGTGGGAATGTCAGCGAATACACAGTACAACGTTGGTGCAAAAGCTTCGTGCCGGCAGCACCAGCTTCGAAGTTGAACCACATGGCACCCGTTGATGGTCTGTTGAAGGCGTCAGTCGAAGCTGATCTGCGCAAAACCGCGCGTGATATTGCCGAGGAGCTCGACTTCGAACACACTACAGTTGTTCGCCATTTGAAGCAGATTGGGAAGACCAAAAAGCCAATTTGACCGGAAGTCAGAAATATCGTCGCTTGGAGATATCATCGTGCATCTTTCCCTGAAAAGGCTACAGTCAATATCAGGAAAGGCGTTTTAGCTTTAGCAGAGCTTCTAACTAACAGCTGAAAGTCTTCGGAAGGCAGGGAATTACTCTGTTCAAGTTTTAACAACTGCGGTCATAAACGGTTCTTGAAAGACTTTAGAATGCGGCTTTTGAGACTGAATGCAGAGACTGTGTCCCCTAGTGACACCAATGAATGATGAAAAAGTGAATAAGTCGTTTCGATTGTCGATATGATCACTAACAATTTTTGATTAGCTGATTGATTTTTGAACAAGACTTTGATCATAAATTATTCGTCTGAACGATAATGAGCACCAAGTCGAGCCAAGATGCACGAAGCATCGCATAATCCATTCCTGAGGAACACTTGTTTTGAAAATCTTTTCTGAACGCCTTCTGTCTGACTTATAGTGGTTTGCTTTGCTGGTGACCACGGAAGTGTGCAATACTCTAGCAGAGGTCTTACATAGATAAAAAAGCCTAAAGCTGCGAGTTTGGAAGGTTCGCAATATACAGTGCTCACCGTTCCACCTTCAGTTCTTTTGCCAGCTGTCCGAGCTCCTTCCACAACATCCGGCCATAGCCCTTTCGACGAAAGGCTGGCCTGACGTAGAGGTCTTCCATGTGGATGTACTGCCCCGACCATGTGGAGTAGGCGTAGTAGAAGAGCAGCATCGCCGCCGGCTCGTCGCCCTCACGCAGCACGAACCCATCGACGGCACGCTTTTCGAGGTCTGTCGCTAGTCGGCTCTCGTCTATCTGTAGTTCAGGCCGTTCAGTGGAGGAGCCAATATCAGCTTCTTACAGGCAACCGTCTGCGTGACAACTATTGGCTCTGAAACGCCGTCCTTTTCTTACCTTCACATGTTCTGGCATTTTCTCGAACTCGGCCAGCTCTCTGACCATTGACATTAGAACTGCAGCATCAGATGGTGTAGCGCGAGTCAGTGAGACGGCCATCACTTAATCAAATTAGCATTTTTATCATTTTCACGTCGAACTAGAACGCTCTTCTAAGCTAGCCTAAGACTTTGAAATCGAAGAAAAATCTTCCAAATTAAAACAAGTTTGGAATAATTTCTTCAAGGAAAATTTCAGTACAACTCTCTTTGAAGCTCTAATTCATCTGCCCAATAAGTAGAAACCATTTTTGAAATTTTATTAAAATTTCAAATCTTACTTTGAGGAAAATTAATGGTTCAGAGCTTGTTTTGAGAAGTTAGAAAGGAGCCATTATTTCACGTAGAAAAAAGAGATTGCCATGCCCTTTTCCAAGATGTCGCAATTTTTATTCAATTCTTCTTCCTCTTCAGCGTTTGTCCCGCTCCATGGCGGGGTCCGCTCTTCTAATGCCATGTCACCATCTTTCCCGATTTCGTGCTAGATCAGGGTAGACATCAGCTACTTTAAAGTCCCTGTGTAACGTATCAGCCAAGCGCTGCGTAGGGAGCGCTCTGGGCCGTTTTCCAGACACTTCGACGTTAGGGCCTATGTAGGGATGTCCCAGGAGGCTTGATTGGGGATGCAGTTCCCGATCCCAAGGCTCTGGAGACAGCTCCTTAACGAAGACTCGACGACGATATCCGAGATGCGAACTCAACGGAAGGAGCCAGAGATCTGGCGCGACCAGATGACATTCCTAAGAACAACTGTGACTAGAGGAAGACTCGTATTTTATTAAGGTTTGTTATCGAACTACAACACCACATGTCGATTTATGAAAAGCAAATAGCAAACGTGGCATTAAAGAAGGAAATTAAGGATAAAGGTATGTGAATTTGAATAAAGAATTTCGTAGGAAAAGCAGGGGAAGATGGAGAAAGAAAAGGAAGAAAAAGGAAGATTTCAAGGAGAGCAGGAGGGCTCTCCTTGAAATCTTCCTTTTTAGGGAGCGTCAGGTCCGGGGTAAAGAGTAGAGAATCGGAGTTTAACGGAGAAGAAAAGAGCATCATCGTGATTGCAGAATGAGACAAGAATGAGAGAAAAGAGAGAGATGATTGGAAGGAGAAGATGGAGGCCGGTGTCCTAACCTCAGTGGCGGCGATCCTCTGTGTTCTGTTGCTTTGGGAGCTCCTTTTATTTGGTTTTAGGAGCGCTGAACCTAACAACTGTCCGGAATCTTTTCTCTTACTTTCCTATGGTCTTTCCCTGGTCCGCGGTCAACTGTTGCAGCCTTGTGTGTCATAAATCAACCTTTGGGGTTCTGGTTTCCGGGTTCAGTTGTCCTTTCTATTTGGGAGCGGCTGCACAGTCATCACTTGAACTCCTTTGATTTACTGTTGTTTTCGGCGAGTGGACGTCAGTTGGTTCTTGGGGTCTTTTTAGCCTTTTTGGATGCGGTCCATGCGAGTGACTTCACCCGTCAGGCGCAGCAGCATCTTCGTCTCCATGGCGCTTCAGTTTCCTTCGCCCCAGGCCGTACATCGCTACCGGCCACGGTTCTATAGATCTTCGACGTTAAGCGCTTTGGAATCCTCTTGTCGCATAGCACTCCAGTAAACGAGCGCCACTTTGACCAAGCTGAACTCACGCGTGAGTTCACCTCAGCCATCAGACTGCCATCAGGCATGCTGATTCTAAGTATTTAAACATCAAGGTGCGTGCAAGCTCAGTACCGTTAATCCTAATGGAGCCGGATTAGTTTACGTCAGTCGATGAATACTCAGTCTTCTTGACGTTCAGTCTTAGCCCGAACATCTCTAAGCGGTCGCACAATGCTTGTATCTGCCGCTCGAACTCACCTTTATCGTCTCAAGCGAGCATTACGTTAACAGCATACAGTAACGTCCAATGATCTGGTTTCTAAAGATATCGTGTGATGGCATCCTTGACGACAACAAAGAGGAGTGGGGAAAGTGCAAAACCCTGGTGTACAGAGAACAGAGATGGGGAACTTTATCGAGGTTCCAGCTGCAGCTTGCACTCTCTTTGGACAAGAGTATAGCATTCGCACACACTCTACTAGTTCTTCCGAAACGGAATGCTGTCGTAGAGCGCACCCTAGGCTATATGAAAGCGAAAGGCTATATGCACAGGCTTTTGTTTCTTGCGATGCTTCTCCACCAGAAGGCAGGTGGTACGTATGGCATCGATGGTGCTGCAACTAGTCACGAAGCCACCCTGATTGTCGGAAAGCTGGACGACTTCACGATTCGTCTATCGAGGATTCGCTCGAAGATGTTCATGCTGCGCGAAAGCGAGCGAATCGGACGGCAATTGGAGCAGTCTGTAGGACTGCACTGCTTCTTCTAAATCGGGGTCGTCCTACGTTCCCGCCGCCATCAGGCACTTTCCTTCCCGCTACAATCTGGTTCAAAAACTTGGCCAACCACTCAGCAGACTACCAGATTTTCGAATTCCATAAATCAGCTGGCAAGTCATCTGGACCAGTCGCCTTGCCCGGACTCATCTTCCTCAGAGCCGCTTCAGTTTCCTCCACGGTAGCCTTATGAATAGGGCCGTAGACAGGATCCGCAGAGGGGACGGTTAGATGAGGGAACTCTTCCGTCGAGATTCCCTTGACGGTGCCTCTGATGTCTTCTCATTAAGCAGGTTCGGAATTGATCGCAACAGCTAGTCTGTGTAGCATACGCAGAGAAGAAGTGATAAAGTCACTTCTTAGCAGCGACAACGATCTTCATCAGTCGATCGTCAAAGCGTTCCACATTCACAATCGAGTCACGAAATCGTTCGGAGACGATTATTTCGGCACCACTGGTGGTCCTGGGACTTCCACATAGTGTGAGGTAACCAGCCTTACGGCTAGCAGCAAGCCGGCCATGAGTCACCTTGGTATTTCATGGCGGAGCTCTACGCCGACGATGAAGCCGCGACATGGCATCAAGACAGTCACTCCTCCGACGACCCCGCGGACGCCCGTCCATGCCGTAGGCCTGCTCCCTTCATGATCTGCTTTGTCTGTATATCTATACCATGTGTCGTGTGTCTGTTGTACATGTATGAGATAAATCTCCTCCTCTCTGAAGAGTTAGCAGAAGTACAGGAAGCAGCTTCCGACGCGCCACGTTGTTTACTGGTGTTCAGCTCCAACAACGGCACCCTATGCCACTGTTGCCGGCCCGTCTCGTTCTTCACCTGTATTTTTCAAAGACGACTTTCCACCTTTGCCGGAAGACAATTCTCCCTGCTGTGTGACAGCGGATGCCAAGCCCTGTTCTGATGCTAATTGTCTTGACTTGTCAGACGAGGCCTTGCTCGCTTCGGATAGTGAGGAGGCATCACGAGCACCACCTGTTAGCACCCCAACGGCAACACACCGGATCCAGTGCTGTCTCCAGCTCGGTCTCTGATGGGCCGTCCTCATCTTCAACGGAGTCCCCCGGCCAATCCGGCGGTAAGTTTCCCAATCACCTGTGAACGCTGAAACGACGTTTACCGTAACCACCTTAGACGGCTATGTCCATTTCGATAGGGGCATCCCGTCGCGGTCAGTCCTTTTTCCGACGAGGAAGACGTCCTGCACATGGCAGTCGTTTTTGTCAGCATGGTCGTACCCATCCGCCCGCGCCTCCACACCATCGGCACAATTACCAGAATTCAATCCAAAGGGTTTCACACACTACCTCATTAACTCGCACCGTGGGGAATTACGTCAACCCTCGTCCGATCAACGTGCCTCGCGAGGATGCTATCCCCGTAACCACTCAGTTATTGACTAATGTGTACAAGCACCTCCCAGATGCGGGGTACATGCGACTCAAGTTCGCTAAGTTGCTCTTTCCGCAGATACCGCTAGGCGTCGACCGTCCCCGGCATGCATACTGTTCATCGAGCATCAACACCTCGAGGACACGGTCGCCTTCGGCGAGCGCTCCCAGTACATCATCAACGCTCTGATGGCAGGTACGTATGAAAACGTCGATGTCTCCCACCTTGACAGGACACCAAAGAATCGGAACAAATACATCGCGCTACCGATCCTGGATGACGACCGCCGTCCAGTCCCCTATCAGGTAGTCTCCGTTGGTTGGGAACAGGAGTCGCCTTGGAAGCTGAGGGCTTTTTCACGGTTGGTCCCGACCGTCGAGATCTCCACTGCATCTTGTTGGACTTCTTCGCTATCGACACTCTCATAGGTCTCAGAAGGTTCGACAAGTCCAGCATCTCAGTTAAGAACTTTGTGTGACGACGTTAAGCCTACAATTAAGGCAGCGGCTGACCCACCCGTGCCCTCCGAGCTTTCGTGTTCGGCACACTACGGCTCTAGAAAACAACGACGTATTCTTCTTCAGGGTCGCCGAGTTCGCTTTGATGAAGCCCAATATGATGGACGAGCCAGTCTTCCGCAACCCTCTGTCGACAATTCAGCGTCAAGGAACGACGACTTTGTTGCGAGCAGCATTTCAGGGCGTTCCGAAGCGGTAACCTTGACTCCTTCAATTTGCACATTCCCGTTTTCAGAGATTCGGCCCGATGACATGGTGGCCGCTACTTCTTGGGTGAACGTGTCGTGAGCCATAAGGTTTTCGGAACCACCGGCATCAAATTGGTCAACACAAGCTCTACACTTTTATACGGTAATTCTTACCTATGCATCCAGAGGAGAGAATGGTTCCCATCGAAGTGCAGAAGCTACAAGACGATGATCGCGCATTATTTACGATCACGCTAACGACTTCGAGAACTCCGCCACCAACCCTTTGCAGGCCATCGCACGTGCCTTTGTTTCTCACATCGAGGCAGTTCCCATGCAAAAAGCATTACATGTGACAGTTGACTGCGCGAGAGTTGCAGCCTTTTCAAATCTAGACGCCAGATGTTGAAGGATTACCGTGCCAACCCGGAGCTTCATTTCAACATGACACCAAAGCTTCAGAAGGAGTACGAGATCGCTGAGCGCAAAGTATCTCGTTCAGTGGAGAAGATGGTCAAGCTCGTCTTTGTTCTCCGCCGGCCCTCAGTCATCTGTATGACCACAGCGTCACTCCTGAACATCACTCAACCCGGAGACGGAATGTTGCGGGCATATGTTCAATGGTTCGGCACAATTATGAGTGACGAGGCGTCGCAGATACCGGAGCCGGCGCTGGCAGCTATCGCCAGCTGATTTCCCGACGCCCGTCAGGTCTACATTGGTGACATCCACCAGCTGGAACCCCCACGCCCGTTGCTCGCGAACGACCAACTTGGTACAATTCGGGGCGTGTGCTGTCATCACGGTCCTCCTACCTGCTACAACAGTACCTGTGGCTCCACTCGTTACCGCGTTCCGCTCATATCCAGCACTCAATGGCCTCCCCAACATAGTCGCCTACAACGGTGCTCTTGTAAGCGGTACTCCACCAGAAGCACGTCGGCTACTCTTGGACGTCATCCAGTTCCGGACGCAGGCGGTGCTTTTCATGTTCCTTGACATCCACGGCGAATCCACAAAGACCGCCAGTCGCTCGCATTTTAATTCTTTGGAGGCTAAGGTCTGTCTGCAGCTAATCAGTCAGTTAAAGCATGCAGGTATTCAGGCCGCCCAGATATGTATCATTTCTTTCTACAAGGAACAATCGCGCCGTCTTCATGAGAGGCTAGTCGCTAAAGGAGTTGAGCTGACGACGGTTGACTCCGTCCGAGAACGTGAAAAAGAGGTAGTTACCCTTAACAACTAGGACTCACTTTACTGCCTCTTCAGCCGACTTCCTCGACGACTACAAACGAATGAATGTCGCGCGGTCTCGATGTCGCCATGGGCAATTTTTCCTTGGCCACGTCAACTCACTACGCAAGATCCCGTTCTGGCGCAGAGTCATAGACTGGGCCTCCTCTCTCAACGCCATCGTCAATGGTACCCAGGTTGACCAGCTGTTTCATTAAGCTACATCTTACCTAAGTGAGTTCTCCACCACCGTTTTTCTTCCCTCGGTAAGTCCGGGACGGACTTTTAATTAAAGGGGAGGTGTAAGGTAACCAGCCTTACGGCTGGCAGCAGCTGGCCAGTCACGTTGGTATTTCAGGGCGGAGCTCTACGCCGACGATGAAGCCGCGACATGGCATCAAGACAGTCACCCCTCCGACGACCCCGCGGACGCCCGTCCAGGCCGTAGGCCTGCTCCCTTCATGATCTGCTCTGTCTCTATATCTATACCACGTGTCTTGTGTCTGTTGTACTTGTATGAGATAAATTTCCTTCTCTCTGGAGAGTTAGCAGAAGTGCATGAAGCAGCTTTCGCCGAGCCACGTTGTTTACTATAGAATGGCACTAAAGCCTTTTCCTACATATGGCCCTTGACTTGCTGCAGGACCACTCCTGCACCGCACAGAAATCAACTTTCTACGCTCCATTGCTTCACACAACTCGCACGAGGGGCCCCTCAGCGTCCCTACATTCAGCTATGCTACGCGAGTCCTGCTTACGTTCCGGGAATTTCGGACTAGCTCAGTTGCCACCCGATGCAGTCCCCGCATCAGGGACCCTCGCATACTTCTCACACTCGCCGGGCTTTGCGAGTGTGCGGCGGCTCCCGCGGACGCCGTAGCATTATCTCGAGAACTCTGTAACGTCATCAACCATGTGATTTGACAACGGGTATTCGTAGGCCGGCCTGCCGCGAAGGCCTGTCGTCTGGATTCGAATGTCCGTATTCGACTTAGCTCGCAGAAGTGAACAGTTTCCAGTGGCACAGCGTGGAAGAACGGACATTACCGCCATTTTTTCGCCATTTTTATTCAAGTGATAGCAGAATTTCTGTTTGCATAGAGTTTGAGACCTGTAAACGGTACACAGAAAACTGTAAAGAACATACATAGCCTCACTTTCATGGGTAATGTAAGCGGCATTTACTCTATCCACCAAATAAAAGTTGCGGCGAACTTTTTGAGTGCATGACGCGATCTGATCTTTTAATGCGCTATACGCTCGTTTTTTTGCTGTGCTTTAAGGAAAATTTTAATTTACTATTTTTTGCTCAAAATGAAAGTTGCTACACTTATTGGGCAGGCAAACCAAAGGTATCAAGGAATGTCATACTAAATTCTCCTCGAACGAAAAATTATTTGCCCCATGAAAAATCCAAATTCCTAGAGATAATAGTAATATCAGATCTACTTTCTTCACAAACACAGAGGCACTGGATTCCTGAAATTGACAAAGAAATTTATGCTTCTAAACACCTTGAGGCAATATAAAATCTTTAGTACTTTCTTTTCTTTGATCACAGTAATGCGCTAACTACATTAGCACTGATTCTGTTCTTGATGATCTAGGGTTCTCTTAGTTTTTTTCGCATTGTATTGTCATTTGCGTTTATTTCCA
The DNA here is from genome assembly GCA_947396885.1 of Heligmosomoides polygyrus polygyrus. Classification (NCBI taxonomy): domain Eukaryota; kingdom Metazoa; phylum Nematoda; class Chromadorea; order Rhabditida; family Heligmosomidae; genus Heligmosomoides; species Heligmosomoides polygyrus. The sequence continues at coordinate 79,841,114 of OX377203.1, read as the reverse complement.
CGTATACATAAATAATAAATAAATAAATTCTAACCATCTTATTGAGTCCGAAGCTTAACTGCCTAAAGCTTATTTCGATTTGGAAGAGTTCTCCTTGATTTCAAAAGTCCTGGGCTAGCTTAGAAAAGTGTCCAATTCAACGTGAAAATGGCACACACAGTAAACATTGTAGGACTGCCCATGAACGAAATACAAAGAAAACGATTGAATGTGTACATTTTTGGAGACGCATAGGAGACACTTAGAGGTCGCGTATCAGATCTAATCAGAGGAGACATAGTGTATGATGAGAACGTAATGCATTTGAGAAATAGGAACATATGGGGATGGATTGCTCGCCAAGCAGGGGTTACCATCACGAAAGGCGCTAGATAACGCCGCTGCCAACCGATAACTGTGGGAGTCGCGAAACCGAAAAACAGCGAGGCTTTCCTGTTGGAAAAAATTGAAAATTTTGCTGAGTGGGTGACTTTTTTAAATATCAAATGCTATATATTGGAATAACCTTATACTTCCAATACGATTCCGCACGTGGGCGCCCATAAACTCCCTTCATGAAAACTCTCAGCGTGACACTATGCATTAGTTTGAGGCAAGTTCGTAGCGTTTTCTTCCAAGAGTTTTATTTAAACGACAAACTTTTGTGTTCATTAGAAAGCACTTTCCTACTCTACGAAATTGCGTTGTTTGTTTTTAGAATATTTTACTTTCTTGTTTTCAAGCTTAGAAAAGGAATACCTAGGAGGCAAGAATCACTGTTTTCGAACATGCTCTTCTTCGAACTTAGTCGTAGTCGAAAAGCAACCCAAGCGGCCCAGGACATTTGCTAGGTGTACGAAGAAGGTGTTGTAGGAGAGGCTACAGCACAAAAGTTGCTTGCGAAATTCAAGAACGGCGACTACGACTTTGACCCCCCCCCATAGCGGAATACCTTCGGAATTCGATGAACAACGTCACAAGGCACTTTTGGAAGAGAACGCTCACCAAGTAAGTCTAAATTAGTGGATAAAACGAACTTCGACCAAAAACGAAAAACGAAGCTCTTCGTCTGAAAAGACCATATCTTCAATTCCAGACCATACTTCTTCACGACAACGGCAGGCCGGATGTGGCACAAGTCGTCAAAGTCGCACTTCAGGAGATGGAAAGGGAGGTTCTTCATCATTCACCGTGCTTTCCAAAACCTCGCAACAACTAATTTCCACATTTTCAGCTCGCTGTCGAACCTATCGAGGGGTAATATTTACCACCGTTAATGAATTTATCTCGATAACTGGCTCAACAACTTCTTTGACACCACACCGTCCAATTTTTGGTGGAACGACGTAGAGAAATTGGACGAGAGGTGGGATAATCGGTCGTAAATAATAATGTCGAATACGTAATTGATTAACGGAGTATTAGAGTTGTTTTTGTTTAAATAAAACTTTTCGAACAAATGCTAGGAACTTGTTCCTCAACCCAATAAGTAGTTTTTGTAAATAACTACAGCAGAAGGCCTGACGAGCAGCCCTGGCGCCCACCAAGCATTTACGCAGTCAATTCAATAAGAATGCCGCCGCAGTTAGGGGGAATGTATGGCGTAGTCTTTCCATACAACACATAATTAAATTCTTTGCCTTCCAGCAGCAGGATAAACCAAGAAAGATTGTGCGAGGTCAAATAATAGAAATTTCTTTTCTATCACGTTCATACAATGAAGTTTTACTCCTCATGGGGCACTCGGCGAAATGAAATTTTCTTTTTAAAAATCCCTTTTTCAAAAAAAAAAGACAATTTAGACATCATCAAACCTCTATATAATCCCTAGATAGCCTAATTCAGCTCAAGCTCATTTTTATATTAAAAACGTCCGGCTACAATTTAAAAATGTCCAGCTTAAAGTGAAAATGATAGATTTGAGAGTCGTAGAATAGGTAGGAGGACTCAATTTTAGGTGCGGCCCGCGTCCATGACGACGAAGCCGTGCATCTCAGACGACTGCGGAACGATTTCGTTCTGGGAATGTCTTAAATGCCTGAAACACCTAATTGTGTATCGACTTGAGTACATAAAATGCGGCTCCACGATATCCCGCAGAAGTATGTAGTGTGCATGCCGCAAACCAAAAACGCATTGATAAGCAGCGCCTTCTATGAATTTTCTGATCAAATGAGCGAAGTCATTGTACAAACGAGCTTCTGTTGAAGGTGACGACTTGTTTTCGGTTGGTACTTCTTATACCTCTTACGCTTACGGATAAAAAAGAGGATGAAAGACGGGGTTACTCGTTCCCTTTCGGGATGCGCCATGCATTCTACTTCCGCAGGAGGCAATTGGAATGCGTATTTGGCCATACAGTGACTTTCGGTGGCCAGTCACTGTGTAAATCAGCGTTTTATCCTTCCCATACAAATCTGGTACCACGTCACCGACCCCGGAGGGATGAAAGACTTGGTAGGAGGCCTGGGCAAAACGCGAACCAAGAACCTGGTATCAGGTGCATGCGATGGCCGGCACCTCCTCCAGTTGTTCTACCACGCGCCCATGGAGCAGCAAAATAAGCATTGTAGCCACAACTGTAGGCCTATGTTTCGCAGGAACATATGAGTGACTCTGGCACATTTATAGAGCTTGACCAATGAACTGAATTCGTCAGGTTAACATCGGGCACAAACTGGAAAAGACCCGCATCGGACGGACTAATCAACGATCGATCAATCAATCGATAAGCTGACAAACACACACGCACATACACTTATAGAACATGAAAATCGATAACAATAGCAATCATCAGAGGAGGTAATCAATACTTAAATGACAACGGAGACAGACTAAGGCTTCAACAGTGGAAGGCTGAAGTGTAAGTGACAAACGTATCCGGCTATATGTATAGGCAGTGCCCAGCGTCATCACTAGGCGGCATCGAATTCCTCTCGAATACAACGACAACAATTCTTGTTCTAGTCCTGTGGTGAGAATGTACAGCTCCGCAGAAGTTCACAGTACTCGTCTGGAAGACACGTGAAGTGGGAGAAGTGATCGATCTCAGAGATCCTTGACGGCCGACAGCGAAGGCTTCGGTATCTGCGATTCGACGTCCAAGAACTGCTTCATGGTGTCGACCTGGAAGTGCTGGCTTTGAACATTAATGTGTCAACAAGCGAATTCATGCACCACTCCCTGACTGCCGTGCGAGCCAATGATGAATCAGGTTATGCGAAAGGACCGCAGATTTTAGTTAATTCAAGCTTGTTAACTACGCATCTTTTAGCGCTCTGTAAGCACATTGATGTGCTCCAATATTTTTACGCCCCTACATGGCCTCAAAATTCAGCATTTACTCGGCATGAGTTTTGATTTTCCTTTCATGATCTTGAAACAAAATACACAATGGTACACGTCGTGAATGTGGGCAGCACTGAGAAGTGGAAACGCGCCAACCAATCATAACCTATGAAACAAAGACCGAACAGATTCTAGTGCCCATATTACTGGCTAGAACCCAAAAATACCACATATATCGCTAAATATACCAATCTCACGTGGAATTGGACACTTTTCTAAGTCAGCTTTAAGACTTTTGAAATCAAAGCGAACTCTTCCAAATGAAAATGAGCTTCCTCTACATTAAACTAGAAACCCTCCAGAAAGGTTAGAATAATTTTTGTTCAAGGAAAATTTTAATACAACTTTCTTTGATGTTCTAATTCACTTCACAATAAGTGAAAACATTGAAATTTTAAAAATTTTGATTTCTTGAGGAAAAAATCATGGTTTGAAGCTCCTTTTAAAAAGAAGGAAGGCGGCTATTTTTTAATGCCCAAAAAGTTTGCCCATACCCTCTTCCAAAACGTCGCGATTTTCATTCGACGGATACCAAAATTTCTGTTTGCCCCTGTTAACAATATAACAAGAATAACTGTAAAGAACACACAAATCTCATTTTGATGGTTCATGTGAGTGGCATTTACATTATCAATCAAATAAAAGTTTTTGAGTGCATGGCGATATCTGATCCTTTAAGGCGCTATATCTTGCTTATTTGCTGTGTTTTAAGATAAATTTTAATTTACCCTTTTTCTCCAAAAATAAAAAAAATTATAAAATTATTGCTCTCATTCGGACAGATAAAACAAAAAATTTCAAAGAATGTTATACCAAATTTTTTTCTTGAACAAAATTAATTCTCTCCGCCTTCTTGAATCCGTAGTTTAACCTGCCTGATGGTAATTTTGATTTGGAAGAGTTCGGTTTGATTTCAAAAGTATTAGGTTAGCTTAGAAGAGTGTCCAGTTTGATTTTAGAAGTGTCCAATTTGATTTGAATTGTCCAATTTGGATTGAAAAGCGTCCAGTTTGATTTGTGAAGTGTCCAATTCAACGTGAAAATGGGAAAACATCGGCAAAGTAAAGTGTGATATTTGAAAAAATCTATGACGTTTTTGCCTGAAATACGAAATTTTCGGGTTTCATTTAAAAACACATGTCTATAGAAGTTGTTGTGACGGTGAGCCAATGAGCTATTCTGTGAGCTATCCCTTTCGAATAAATGTGGCTCCAATTCAATCGCGCCGCTGAGGTAGATGGCTTGTTTGGCTTCAGTGAAACTGAGCTCGAGGTTCGATATTGGTGTACAGGAGATCGGCATCTACCGACTGAGCCATGTGTATCCAAGTTTTAGATAAATATGAGAAAGTTATCTAGAGTCGATTTAGATAAAGCAAGACGCTACTGTCTAGAGTGGGGCTACAGAATGTGTCAGTTCATTGGTTCCTAAGGAACTGCCAAATTGCGGTAATCGTTCAGTTCCAAGAGATATTTATTTATTCATGTATTTATTGACCTTATATGGTGCGCTAAAAATCCCTCAAAGATCTCATGGATCACAAAATTTGTAACTGTCAAGTGACGTGCAAAAACAACTACCTAACATGACACAAAGGACAAATGATTTTAGCAGAATCAAAATATTTAATATTTAGAAGCAAAAGCAACGAGCCAAAAGGGCTAGTTTTCAATCATTTCTTCATATTATACAACTGTATTTAAAAGCTTCGGCATGAAGGCTGTCAATAAGGAATAAGGAAGGAAGCACTAAGGGATGCAATCAGAACAGCACCCACCTTGTCCTTGAATCGCCCTAGGGTGTGCGAGACTCGACTCCTGTGTATCAAGTACGAGAACAGCACAAACACAACCACGACCGGGACTGAAATGTGTCGTTAAAACGAACCGACGAGCCGAAGGAATTCGCTTGCTGTGGAACACAGCACAACTCACTTAGCATTGCTGTCGTGATATAACCGGCCAGCTGGTAGTCGACCGAAGTGAATTTCACGAAGAAGATGATTCCTATTTCCGCCAAGAACAGCAGAAGACCAATGCACGTCGAGAACAGCCACGACAGGTCAATGTAGAATCTGGAGCAGGAGGGGTGTACGCTAAGCTTCGGGCGTCGATTTTATAAAACGAAAATGTAATGTCAAATTTCCGGTAAATCGTCAAATTTCGTTGAAAATATACTTAGCTTACGCATGTTGTAGTATATGACAGATCAGTGGAAACGTTTCACGTATATACCATGAACAGGTAAAACTACACAGAACTTACTTGACATGAAACATGAGCTTCCAAACAAAAACGATCACATTCTAATTGGAATTATGTCCGCTTTAGAAGGATCAGGATATATTTCCGATGAGAATGATTAACTATGACATTTCTGAAATATTCCACTTCGCCTGCCCCAAAAAATGCCCCAATGCAGCGTTTGAATTGTCCTAAATTGATCTCTTTCTTTAACCACTCAAAATAGCCATGCGCGTATTTTAAAATGCTGAAATCAGCATTTTTCAGTGTTCCAAGAACAGATCGCGCCATGCATTCATTTAGGTGCAACAGACAGAGCAAGGTTCGCTCTATTTGTGCCACACCAAATGCTTCTAATTTTGTTGTGGTTTCTTCTTAGAAATTTTCCTTCATATATTACTAGATATTACTAGATTGAAAACAGGGGATTTATTGATAAGCCTCCGATACAATGTATTTGAATTTAAAAAAATTCCAGTAAGACCAGATTTTGACGAAAAGTGTCGTTAGTTCGTTAAATTCGCAAAACTGCAGGGCTCTCGATCACAAATACTGGAGACGCCAAAACCATTTCAAGCAATGTAAAAAGGAACATTTTCTCAGAACAAACAAAGCGATGAATTAAATCAATAGAAGAAAATATAACAAATGCCATACGAAATGCAATGACTGACTTTAATCGAATGTGCGGTGAGTCCTGCGTACATCCGGTGGCCTCCATGTAGGGCAGAATACAGGTGGACATCATCAGCGCCAACAGATGCACTGAGACGAGCAACGTTGTGACGACGCCAAGCAGAATCAGCAGCCAATGCGGCGTATTCTGGTCGTACTGCAGCTCCACAAGCGCTACCTGGAAACGTGTACGGTAGACTACCTTTGGAGCGGAGGGTCTATTGCGCCTTGCACTCTACCACTATACAGAACCGTAGAAGCCTTTGGTAACATAGAGCCTTACGGATAGCGCACTGATGTGGAGTTTGACCAAAATCGTTTCCAAAATGAGTTTAATTTCAACTGTTCTAATAATAAGAGTGTGTTTGAATTTTTCCAAAAATGCTTTTGCTAACCGATGGTAGCTTCATCGAAGCTCGCATACAATTTTCAATCCATCAAATTATTTCACCAGTTTTCACACCTCACCGAAAATCAGTTACGATGTCTGCTCTCGATCTTATTTGTAGAATTTCTTTCGAGCTTTTTGTGTTTTTGTGTCAGTTGTCCATTGTGCTGCGTCTGTATTAGGAGGACAATCTCATAAGCATTATTTTGTGCAAATAAATGAATAAATAATCAGGTTTTTACTTCATGGCCCAAAAACGTAAAAAGAAAACTTTAGTTAGTAACAATGTAAGGAAGTATGTAAACGCTTCTAAAGGCAAAAATAATCACTCCACCACGACAGTTTATGGTTAGCTATAGAAAAAATTACTGCTCTTTCCTCTTTAGTAACATGTCCTACTACTATTTTTGTTGCAAAAAGAATAAAATGTTTATGAAAATTCAACAGGCCGTGACCTTCTTGGCGCAGGCGAACTGTATGCTTTCAAAGAAAGTCATGTTGGTCCATGTCGAGAACGTGGGCAGCATTGAGGGATGGGAGCGTGCCAGCCAATCATGACCCATAACCATGAACGGACGTCAGCCAATCAAAGTAGCGACCTGATTCGCTAGCGCGCTCCCACCTCCCATTGCTGTCCACGTTCGCGACTAGGACCAATAAAAACTCAGATCCATTCCACTACATCATTCACACCAACTCTGTGTTACCGTTCAACCTCCAGAGTGTTTGTGAGTGCGAAAAAGAGCAAATGATGGGCAGTGTGTTAGAAACGGAGTGACAAAGCTCGGCTTACCATAGCGAAACCAGCGAGAAGCGCCGATGTCCTACTGCTGGCCTTCAGCTGTGCTTTGCTCAAGTCGTAGTTGTACTTCTCCGACATGTCCAGCTCTCCTCGATGCCTAAACGAAAACGTCAAAGAGCGGCAGGACAGGAGCGGACTTTTGGAATGTGTGAAAGGCAGCAGCAGCTGTGCACACAGCGACGCCACAGCTGAATCACCAGACACCATTATCGTTCGCACAGAACGCTGCACTGTCGATCGAATGTTTCCATCACCCTCGTCTGACATGAAGGAAACTCTACCCCGAGTACGTGCCTCTACTGACCTAAAATCCAGCTCCGTTCCACTGGTGTTAACGCCTCCCGACAGACCAGGGCTAGCCGGAACCCTGAGCGACGTGGTTGAGGAGCCGTTCTGCGCCGCCGACGGCACGTTGAGGAAGAACTGCGGCAGCGGCCACGGAATCGTCGACGAGGCGTTGTTGCCGTTGCCATGCCATGAAGCCATCGACTGGATGTCGTCGACCGAGATCGAGCATCGCGGGCCGAGCGACTTCTTCAGCAAGGCGCTCCGCGACGGGTCGAACGAGCGCGGCATCTAGGTTGAGGACGAGCGGATTTGCCAAGACGTGGAGGAAAACGAGCGAATTCGACAAAAATTGCGGATCTATCCTAATCGGACGGGGGAACATAGCAATTTCCGTCTCCTACTTGATTATTAATATCTTCAGCGACATGTCACCGACCATCGTCACTTCTAGGTTTTCTTGAATATTGGACCTGCAGCTCAAGTAAGGGAAGAAGCAAAGATCGCCGATGGCTTCTGCCAGTTGCGGTCCGACCAAGTCGAGACGCAGGAGAAGATCAAAAGTCTGAAGAGAGGTTTCTGAGAGCAACAAGATTCGAAGTTCAAGAATTTCTGCGACAGCCTCAGCTCCTCTCCCATGACACGAGGGGCTTTCCTTTAAATTTCAGCAATTGACACTTTACGTTTGCCCCCTCCCGACTAGGATATATCCTGAATGGAGGTACTGATGACGGCAGAAGTCAGAACACAAAGATGTTTTCGTACTCATATTTGTCGCATCAGCTTCACGTTCAAACATCAAAACAGGAAAATGGTAATTAGAAAAAAGTGGCAGTTTCTATTGGAGACTCTATTTTTATTTATTTTTTAAACAAATTTATTTATTTATTCAATTATAAAATAAATGTATTTGTTTATCCAATAAATGCACTTTAAGTGCGCTGAAGTGTCTCATAAAAGAGCAAAAATAACAAAAAACGCCAATGCAGAAAAGAAATAGGAACCTCTAACTTTTCTCATGTTGAAACCTCGGGATGGTAAGTTGACAGTTATTATGCCACACGAGGTTTTTAGGTGGATCCTTATTTAATTTTTTTTAAAATAAAGATTCACCTCAAAACCACATGTGGCAAAATGATAGAAATAGGAATATTGACCAAAGAACAGAAGATTTGAAACAACCAGCAAAAACGTAATGAAATCCGTCATTTGTAAAGAAATTTTGCTTCATTTTTCTATTCATGCAGATTTCGCTACTTCACACAGAATTTTGAGTAAACAGAACTTCAAACATGTAATGGTTGTTAGATATTTCGGTCCTAGTCGTTAATGCAGCCAACATCGGCGACGAGCACACGCCATCCAGTCACAGCCAATGAGAGCACCGACCGAATACGCTTCAGCCAATTTTCGCTCCGACCTTCTGCGTGGAATGCCTATTAGATGCCTGATTGGTCTGGGTCGTATTTATATTACTAGCACCAATTTCTTGTTTTGTTTTGTTTTTATATTTTTCTAGAACTTCTTTATTTTGTGGAGTTACCATTAAAATGTTAAAAACACGTAGATAACTCTGGACACGAACACTATTTTTTGCAACTGTTTAATTTAATATGAGTGATTCATTTAAGGGCTGAATAAAGGCGGAAGAAAACACTCAGCTGGCCGATCCGTATGTGGGATGCGACGCGCATTCTACCGCTACAGGCAATATCATCCCAGCCGTTTCCAGCAAGTTCCACACCAAGTTCGAGCCCTGGACGAATGGTGTCTTAGTTGGCATGTGCGAGAGTTTAAACAAGAACCAGGATTCGTGGTGCACGCTGCAGCCATCACCTCTTCCGACTGCGCTACCGCGAGCCTATATCTCATGCATATCCACAAATTCTGAACAAATTTCAAACTAAAGTTCCATAGGGCGTATAAAATCTGCGAGCTGCTTGTCTTGCCTGGGTAAACACAAGTATGGAAAGTGGAGGCTAGAGCTGCCTGCTCTAAGATTAGTACGATACCTAGGTGCTGAGCAAAGCGCTGCGAACAGAACGTTATTTAAAAATGTAAATAATAAAATATTTACAGGCATACAAATTAAAGATCTAAAAACATGGAGGTAAAAGACGGCGCTACTCAATCCCTTTTTTGGGTCGCGCCACGCATTCCACTTCTGCGTGATGTCGTGGAGGCGATTTAAACATGTATTTGGCCAAATACTGACTTGCGGTGGCCAGCCAATGAACAAGTCAGCACTTTACCCCCCCCCCCCCCTCCCCCGCCCGACAAGTCGGGTACGAATTTAACGACCCCGGAGGGATGGAAGGCTTGGCTGGTCTTGGCGGAAAATCCGAACCAAGAACCTGGAATCGGGTGCACGTGACAGCAGGCACCTACTCCGCCTGCACTATAGGGCCCAACAAATACAATATATGAAAAAACAAAAAAGATGTAAAAATATGGAAGAACAAATAAGCATTATTCCCTCGTAAACTCAGAAGTTGTAAAAAGTGCAACAATTTATTTAATTAGAGGGTGGAAGAGCGCTGAAGAAACAGGATGGAGTCTAGCCGACGTTCCAACAAAGGCTTGACTCACCAGCCATTTTATCAGACAATGGAGCACTGTCAGGGCGCACTGTAGGGTTTCATAAGCGAAGAATTGAAGTCTAATTCGTTTTTGAGGAATCGTTCGATGTAACGATGACTTCTAGCTCAGAGTGAAGGTTTCATGTATGTCTCGAAGGATAAAGGACGACGCTACTCTATAGCTTTTGGGACGCGCCACGCACTCTACTTCTACGGGATGTCGTGGAGGCGATTTGAATGCGCATTTGGCCATACAATGACTTGCGGTGGCTAGCCGATGAGCAATTCAGCGGTTTATCCCACGGATCTCCCTCGATAGAGAGCCTTCGGGCTCTCTTGTTAAGAGGGATCTCGGGCCGCTTGTCGCAGGGCCACGTGGCGCGTCCCCGGGTGGTGGATAGGGGAATTAAACGCGAACCAAATGCGACCGTGTACTGCCCAGAGACGCAGGTGGGATGCAGGGGATGGACTCCTTGCTCCTGCTGTGTCGGGTCGACGCGTTCCTTGTGCGTGGGAGCGGCATGTTCGTGCACAGTGTGCGCGGATGTGTCCGTGACTGTGCGGATTGTAACTGTGTCGGCTCGGCCAAAAGCTTGCACTCGGTAGACTGGGAGTACATGTAAGGCGATTCGAGGCCGCCTTAAGTCTCGCCCCGTCCCTTCGGGCAGTCTGGCTGGCTGCCCGGAGTACCCCGCCCGCACGACAGAGCCTGACTAGCTACCCGTGTTGTATTCCAGTCAAACACAGCAGCACTAAAGGGCCTCATTCCCCTGACCCCGAAAGAGCCCCCATTTCTGCAGCGATGGGAAGGACGAGTACGGAGAGGCTGCTAAAATCTCAGGGCCTAACCAGGCTGCGCAAACTGAGAAGGACTAGGATGACGATCTGTACTTACAACGCCCGCACGCTTGCGTCCGAAGCATCCGTCGAGGACCTGATGATGCAAGCCAGGAAGATCAAGTACGACGTCATCGGAGTGACCGAGACGAGAAGACACCACCCTCTACACGCCGCCTACGACTCCGGAGAAGAACTGTTCCTCGGAACATGCGACAGCAGGGGAGTAGGCGGCGTTGGTGTCCTCGTCAACACGCACTTGGCCATGAACATCGATTCGTACGAGTCTCTGACAAGCCGAATCGGACGTCTGCGACTGAAGCGATGTGGCTCCGTACCAGCTTTGACTGTGTTCGTCGCGTATGCCCCAACATCCGACTACGACGACGAAGACGTCGAGGCCTTCTACGTGGAGCTGGAGAAGTTCTATAAGGAAGATCACACCTTCTACAAGGTGATCGTCGGCGACTTCAACGCCAAGATCGGGCCACGAAGGTCGCCGGAAGAACTTCACATCGGAACCCACGGTTTGGAGTGGAACGAGCAAGGTGAAAGGCTGTCTGAGTTTATCATGTCGACCAAGACCATCCATGGAAACTCGCAGTTCCAGAAGCCTCCCTCCCAACGATGGACCTGGGAATCCCCCGGTGGCCAGTTCCACAACGAGATCGACCACATCATCTTCAATCGCAAGTATTGCCTGACCGATGTCTCCGTTGTCCCCAAGTTCTACACGGGATCGGACCACCGCCTCCTTCGCGCGAGGTTCCGCTTTTCGCGTCAAGGAGAGAAGGCCGCGAAGTTCAAGAAGAGGAATCCCAGAACGACCATCAACTGGGATCTCTACACCTCTCTTGTCGGCCTTTGGGAAGATGCCGTCGTGGACAATGTCGACGAGGAGTACGATCGCTTCGTGCACCATCTCCACGATAGTGCTAAGGGAGCCGAGAGCTTGAAGACCGCCAAGAGACGCCTGTCTCCGGAAACTCTCGAGCTGATACGCCAGCGTGGAGCAGCACGAGCGTCAGGCAACTACCAACTGACGTCCGAGCTTGCAAAGCTATGCAGAGCGGCGATAAAGGAAGATCTCAAAGAGAGAAGGGCGGAAGTGTTGGCTGAAGCAGCAGAGGCAGGGCTGAGCATTCGCAATGCCCGCCGGAACTTCGCCAACTTCAAGACCAAGATGACCGCTCTCCGACGTCCTGACGGAACCATCACCTCTTCCAGAAGGACCATGGAGAAAGTCATCCACGACTTCTACTCCGATCTCTTCGATAGCCACGTCCACCTGCCCCCATGCCATCTTCCGCAGGATGGATACGTCGTCCCCTCTGTTCTCCCTTCCGAGATCCGACACGCCATCTCGTCGGTGAAGAAACGTACAGCACCCGGTCCCGACAGGATCAGACCCGAACACCTGAAGTACCTCCCGCCAGCGCTCATCAACACCTTGGCGCGGCTCTTCACACGCTACCTGTCCGAATGCAAGGTTCCATCTCAGTGGAAGACCAGCAAGACCGTTTTGCTGTACAAGAAGGGAGACGTGCACGACATTGGCAACTATCGCCCGATCTGCCTGTTGTCCGTAGTCTACAAGCTGTTCACTCGAGTCATCCTGAATAGGATTAGTAGAACGCTGGACGAAGGACAGCCATGCGAACAAGCAGGATTTCGGAGAGGATTCAGCACGATCGACCACATACACACCATTACGAAGCTCATCGAAGTGTCGCGAGAGTACAAGCTGCCGCTGTGCCTTACGTTCATCGACATGAAGAAGGCATTCGACTCCGTCGAGACTGAAGCGGTCATGGAAGCCCTCTTCACCCAGGGCGTTCCTACTCAGTACATCAGAGTCCTTCGAGAGCTGTACAGTGGATTCACGACCAAGATCTCACCATTCTACAACGACGTCGTCATTGACGTGAAGAGAGGGGTTCGACAAGGGGATACCATATCCCCGAAGCTCTTCAGCGCCACCCTCGAAAACGTCATGCGCGAACTAGAATGGGAAGACATGGGAGTGAAGGTCGACGGCCGGCAACTACACCATCTTCGCTTCGCTGACGACATCGTGCTCATAACACCGAGCATCAGTCAGGCGGAACGAATGCTGGCCGACTTCGATCGTGTATGTGGAGGCGTTGGACTGCAGCTGAATCTTACGAAGACGATGTTCATGAAGAACGGATGGGTTTCTGATGCCCCATTCTCGCTCAACGGAACGAACATCTCCGAATGCTCCAGCTATGTGTATCTGGGTCGCGAAGTCAACATGGCCAACGACCTAGCACCAGAGCTGAGCAGGAGGAAACGAGCGGCTTGGGGAGCTTTCAAGAGCGTCGAAGAAGTCGCGAAGAAGACGAAGAACGTCCGACTCCGTGCCCACCTATTCGACTCCACTGTTCTTCCTGCCCTAACATACGCCTCAGAGACCTGGGCTATACGAAAGCAGGATGAACACGCGATCAGCGTCGCGCAGCGTGGAATCGAGAGGACGATGCTCGGAGTGACACGACTCACGCAAGTGAGAGAAGGCCTCCGGAGTTCCGAGCTTCGCCGACGTTCGAAGATCAGAGACGCTGTCGCATGGGCCAAGTCGTCGAAAATTAGGTGGGCCGGCCACGTAATGCGATTCGCAGACACCCGCTGGACGAGAGTCGTCACAGATTGGATTCCGCGGGATGTCAAAAGAACACCAGGACGCCCACCAACGCGTTGGTCGGACTTCTTCGTGAAAGCCCTGAACGACCGATATGACGCTCTTCGTGTCCCTCGAGCGAGGAGGATCCATTGGACCACTCTGGCACGCGACAGGGACGAATGGAGACGCTGCTGGCGCCCGCTCGAGCAAGTCGATGATCAACGGGACGACAGGTGATACAGGTGATCCTTTCCATACAACGCTGTTACCAAGAAAGCTGCACACCGCCAAAAAACTGGAATTCCAGCATCTCACAAAATTCCCAGACATTTTCTACAACGGAAAAAATGAACCCTTAGCAGAGGTGATAAGGCAAAGTCGATCAGAGACCGCCTAATCGCAATGATCTCTCCGTTTGGCACAGCGTGCGCAGGGCAGCGGGAGTGCCGAACGATCTTGTCGCCCGCAAACTCGTTCCTCCGACTTCATTTCGTTAAACGAGAACTCGAGCTGAAATACGGGCGCTCCGGTGACGTGCCCCTGATATCAGCTGTGCGCCATCGCGATGGCGCTCCTCCGTTCAACCTCGACTAGCGCTAGGAAACGAGGAAAGGCCTATGGCTGAGGTATTACACAATGGCAAGTTTCACAAAGGATAAATACAGCTGTTAATCAATCCCTTTCCGGGATGCGCCACGCATTCTATCTCTACGCGACGTCGCGGAGGGAATGTGAACACGTATTTGGTCCGAGCAATGCCTTGCCATGACCAACCGGTGGACAAGTCAGTGTTTTATTTTTCTCACGATCAGAAAGAACCTACAGTTTAACCACTATCATACATTATACTCTTCTCATTATACCATTATATTATTATACAGTACAACATTATTATTATATACGTTATAACATAAATAATATCTTCCATTTTTTTACTTTCAAGAAGAGAGAAGTTGGGAATTATTATCATTATATACATTGCAATACGTAAGGGTGTCTCAAAAATGTATACACTGTTTAAAAGGTTAAAGCTTTGCTGCCGCTAAAAGTATAACACTAAAAGAAGTTAAAGGCAAAGTCGCAAAAAATAGAAGTTTTGTGATGTATGAGCGGTAGGGATCGCGCCATGCACTCGTTTGAATATTTGTTTTTAAACTCGACTGATTGTGTCAGTTGAATGTTTGTTACACTTTCTTCCTACACTGGCAGTACCAATTGATTTGTGATTTCTTTAAAGTTTAAAATTCAAAAACACGCTGCAGCTTGCGGCAAAATCTAGGGTATCCTAAAAAATGTAGGTAATGGTCGAATGGTTTTAACGATGCTGATGGTGAAGCTTTTGGAGATGTTTGAGACCCATATTTAAGTACAGGATAACAAAAACTACAAAACGTGCCAATTGTTAAGATTGCGCCATGCTCATGTCTGAAACCTTACTTCTCAGACCCGGTTGGTTGTGCATGAGTTGAATGCTTGTTGCAGTACTATGCTCCTTTTAACGTTTGGAACTTGATAGTCCACTACAACTTCATGTAAACCTTTAACATCTCCAAAATCTTTACTGGCAGTAATGATATGGTGTTTCATATGGCACCTACGTTTTCTAGAATACCCCGCATTCTGCCACAAATTGTAGTGCACAGCAAAGTTCTAGAGGAGCACATCACAGGTTAAAGCGGTCAATTAATAGCAAGACTTAACGGTACATGTCGCATAGGTGAGCAGTATTGGTAAGTGGGAGCGCCAGCCAATAATAACCAAACAGAGCACAGCCCGAACACATGCCAATCCATCAGGGTGCCCACTGAATACGCCCTCTCTGAACGGCATCCCCATTCATTGTGGTCTGATTGGTTTAGGCGTTCCCACCTACGAATGCTGCTCACTTACCCGACATATACCGACTTAGCAAGCATTCAGCCCATGCGCTGCCAGTGGGGTCTGAAATTTAAGGTTTCAGACGGGTACATGGCGCAATCTTGACCATTTGCCCGTCACAGAGTTTTTGTTATCCTGTGCTTTCATCTGAGTTTCATAGATCTTCAACAGCTTCACCAGGAAAAGCGCTAGAACCTTTCAAACAGTCCGTGCACTTCTTATAATACCTTGTATAATACAATAATAATTTTTTTATTTTTATAATACCTTTTACCTTACTATTTGCTGCAATTGGTAGCGTGTTTTTATGTTTTGAACATCAAAAAAGCACAAATCAATAGACTCAGTCATTCTATGGAGAAACTATAACAAGTATTCAAACGAAACACAATCAATCGAATGTAAAATGCAAGGATTCAAAAGAGTACAAGGCGTATTCCCCACCGCTCATATGTCAGAGAATTTCTGTTTTCTTGCGCTTCAATATAACCTACCATCCTCTTCGATACCTTCATAGCTATAGATAGAAGTTATAGTTACACTGCCTTTAAACAATGTATACGTTTTTAGGCACTCTGTATATCGAGTAAAAGATGGTCAGACGAAACAATAGAACGACTTCATTTAACGGCTATTGATATTCCATTAGCGCCTATCGATTCCACTGAACTCTTGCTACTTTTTCAGCAGACCTGCTGTTCACACAATGAATTCTCTGGGCAAACGTAGAGTCAGAAATGGAATATGAATCAATGGCTAAGCCTGCAATACTTGAAGAATGAAAAGTATCGCTACCGTAATATAAATTCAGAACGGGCGGCACATCTCAAAGGGAAGTGACCAAAGCTGAAATTTATGCCTATCGTTATCCTAATACATGTTTGTCGAATTCTACAGTCTAGAGGATCTTTAAAGGAATCTCGAGCAGATATAACCACGCAAATAAGTGCCCAAATAATGACAATAATCATTCTTAATCTTATTCCTATTACTATGCGCTGCGATCAAAACTCGTAATGGCGCAGAGCATTCTCACCTGGTCAGCAGGAAATTCGGGTTCGAGTCCCGCCTGACGCTAGAGTTTTGATCGCAACGAACATCGTTAAATTTGCTTACCACCACTTGAGGCTTAAGTAAAATGAATTGAATAATAATAATCTCTCTAAAAAGGAGCTGCTAACCTATAGATGGGATCATATAGATTGGTAGTTAAGGGATGCGCCACGCATTCAACTTCAACGAGGTATCGTGGAGACAATTTAAAAACGTACATATTTAGCCTATACAGTAACGTACGGTAAAGGATAAGGATAAAAGACGGCGTTATTCGACGCTTTTTGGGATGCGCCACACATTCCATTTCTACGGGACGTCGTGGAAGTGTGTTGGATGCATATTACGGTGGCCAAACAACGACTTGCGGTGGTCACCTGATGAACAAATCAGCGCTTTGTTCTTCAGAGACAAGTCTGGCACCAGATCACCGACCCCGGAGGGATGGAATGGTTGGTTGGCCTAGACGGGAAATCCAAACCATGAACCTGGTATTGGGTGCACGTGACAGCCGTCATCTTCTCCAACTGCGCTGCAATGCTACCAAGAATGGTTTAGCATTATAAAAACTAGTAAGTCTACGAATTTGTTTCTATGCGTATGCTTTTCTATGCCAGAGTATATCAGTGAAAATGCCTCCATCTAAACGATGTTTTCTGGAATCAGAATGCGTGGCGTATACTAGAAAGTAATCCCACAACAAAGGTTACAAGGAAATATATAGACTTAAATTAAAGATGCGGCAATGGATTGAGTCCTAAAACTGAATCTAGCTTCCAAAAAACTCAAAAAATTCCAAATAATTCAATAATCCACAGTTTTTTCTGCAAAGAATGTTGACACTACTTCGCTGATCTTTGTACCAAGCCCTTGGAGCTGTTCTCACCACTGCGTCGGACCCTTTGCTTCAAAGAGTTTCTTAAAAACAAGCGACGCAAGAATCCGCCAGAGAATAACGCTGTTGATAACGTTACAGATTGGATCGTGGAAAGCAAACATCACTATCGGAGAGAGGGCGATAGACTGATAAGAAGCAGAATGACGAGTCAGCGTCTCGGCCTCTTCTTCTTCGAGACAGAAAGAACCTTTTCTGGGAAAACTTGGGAAAAGGTAACGGGAAACTACAAACATAGCCGACGTGCTGTGAATTTCCTCCGCTAACAGCTACAGCACAGACCACCACCGGCATCACTGATTCATAACAGCGCTCATGCAATTCAATCAACGACGACACTCCCGCGATCAATGCTAACAGTCAGACTCTCCCATGGATCAGTTTGGGAACGGCCGCTTCCATGGAGTACATGAGGCTGTACACACTTCCTGAGCAGAACCGCTTTTGTCTGCGAGCAATGGAAGCGAAGTTTGTGATGACCGGAAATCACAGACCTCGCGATGAACTTAATGACGTTATAACGCCTGTGACACGCCTTCTGAGCCTACATGGTTATGTGGTTCCGTGGCCCCGGTACATCCTCTGGACCCATACGCACGTGAATCGACGTTTGCGATACGTTTTCTCAACCCGGCGCGTGTCATAACGCATGTGACACGCCTTCTAAACCCATGATGCCACGTAGTGTGGCAGCCCCGGCACATCTTTACGCATGTCGAGCGACCTCTGTGACGTACTTTGAATTCCTACACACGTGAAGGGAAGTCTGTGACACGCCTTCTCAACCCCGACACACGTGTCATAACGTCTCTAACACGCCTACTGAACGCACACACACGTATTATTATGCTGTTGAGGAAAACAAGGCCAATGTTTATCACCTCGACAGTATATCTGTCGGTTGTGGTGTTATGAAAAAGGACTCTTTTAAATTTAATTTTTCAACTTTTTACCCTTAAGCAGATCGCTATTGCTGCTGCTTTGCTTCCCAAAATTACGTGCTGTTTTCAGAGGAGAGTAGAAGCCTTCAACACTTCTTCGCCTCCAGGACATTCCTTTTAGCATCACAATAATCGATGAAAAGTATGGACAACATAAAGGCAAGGTCTCGACTACTCGCTTCCTTTTCTACCAAAAAGACTGATTCGGACTTCTAAAATTATCCAAAAAAAAGCTCTTCCAAATCCTATTTCACAATTTGAAAAGCTCATTGATAGGTACCTCAAAGGATGATTCACCAGGTGGTGTTGCTTGTATGTATTTTTCTGTCACGCAAACATATGTCTTGTTCTTCTCGTTACGTATATCTCGTATTGACTTTTTGCTTTTTTAGCCTACTGTAAATATTCCTTTCTGTGTGGACATCCACGTACAATAAATAAATAAATAAATAAATAAATAAATAAATCCGCGTTTCAATAGCAATCTGAAGACAATGAAGACAGGTCTGTCGAATGGCGCTAAGTGAATCAGAAAGCGCTGCCGCTGATAGCAGCAGCGGGTTAATGGCCATTTCAACGTATCTAGTGCTGGCGGCAAGACGTCGTCGTGTTCAAAGTACGAACGACAGAATCCGCGACGCTGAAGACGTCGATTAGGAGCCGTCATGAGCGTCCCACGACCGAGTGGAGCATTCGAAGATAGAAGGGGACAAGCACTTTCACGGCCAGCAGAAAAACAGCGCCGATGAGCCGAAAATTGTCTGCAGTGCACTTTGCCCGCCCAAATACCGAATGCACCTACTTGCCCATTCAGCTGAGCCATGTACACATTCCAAAGTCATTACAAGGAATGAATAAAATCTTCAAAGCAGTCATCAGTGCTGTAACTCACTCTCTTGGGAAGCTCTGCAGAATCGGCGAAAACGAATGCTGCACGCCGGCCATCGGCGGTGTCTGCGACAGCGAAAATTGAACCCTGCAAAGGATCTCTTCTTGATTCTCGTGTTGTTCGAAGCTTGAAGCGAAATTTGTCCACTATATATTTCAACTTTTAACTTTCAATCTCAATCGTAAAAACAGCTTGAGCTATACGATAATCAATGGGGGACAGGTAATAATGGCACAAGGGTATATTATATACCATCTTCACTTTAATGCTACATTAATTTTTATTTTTTGTTCGCTATTATAATTGAAAGCAGGACATCTCAAAAATTAAATAAATGAAACTTGTCTAAGTAACAATTATATTTTTTTAAACATGATTGTATTAAAAAATCACTTTTCAAAAGTGTCTGAAGCTAAAACGACTACAATAATTGAATAACCACAAAAATCTTATCATTTGATCTCAAGCAATATTTTCGGCCTATTCTGATGTTCTAGAGATCAACGCATTAGGAGGTGTGTTTTAGGAAGAGATTGCGCCGCTGACCCGTCCTATGTTTTGCATTGTCTATGAGTGCGACAGTATAATTGCTGTTTAGATGTGTATAAATCTAGAAACAGCAAAGGCGATCACAACAGAAAGAATACACCGCCACTCTCTGCTGGAAAGTTTAAGGTATACATAAGTAACACTGTCGATCCAATAAAGATAGCAATGTTCTGGACTAATGCACGGCACAATTTTTTTCACAAGAACAACACTTTGTGTCGGAGCACTTCAAAATACACTTAAGACACTCCTTTCCCCAAAATTCAAATTCTTTTCTTATTCAAAAAGTGAAAAAACTTACTGTTGAAAGGTGCTGTATAAAGGCACACTTTTGGGACAAAGTAACGGCTATATCCTTAGCCATAGGGCACTGACTCAGAGCTTGTCGCCGGTGGAGAATGGCGGCGAGCGGTGACACACCTCAGCTGCACACTTTTGCGGCAAGATGGTGGCGGCAGCGGCGCAGGCCGATTTGCCGCCGCGGCGTTCTGTCTGTTTGCGCTCTAGCGGCCGCAGCAGGGGCCGGCTAGGGAGACGGCCAGGACGTACGAAATATAGCCACCCCCTCGTCGGGGAGCATGCGATCTTCCTTTCCTCCTCCTTGCTCATCCTTCTTGCTCACACGCAAAACAAAATTTCCCGGCCCGTAGAACAGCGGATGTACATCCCGACGCGTTGCCGACCGGCTAGAGCGCAGACAAAAGGCGGGAAAGCGAATAGCAGCAGTAGGTCCTGACTAGAAAGAGTACAGAGCCTCTGTCATTTGCCGCCGCCGCTTGCCGCTTGTCGCCAGTAAAAGCCCCGCACGCTTCTGCGGCAACGCTGCAGCCCTATCCTAAGCCATAGGGCAGGGACGCAGAGCTCCCTGTCCTATCCTTAACCATTGCCGCGAGCGGCGTTGCCGCAGAAGTGTGTGGGGCCTGAAGATTCGAGCGTGCGTGAGCGGCGCGGTTCACGAGTTTTGCTGCCCTTC
Source organism: Heligmosomoides polygyrus polygyrus (assembly GCA_947396885.1). Taxonomy (NCBI): domain Eukaryota; kingdom Metazoa; phylum Nematoda; class Chromadorea; order Rhabditida; family Heligmosomidae; genus Heligmosomoides; species Heligmosomoides polygyrus. The sequence continues at coordinate 79,820,156 of OX377203.1, read as the reverse complement.
GCCTGCCGCTTGCCGCGAAAGTGTGCGGAGGTATTAGGAGCTTTTCATATAAAATTTGTTAAAATTTCTGTTCTGACCTTAGGTAATTTATTTTTACTTGAGTACCTCATACGTATAAAACTATAGGGATTGATCTGAAGAGTGTCCAGTTTAAAGTGAAAACGGCACGATAAAACTACACGATTTGTTCCCCACTGCGTAATATCAGGCAATTACACTACCAATGAAATAAGCATTGTAATGTTCTGCACAAGTGCACGGCATGGCTCTTCGAATGAAACACCAGTTCAACAATCGTTTTCAGATCGAGTCAAAAATATCGTTTTGACCAAGCGACAGGAACTTTTATGCTCATTCGAATATACATACTTTTTAAACACCGCATATAATTAGCATTTTATAAGAAACTTTCTTTGAGCACTACCTGGTCCTCTGCAGAACAAATTTGAAAAAATCCCATTCGAAGCTGCATTGTCACGCCTCCTACAACGCTACGGAGGACAACACAAGTCTAGGAAGTCTTCTGCGTCTTCAGATTCTAGGTAAGCTTGAAACTTCGACGAAAACCCCGTTTACACACAAAAAAGTCTACGATTTGGTATACAGGAAATAGATATAGAATTGGTTGGTCGAAGACACCAGCCCCCACTTCACTGCGTATGCAGATCAGATCATTGCCCTGTGATCAAACCAGCTGAAATGTGTTCAGAATTTCCAACGCATAATTGAGAGGGGGAACGTGGAAGCACATAATGCCGCCCGCACGGTCCCCTTCGTCGACACGGAGATCGCGTATGGAGATAGTGTTCATGCGAAGGTGGAGAACAGGACACCAAATTGTCGTCATTGATTGCCGAATACTAGGAAAGACGGTCGACATTCTGTTCGATCCGAACACTGGATGTGTAGCAGAGATGCACACCTTAAAATTTTACGACCTAAGGGATTTTTATGTTACGATCCGTTTAACGTTAGGGAATTTAGTAAGGTGAATCTCTCAAAAACTCTATCCGAGGAAGGAAGTGTGGACCAGGCGGTCAGGGGACGGATAAACGCAGCCTGGCTCAAATGGAGGGAGTCCACAGGAATCCTCTGCGACCGTAGGTGCTCCAGGACACTCAAAGGAAAGCTCTATAGAACAGTGGTGAGGCCTGCCCTCCTCTACGGCAGTGAGTGCTGGGCCCTAGGTAAAGCGCAGGAGCGGCAATTGCACGCGGCGGAAATGAGGATGCTCAGGTGGGCTTGTGGATGGACCCGTCGGGACAGGGTGCGAAACGAGGATGTTAGGGCAGTGATGAAGACAGCTCCGATCCAGCTGAAGATGAGGGAGCAGCGCCTGAGGTGGTATGGACACGTCCTCAGAAGACCAGAGGATCACCCCATAAGGTTGGCCCTAGATTTCGAGGCACCCGGAAAGCGTCCGAGAGGAGCCCTAAGGAAAAGGTGGAAGGACGTCATCAAGAAAGATCTCGCTGAAGTCGGCGCCATGCCAGACGACGCCTTTGATAGGATGAGGTGGCGACGGATCATAAGAACAGCGGACCCTGCGACTGCGCGGGACTAAACGCTCGGGAGAAGAAGAAGAATCTCTCAAAAACTCACGAGGTTTTATAAGAAATTTTCCTTATTAGTACTACGTTTCTATTTGAAAAATATTAGATTCGAAACAATGACCCGCCGTTTTTAACATTTTATTTTGAACTCACTGAAGGTATTTTACAGAATATTATGTACCATTCAAAAAAGAATGATCTATTCTACAAGAACTTGCGCTAATTTTTTCGTTCGCTCTGATTCTCGTTAATCTTCAAAGCGGACTGTCCAGAATACATACGTTATTTTTGTCATTTTGAAGGTAATTTTCTCTTTTATAAAGTCTGCTAAAAAAATGCAAAAAATTGACAAAAATCGGCATAAAGAAATAAATGCAACACGTTTTGAAAACAAAACATTCACTTTCGAGAGATAACACTGTCTACAAAAAACAACCAGAAGGTAGGAGCTGCTGTTGAAAATAATTTATTTCTTGTGGACACTCCACTTTAAAACCCAAGAAATTAAAAAATATCAAAATAAGAAAAAATCCGACATACGCTCTAGTAGGGCAAATCATTCCCTTTCAAATGTTGTATAACGTTATGCAAAACACTCAAACTTAAGCATAGAGAAGAAGCTGTCGGCGAAGGTCATTTTTATTCATTGATATTCCATTTTAATGAGCTAAAAACTGGCAGAAGCCAAAACAGACCTCTGATAAAGCAAAACATTCTCTTTCGAATTGTATAACAATATGCAAAAAACTCGCCTACCTCTAGAGCCACCTGTTTTCTAGAACAATGGTGCGTAGCTAACGTCTTAACTTCGACCTATTGGGAAAATCACCACATTAAAAAAAATAAGCCCACAGTTTAACGCCCACCGGAACAGGAAACGTTGCAGACTCGTTTGAGAGTTTCTGGGAACCACGAAGAAGAGAACGACTGTACGATGAAGGAAGAGCCGGTCCACAACCGCTTCTTAAGTGTTGTTCCTGACATTTCGCTTCGGCCAGAACTTTCATGCGAGAGCACGCCACTTTCCGGCTTAGCCCTTTCAGCAGCAGAGAACGAGGAAAGGCTTGCCATAACAACAGACCTTCAGGAGGACGCGATACCACGGAAATAATAGGTTGTAAGGAAAGATGCATTGCCGGAGGCAGTCGACGAATTAGCACCACGTATCCAGTCAGTATCCAATGGCAATGCTACGATCAGGTTTCTTCACCTACAGGTGTCTGAATGATATGAACGGGAAGTTGGGATCTATCCCAGTCGGAGAGGGGCATGCGATGTTTTGCCTATGCGATAACACTCACACGGATTCGAAGATGTGAGGTCGTGTCGTGGAATGCTGGGTGCAGCCGTCATCTTAGCTGTCCCTCTCCCGACTAGGATAGATCTGAGACGCTGTGCTAGCCAACGACAACAATATTGTTAGTTTTTCGAAAAAGCTTTATGAAACGTTCGTTAGAAGACATGTAACTTGATCTAATCGTTTTCCTAAGTTCAATTTCTTTTTTAACCAGCCGTCAATGCGGCCTCTCGGCCTCACTCACAGCTTATTGACGGCTTCGCCGTGGTAATAACTTCTCATCGTCAACTGTAGCTGCCACCTATGTCATAGTTTCCTCAGGAAGAACATCAGAACTACGTCGATTGGTGCAAGTTAAAAAAAATCGAGAAATGGACGCCATCCACAAAAAACGATTATTTGACCAGTATCGATTGATAGGGCGCGTGTAGCGCAGTCGGAGGATGCACCGACTGTCGCTTGCACCTGATACCATGTTCCTGGTACGGATTTCCCGCTCAGGCGAACCAAGCCTTCCATCCCTCCGCGGTCGGTGAATTGGTACCAGACGTGTCTGGGAATGATAAAGCGCTGACTTGTTCATCGGCTGGCCACCGCAAGTCATTGTATGGCCAAATACGCATTCATATCGCCTCCACGACATCCCGTAGAAGTAGAATGCGCTGGCGCATCCCAGAAGGGATTGACTAACGCCGTCCTTTATTCTTTATCGTTTGTTATCGATTGGTGGCGATCGATACTTGAAAAACACACTTCAGATTCATGTTCAGCGACCTCGACTACCCCCAGGGCTGAAGTTTCCGGTCGCTGTTGATCGCCATCGATCGTCGACTATCTCCAATACGGCCCTCCCCCACTCCTGTTGTGATGGACGGACGGACACACACACGCTTGCTCTTTTATATGTAGTAGGATATGCAAATTGTATCACCGCTCATCGTGACATGTGTGTTGCATGCCTTGAATAAATAATAATAAATGTGGGTTTCATTATTTCATTATGTGAAGAGGAACCCTTGGACAATTTGGTCAATATTATACAATCATGTGACTTCAGGATACAATACTTCTCTCTTTTTGTATGTACAATTAATTACACTACAGTTTGAATGGGCGCATGAAGCGCAGTCGGAGGAGATGCCGGCTGTGGTGTGCACTCGATAGGTTTCTATTACGGATTTCCTTCTTAGGCGAAGAAATTCTTTCGTTACTCCGGAGTCAATGAACTGGTACCTTGCTGGGGAAAATAAAGCGCTGACATCATCGGCTGGCCACCGCAAGTCATTATGTGATCAAGTAAGCATTCAAATAACCTCCACGACATCCTGTACAAGTAGAGTGCGTGGCGCATCCCAAAAGGAATTGAGCAACGTCGTCCTTTATCCTTCGTCCTCTATAGCTTCAACGACGACTTGTTTAAAAAGAGGTTAGGACAAAATATAAGATTGTAAGGAAAGTTGTCTCAGTTTTCTCGTGCTAGTAATATAAAAGCTAAGTTTTAATCCTACTAAGATTTATTCCTAACGAACCACGCAATGTTTTTGTGTTCGTTAGAAGGCAGAAGACTTGATCTTCACACTATACGTACTCCTGAAGCATCCTTAACTTCTTTGTAATACTATGATACACTATCTTTCTTCGAAACATGCGTACTATGGTTCTTCGTACAAGTGAAATTTATGAGCTGGACTTGGAGGAAAATTAAGGGACCTTACAATCCTACAGTCTAATACCTCTCTATCCGTCTCAAGGTTCTTGCTTTGGATTTATCGACCAAAGCCTTCAATCCCTCCGGGATCGGTAAATTGATAGCGGACTTGTTTGTGAGACTAAACAGGCATCTCAATCGATTGACTGCAACTCATTCTATAGGCCAAATAAGCATTCAAGCTGCCTTACGACATCCTGCAGAAGTAGAATGGGTGATGCACCTGGCAAAGGGATTGACTAACGCCGACAACTACACTTTTTATCCTTTAACCGTTCTTTAACTTTTATCCTCTAACTGCACATCTTAAAAGGATTGAATAACGCCGTCTCTAGCCTTTACCTTTATCCTTCAACTGTATTAAGAGCACCTGCAATGGAACAAAAAGCCTCAAATCAATCTTCGCAGGCTATAGAAACAGTAGGCGTCTCAGTAATACGAAGAAGGAAAAACAGGATGCGTTGTAGCAATGACAAACTCGCCACGTCCTAGCCCGACTCACATTTGTCATCGCCAGCAACGAAAACACTCTCACCAGCTGGAGACGGCCGTGGCTTGGCATCCATTAGGGCATCTGGACGATACCGCCCGCAGAAATTCCGAGGAATCCCCCACATACAATTCAGTTCAGAAACTGGTAACCAGTGGGAAACCGCCGACAAATATTTGAAGAGCGACACCTTGTGTTGCTAAGGTGCAAGTTCAAGCGAGGACCCAGTCGCTAGGAGAAATAGAACTCGGACAATCGCAGTCCACTTGAACTCCTTGAGAAGGGCAGTTTTACTGGCATATTCTCACGCCAGATTAGACGCTTTTCAATCAGGTTAGACATACTTCGGAGCAAGTTTGACGTCGCGAAAACAATCTGAGCAGCTTCCAAATTGATATGAGCTTTTTCCGCATTGAGGGACAGACTCGAAGGAGTTGGAATAATTTTTTGCACAACGAAAATTTTGAATTTAGTAAAAATTTAAAACTAGGAAAACTAGCAAACTTATGGCTAGTATATTAGACTTTCCTCCGATTTATTAAACTCATCCGGTCCAATAGATGAACAAACCTCCTAAAATTTTACAAAATTTTCAATTTAGGGAAACACCTCCGTTTGGAGCTCGTCCAAAAATACAGAAAGGCAGTAAACTTTCTGCGTGCTAAAGGAAGAAATCGGCCCATGGATTCGTTTACCTCATTGCAATTTCCGGTAGATTGATAGTGTAAATGCTTTGCGTTAAAAAGTGTCCAATTTGGTTCGAAAAGTTTTCAACTTGACTGGAAACCGTACTTTCTGTGGAACACTTGATGATTACGCCATGGTGTTGTCTCTCGATTCCAAAAGGGAAGAGGATCACCCCCATAAATAACGAAGAGAAAATGATCATTCCCATTTAAGATGGCCACGCATTCTACTTACACGGGCAACATATGTACATACATGTCCATACCAAATAAGTCCGGTACCAATTTACCTACTCCGGATGGAAAAAAGGTCTGGGCGGAAAATCCGAACTAAGAACCTTAAATCAGATTGCACAAGACAGCAGAAGTCTTATCCGACAGCACTACCACTCGCCGAAAGGCAAAGAAGGAAAAAAAGGGAAAAAATCAGGAAAAGAAAAACATTTTTTAGTAATCTCTCATTCTCCTCGTTTCTTCACTACAGACATACACATATACACTTGCAGAAAGTGGGATAAGCAACCCTTTCAATATGCACAACGCACATTTAGAAGACGTGAACGTAAAAAATATATAAAAATTGATACAATCTCTGAAAGAAAGGATGTTCTACGCAATAAGAAGAGTTAGCCTCACCTGCTCGCATCCGGAAGTGAGCTCAGCGAGGCGCCACGTGCGTTCGAAGTCAAAGGAGCTCCTGAAAGGACAAAGAATTATTAGGCAAAGAAGGTCTACGGCTCCGGCTTTCCAAGCCCTATTATCTCAGCCCTTTTTGTAGCATTACGCCCTTAGCAGATGGTTCGTAGTCGGAGGAGGCGCCAGCTGTCGCGAGCACCCGAATCAAGGTTCTTGGTTCGAGTCCCGAAAATGTAGCCAAGCCTTCCATCCCTCCGGGTTCGCTGAAGTTGTATAAGACTTGGAAAAAAATACTTTTTTGTCCATCGGCTTACAATAGGCCTAATGCGCACTCTGATTTACTCCACGATATCTCGTATAAGTAGAATGCGTGGCGCATCTCAGAAGGCATTGATGAACGCCCCTCTTTATCCTTTTACTCTCCATACATAGCCGATCACGTAACAGGCTTCGCTCAAACCCACTGGGATAAAACAGTGACTTTTTCATCGGCTAGCCACCGCAATTCATTGTAAGGGCCAAATACGCGATCTAATATATAATTCTAATAGTCGTTCTATCATATTCATTCTAATATAATATGTAGCATTCTAAGCCTTCCGCGCTGGATAACTCTGACAAGCAACAAGGACAAATGGAGGTGTACCCGACCGGATTTCTGGGTTCTTAAAAGATATCAGGACGTCCGTCAATGCGCTGACCGCGCTTCTTCGTGAAAGCCTTGATCAAAATGGCTGACGTTCTCCGTGTCTCTCGAGCAAGGAGGACACGAAGAACGATCCGATGGATCACTCTGACACGCGACAGAGATGAATGGAGGCAATGAGGGTACAGGTACAACATAGCCGAAAACTGAACAATGAGGGTAACTGCTTACGCTTCAGAATCATATGTATTCAAACCTGCGAAATTTGCGCTGAAGTTTTTTTTTATGGTCTCAAGGCTTTTTTGTTAAAAAATATACTTGGCGTGAAAACTCTGGCTCCTACTTCCGGAAAACTTTACTACAGCAACTTATCAGGCATTCAGCTTACAATGCTCACCGTCAGCCTAGGTAACGTCACAGCATAGCGAGGTCCATAGCAGGGACCAAATTCATCAAGGCTTATACTCCGAATATGCGGGAGTAGAGGGGAGAAACACAACTACTGTGTGCATTCGTAATACACCTCACCCACTCGTTCGCCGGTGTGCTGATAGGTGTAGTATACTCGAGGGTATCCCTGCTCACCCACGAGGATTTCTTTAAACTTTTCCCAGCACTGATGAATCCGGTTCACGTTCGATGGCGTAGTCTGGACAAGCTGCCTAAGAAGGAGCTACAGCTTCTAATCCAGCTCTCTGCCGTTTTATTTATAGCCCAGTTTTACAGCGCTGCCTTTTGAAATACCGTTTTTCCAAATCCTTCCTTCACAGGGGCACGTGAAGCGCAGTCGAAGGAGGTGGCTACTGTCACGTGCACCTGATGCCAGGTTCTTAGTTCGGACTCCTCGCTCAGGCCAACCAGGATTTCCATCCCCCGAGGTCGGTGAATTGGTACCAGCCTTGTCTATAAAGCGCTGACTTGTTCATCGGCTGGCCATCACAAGTCATTGAACGGCCGAATACGTATTCGAATTGCCTCCACGACATCCCGTAAGGACGTAGAATGTGTGGCGCATCCCAGAAGGGATTGAGCTACGCCGTCCTTTATCCTTTTTACCTTTTTTCTCCGTATTGAGGCTTAGAATAAACAGATTCTGATCACTTCTTCAGCGACAAGTACAAAGTCAGCTAGAAGTTCTGGTGGGGGAAGGAGAAAGCACATCTAGCTGATACTGAACTCGTCGCTGAAGTAGTGATTAGAATCTGTTTATTTTAAGCGTCACTATGAAGGAATAGTGGATAAAAAGGATAGGGGGTTAATTGATCTATTTTTGTTTTCTCTAATTTACATCGGGTTTTCGAGATTGCTTTCAGAAGCAGCCACAAACAATCAGATCAATTCGCCTGTTCACATAAAAAACACTGCAAATTTTATACGTGCTAAGTTATGCGAGGACTGTGAAAACAATTCGGCGGAACATTCTTTTTGTCAAAATACGTGTGAGACCGGTTCTTACCGACAATTTGCACGACAAAAAACTGCACGACTTCGACCGTTCTACAAAATTCGATTGATTTCAGAGTCATAGAGATTGTAAAATAAACCTTTAGTGCGTAAAATCAGCACGAAAAAGAGACAACCAGAAGGAATCCTTTTCGCTCGTGGACGCGAAAGGGGACTCCATCCTATTCATGGAAACAGGACATAGGCGAACGATTGTGTAGGCAATGATGGGATCACAGAGAAGACGTTGCTCCTCTATCAGGTGCACGTAGGTTTCCATGCTGCACAGTTTGCCTTTCACAGGTGCCACCGTTAAGAACTTTACCCGTGAAGTAACCAAAAAATATGGTCCACTGAAGAATTTTGGCGAAGCAACTGCCGGTATAATGGTCGTACATTGGGATGTTCTCTCGCATTTCAGGAGTCGCATACACCGACACGACATTCAGAGCAAAACCTTCGGAGAAATCAGGTGCCCACCACTAAGGGCTTTATATAGGCATGTTGAAAGAGGAAATTGTTTGAAAACGTTTCGTAATTTCCAGAACAGTTCTAAAACAGTTTTAAATAAAAAGTCGCAAGGAATAAATCGTCTCTGAATTTGGTTGCATTTCGGAATCCCAAGTAAATGATCGGTAAACAAAAATAACACAGAACTTTCGAAAACAACTGACGAGGAAACAGACTGAACTAACGAAACTGCTTAGTTCTGATTTTCAGCTGCCCCGTTTTTCGTCTGATTTTTACCCCGCAAAAAGGTGAAAATAATGAAATAAACTATCACAGTATTCATTCAGTCCTTCAGAAGTCGTTTCTAGTCCCGGAACGTGATAGCAGCATCATATTGCATGATGCACTTCGGATAACAAAAGACCTTCGCCAGCTCCGGGGCTGAAAATCAATACGCGGCAATGACCCCTTGCAGGAGGCGTTCGTCAGAGAGCCGATAGCAGTTTCCGGACGTCGGAAGGAAGGATACAAGTATTGAATCTACCGTTCTAAACTGTCCACAAAATCCATGCACGCCTTTTTTCGGAGTGGTGAAGAGTGGTAAAAAAATTGAAAACGAAAAAATGTAGAAAACTTGCACTCGAAAAAATGCCTGCTCAAGGTAAAGCAAGAGGACTCTAAAGTTCTTAAGACTATGAAATCTAGCATAAAGCGTATTAAGGAAGCAGCAAAGTAAGGGTAAATGTACCAAAACCATGAAGGGAATGATTTCGACCGAACACAAAGAAGGCAAGCAAGACATGTTCTTCCATACTAAACAAGAGTTCTTCTATACTGAACTTCTCTGCGCTTTAAGATATGCATTAAATCGTCGATGAACAAAATTTTTATAAAATTTCAAACGAAGTGTTCATTTTTGGGTAAGGCTAGCTAGAAACACTCCAAGAAGCTCAAGCTAATTTTTCTAGGATCTTTTCTCTATAGGATGGTTAGGATGATTTTTATCCAGGAAGAAATAGAAGTTTTTTGGAATTTTTTTAGTTCACCTCCCCAAAAATGAACACGCCGTTGGAAATTTTATAAAAATTGTTTTTTTTTTCGCGGAAAAACAATAATTTAAAGCGCAGAAAAGCGACAAATCAACAAAATAAGACATAGAACCCATAAATAATTTTGTTTAAGAGCTCGTTTTGTTATCATCAGAAATTTCCAGAAAAGGCCGAAATCGGACAGCAGTTCGATGACGCCCAAAAGACGAAGAGGATTTGAAGGCGACGATGAATTACCTATGAGGATGTTCCGCTCCTCCTTCTCGTCGCTGGAGTAGTTGGAATGCGCATAGCCCTCCATGGTGGCGGCGAGTCTGGCGGCTCGACCCAGAGAACTCAGCCGACCCATCGCCGCAGCCCAGCCGATGACGACGGCCCACCCTCGTCGTGGCCGCGCCCACACTCTCGCTCCCAGCAGACCTCCCTCGCGCTCTCTCCGCCACCTCAGCAGCGGCCGGCCGACTGTCGGAGCCTTGACGGAGTACCTGCTAAGGTCAGCGAAGATCAGCGTGCCGAGAGGTGAACTTACGACGCGCTCAGCTGCTCGGAGTTGCGCCGGAAATGCCAACAAAAACAATCTCGAGGATTTCTTACAAAATGAAATTTAGAGCATCTCGAAGGAATATGTGAGAAACCGGAATCGAAAAAAGCAGCCAGTAAAGCTATGAGGACAATGTTCAACGTGTTCAGAGCGCTATCCTCCAAGGATTGTGAGCTACCTCTTCAAGCATATAAGATTTTGTAAGGTCTATTGTGGATTATGGTACTCCTGCCTTCAATCCACAAACGAAGAAAACTGTAACAGTTTTTAGAACGGGTCCATAATACAGAGTGTCTAAGAAAATGTATGCACTGTTTGAACGGTGATAACTTTGCTCAAATAAAATTACTGGAGAAGTTAAGGACTCATATGAACGCGCAAGACAATAGAAGTTTTCTAACATATGAGCGGTATGAATTGTTCCCTGCATTCATCTGAATTCTTGCATTTTACACTCTATTGATAGCGTTTCACTTGAATACTTGTTGTAATTTCTCCTTAAAGGCGCCACATAGATTGGTTTGTGCTTTTTTAAGTTTTAAAACTTAAAAGCGTGCTGCGGCTTGCAAAAAATGCAGGGTTTCAACCTACAGGAAGCTCATTTCGACTTGGAGGACATTCACTTCACTTGGATTTCGGAAGCTTCAAGCTTGTTTAGAAGGGTGTCCAGTTTGATATGAAAGTGGTACAATCCGCTACAAATACTACTACTATCATCAGCTTAGGTTGTTAGGAAAGTTTTGTCAAAGTATGCTCACACTCACAGCAAATTTACACCCTAATCACACACTCAATGTTTTGCATTGGTTAGAAAGTAGAATATTTGCCCTTTCCAGCTGTGCATGTTCCCAAAGAACCCCTATCGTCTTTTATATCGGCAAAAGAGTGGTCAGCCCTACAATAGCTCTTACAACGAGGGGTGTGAAGCGTATCTCTGAACGGGGAGAGCGAGTCATATAGGGAGAATCTCCACCCTTCAACTATCAGGTTAACGTGTGTTTCTTTTTTGCCAAGTCGTTAAATCGAAGGAGTGGGGGGCCCTTGAAGTTACAAGGAATCGGCTTTCTTGCAACTTGTTTATTACTGGCCGGTTAAAAAAATGAAAGTCAATGAGAAAGCTGTTCTGCATAATGATGTATAAACGTTCAACATCAGTGATACCCAGGCACAAAATGCATGAAACAGAAGCACTGGTCACAGTACGGACAGCGTTTATAAAAGCTACAGGCTCCTCACAGTTTGCTTGCATACATGGACCAATGGCATCGGCTCCACAGAGGAAATCCAATTGAAGATCTATCCTTTCCTCCGAAACGAGAGTTCCATGCGAAAACGTCTTCATACGTATGTCCACTGCTTGCTTGTTTAACCACGTCTATCAGTTCGTCTTGCGGATCCCAATATCGTTCTTGTTTCTCCACCACTTCCAGCTGCTTGTCTTCGTCAACTTTAAGTTGACGTGCTTCGAAGTCCTTGAGTATGCTGGCCATCCGTTCGGCCAGCTTGATTGCTTTCGCTTGAAGGCTCCTTGTCTAACGGTGGATCACACTTCAGCGTGAGCAGGTGGATCACCACTCGAGCGACATTGTTGGTGTTATGTTTTGGAAACCCTTCAACAGACCTCTGATTTCCAGAGGTCGTTTAGGTCAATGTGCGGAATCCATAGACCCTGCTTCACATTTCAACCACCTTTGACGGCACAACCGGCTCTCTCTTCAAAATTAGAGCAGGGCAGTTTTTCCCGGGGTCATTGGTGCCGGTATGTAAACAAACCCTGAGGAGCATGTAGCTTTCATACGTTGTTCGTATTGTGACCAGTGCTGTTTCATGCGTTTTGAACCTGTGTGTCGCTGATGTTGAACCTTTATACATCATCATGTTGAATACAACAGCATATAGTTGGAAAATTAGGCAAGAAAATCTCTGAAAATGGTGTAGATGTCAGAATCCTTCAAATCTCAGCTAATCAGACAAAATACAAAAGCACAGCGGAGCAGTAGAACCGAACCCCCGACCTCTCTCGCACGAAGCAACGTCACTGTCCACTGCGCTCCGAGCCGCTTGACGGCGGTGGTGTTGCGGGCGTACGAGGCCCCCTTAAATCATACCAACTGATGGGTGACTCGCTCTCCCGCTCAGACATACGCTTCAGGCCCTTCCCTTGTAAGCTTGAGAGGAAAAGCAGTTTCTTAGCCAAGTGATGGCTTTCTAAATAAGAACCTGAAGCAAAACTTTCCTTATTATACAACCTCGTAGTTACCTTTATGGGGTGTGACTTCTATTTCAAAAGCCTTCCTAAACTGGTACCCCCCCCCCCCTCACCAGACTACATAGGTTTGGTGATGGGCAATCCGCTTTGAGGGGAATACGCCACGCATTGCGCCTTTACTGCTGAACATGAAAGGTTTCAAAATAGATTTTTCGGAACCAGATAGATAGCAGCATCAGAACGCGATATGTATGTGTTTCTGTAGAAACAGATACTGCAGTAAGGAACCGTGGTTGAAAAGCTATGTATATAAAGGGGTAGGCAAAAATACTACTGGAAAATGGTTTCAATTTCCCCACACCTCACACGGCGAACACCTTGTGTCAAATACCTTTGGACCACAGGTTCGTCCCCGATTTCAGAATTCTGGCGAACACGTGCCTTCTTTCAGAGCATCGATTCCGAACTCACACCCGAAGACGTCACCACTCAGTACAACAACGGAACAGTGCTCAGAACGATGAACGAAGGTCAAAGTTCTCGAAGTTCTATGGCTTAGCTGATATCACTGTCAGCGTCAGAATGCGCCATGTATTTGCTTAAAAATCGATGCAGCAACAAAGATTGATAGTGAGCGCTCAGCACGGAGAGCAACGGCAGCATCCAACAAGGAAGTAGGCGCAGTGATATGCTTTCCCATCGAACTGGACAGACGCAAAGCGATTATCTGCATGGATACCACAACAGCAGTAGCGATTTATTTATTTATTTACTTATTCGTTTATTTAGGACGCATTCAAATCGCCTCTACCGACATCCCGTAGAAGTGGGAGTCGTGGCTTATCCCGAAAAGGGTTGAGTGACGCCGTTCTTTATCCCTTATCACTTTCCCCATTTATTTATTTATTTACAAGGCAGTATAAGAAATGCGTAAAAAAATGAAAAAAGAAACTTAACGCTGACGCAACCAAGAAGTAGAATGCACCGAATAAAAAAAGAGGAAAGAAATTTACTCCAAACAATGCTTTTGAAAGAAGTAAGAAAAGCTTGGCACAAGCGGCACGCTACTTTTAGCGTTTTTTTTTTCAAAAATAGCAGCTCTACAGAAAAAAGATGAGAGCCTGACATCTGATCCAATCTTTTTGAACTGTCGTTTGTTTTCGAAGGGATAAGTTTAAAGAACTGAATAAAGAATCATGATAAAAAAAAAGAATTCTACACAAAAGAAGTGCCTACACTGACAATTAGAGAGCTAGTATACTAAAAGGTTTTTTCATTAATTTGTAATGGCTTTAAAGAAATTGTCAAGTGGAATGAACACGAAATTTATCTATATATTTTCATTTTTATATGCCCTCTAACAAAAAAGACATCCATATGTTAATCAATAGACTACACGGTTCTATGCTGCATCCTGATATGTTCAACCCAAAGGTTGTATAGGTTGTAACAAGGGCCACTCGTTTTTTTTGTTGGGTGCATGGTAGTGTATCCGGGGAGGCGCCCGCTGTTGCGAACTCCCCTTTCAAGGACCTTGGTTCGGGTCCCGTCCACGCTAACCACGTCCTTCATCTCTCTCGGTCGGCGAATTGATAGAAGACTTGTCTGGGAAGGATAAAACACTGACTTCTCAATCACCCGGCCGCCACAAATGATTGTGTAGGCCAAGTATATAATCAAATACGGTAGCCCATAGAAGTAAAATGCGTGGCGCATTCCACAAAGCGATTGCCTAATACTGATATTTGTGCCTATCTTTATGCTTCTGGTTAAGGAGATATAAGGATAACTAGTAAAGGACAGGGACAAATGGGCCCTGAAAGTGTATCTCTCGGCAAACCACTTACCAAGGTATTCGAATGGGAAGTCGATAACGTCTTGAAACGACCGTGAAGGAAACATTAAAATTCTTAAGGCGGGGGAAATCATGTGTGTTCGCCTGCACGAGCTAACTGGTTCCTACGCTACATTCTTCTGAAAGATCGTTGAGATATCGCTACCTAACTGCGCACTGGAAAGAAGTTGCCCATTGGCTGCAGTGCATTATGGCAACCAGTTGGACGAGTACATCGGTTGAAAACGGCGAAAATAGCAGCCACATTGTTCCTCATCGGGAGTGTATAGCGCAGCCATAGGAGCCGCCAGCCCGATTCATGGTTCGGCGGTTCCGACTAGGCGAACCAAGCATTCCATCCCTGGCGAATTGGTTTCGGACTCGTCTGGGAAGGATAAAACGCCAAGCTGATCATCGGCTGTCCACCGCAAGTCATCACGTAGGCCAAATATGCACTCAAATTGCCTCCACCAATATACGTATTATACTGGACCATACAATCAGAATGCGTCCCACAAAGGAAATGGCTTTGTCCTCCCAGGCAAGTCTGGTACCAATCCGCCGACCCTGTAGGGATGGAGTGCTCGGTTGGCTTGGGGGGAGCGAGAAATCCGAACCAGGAACTTGGCATCGGGTGCACGCAGCAGCAGGCACGGCCTCCGACTGCGCTACACACGCGCTCTGAATGCACTACTTCTACAAATTCAAATGCGCCATAGAAGATGTTAAAAAGCTTAAGAACAAATATAAAAGGATTCGCGCGTTGCGGCTGAAGTCACGGTGCAAGAACATGGGTCAAATCGAAGCAAATTGGCATGAACGCTATATCCTCTTTCTCAATTTACTGCTCTATTAGAACGGATTGTTTGTGTTAATTCTTACCTATTTTAATCGTTTTTCAGAGGCAGTCTTAATCCGGAGGATGAGGCCTGTAATTCAGGCCTCATCCTCCGGATTAGTAGTGAAGACTAAATGGAAAAGTGATGAACTTATTAAGAAGGCAGCCCGTTGAAAATTCCGTTGAATTTCTGAAAATTTCCGTTAAGACGTTAAGCTAGATTTTAACGACACATGCCGTTAGATCGCTGAATGCGTTAAATCGTTAATCGTTGAATGTGCAACCCTGCTGTAGTAATATAGTGCATGGCGCATCCCAAAGAAATTGCTTAAGGCTCTCATTTATTCTTAGCCTTTATTTCCAAAATGGTGCAAGTCGAGAGCGTTCACCTTGTTTAAAACAAGAAAAAACATGAAGGTCAAAAAATGGAGTTACCCAATCCTTTCTCAAATGCGTCACGCATTCTGTTTCCACAGAATATTCTGGGGCAACTTGAAAACGTCTTTGGCTCGTGGAATGGCCTGCAAGCCAGCGCTCTATCCTTCGCAGACGAGTCTGATACCCATTCACCGACCCCGAAGGGATGGAACGGAGGATTGGATGATCTGAACGAGAAATCCGAACCAGGAACCTGGAATCGGGAGCACGCGACAGCCGGCGTCTCCGCTGACTGCACTGCGCTACCACCCGCCCTTTGGTTTCTGCAAAAATGTTTAATATGAAAACATTGAGCACGGTTCGATCTACATTATAGCTGTAGGATAACCAGGCGGTTCACCTTATAAGGAAGTCCACCTTATACACACGCTTGCATAATATTTGAAACGAAAACAAGCAACATAGTATAGAACGTGAGGCGGCCACTAGACTCTTGAAGAAGCCAAGGAGAGTTGGGGGTGGACAGTGCAGGAGGACGAGGGGTAGAACGCACATCCCGTTATAAGGTGGACCGCCTCTTTGGGACTGAAGCACCTAGGCTTGGGTGGCTCCTAGGGTAAAGCTACCAGTTCTGTAAAAGATACTGAGTGGACTCCTGCTCTAGACTTGCATCCCCAAAAATTTCTATTAAAACATGGAAAGTGCATCCCAAATATTAACAAACAGTGTTACGCCTAAATTCGTGGTGAAATCAGAACGACATGGAAGACAAAGGAATAGATGTCGAATACACAGCAGTTGGAAGGGAAGGAAAAGATCGACTGCTGCTCAGAAAGAGGTGATCAAAACGACGACAAAATGGTCAGGGCCAATGACCATTTCGGTCAGGAGACTTCTCTCATACTAGTGCTTAATGTGCATCATAAAAACTAAAATGGAAATGAAGGCAAGAATGAACCACTGCTGAGCCATCGGTCGGCGAGAAGGGTAGCGCAGTCGGTGAGGACGCCGACTTCGAATCATGCTTTACAGCCAAGTCCGACTCTGACCAACCGAACCTTCTACATACATCTTCTACATTTCCTTCAAGGGGTCGGCGAATGTTACCAGATCTGCCTGGGAGGGATAAATAGCTGACTTGTTCACCGGTTGGCCACCGCAAGTCATCGTATGGGCTAAATATGCGTTCATAACGCTCCCACGATCGACTCAAAGTGTGGAAGTAGAGTGCGTGACGCATCCCACAAAGGGAAGGATGAACACCATGCATTATCCTTGGCCCTCTATACTTTGCTTGTCGACATCGAGAAAGACAATTGGTACATGTTTAATTGCCTAATCCTTGCTATCAGAAGGACTGTTCAAGCTGTGGAGCCAAGGTTGTTATCCCCACTTTATTCGGCTGACGTCTCGGCGTAACCGCCTTCTTCAGAGGATTTAACGATAGTCGATCACATAATATATTGCCTAATCTTTGGCAGGTGCTTTTCCAGCTGAACACAGGAACGCAATTCGGATCAATATTTTCACCTCAAATGAAAATTGAATTAGTTAAGGCATAAATAATGTTGATAAGATTACTTTAAAGCACATACTACAAAACCGCTAGAGACAAGATTCATCAACCGCTTACCGCACTTTAACGTTAAAAATACCGCGAAACTTCATGCAAATTAATGTTATCAGGGGGTTTGCGGTATTTTCACCGTTAGAGGACGGTAAGCGGTTGATGAATCTGGCCCCAGAGGTGTACGTTTAGAGAGGGGAGCCCACTCTCCTTTGTAACTTCCATTGCAAAACTTTTGCAATAAAGACTTGGACCGATTCTAGTCGGGAAGGGGCAACCGTAACTGCCATTTGCATGCGACATCCTAAGGCACACACCTATATCCCTTGAATTTAAATAAATCCCTCCGCATGACGGGAGAGGAGCTGAAGTTTTCGTTGAAACCGAAGCAACGGATTGGAGATGCAAATCACCACATACCCCTCCACATACATAGATCCGAAAATTTTAAGCACGGCTACGTAGAACGTACAAATAGGCTGGGTGTAATTACATAGGGTAAACTGGCAATCATGAAAAAAAGCGAGACGGATACTGCTCTAGATTTACAACAAATTCTACTGCAAACAACAGGAGGAACGGTTGCAATTTAAATTCGTCTCTCATTTCATCAAACCTCGATCAAAGCTGGGCGATCCTTACTCACCCCTACCTACCGTAACCCACCGTAACCAATCACAATTTTAAAAACGAACCGCATCATGGTAACCGGCCTCCATAAATGCTCTCTCTCTGGCGAAGTTTGGTTAGATCGGTTGACTATACATCTCATCTTAGACCACACGTTCAACAAGTTCGCCAAGGTGAAGAAAAACATCTGGGTTGTTAATTCCTATCGTGAAGCCAAATTCATCAACCGCTTACCGCCCTCTAACGGTTAAAATACCGCCAAATACCGATGTTGATGAATGTCATATCAGGGAGTTTGGCAATATTTTCTCCGATAGAGGGCGTTAAGCGGTTGATGAATCTGACTCTTGGTACACTTCCGTGAATACGTGAATATTCACTTCCGTGAATATATGCGTAGTGATGGTAAAATATTTTACGGAGCCTACCTATGCGGAATTTTTCGATCGCAACTTTGGGACTAGGGATTCCAAAGGAAAGATGGGTAGGTTTTTAGAACCCTCTGAAAAATCTCCACAAAACGCATCAAGACGTTGTCGTGACGTGCTAAATTCAAAGAGCTTTCAAAGAAATTTCAGAGGGGTCAGCTTTGATCGAGGTTTAATGGAATGAGAGACGAATTTAAATTGCAACCGTCCCTCTTGTTGTTTTCTGCAGAATTTGCGGAAATCTAGAATAGCATCCATCTTGCATTTTTTTCGTGATTGGAAGCTTACCCTTATTACATCCAGCCTACTTGTACATCCTGGCTAGCAGTGCTTAAAACTTTCGGATCTATGTATCTGGATGGGGTACGTGGTGATTTGCATCACCAATCCGTTGCTTCGGTTTCAACGAAAACTTCAGCTCCTCTCCCATCATGCGAAGGGTTTTATTTAAAATCAAGGGATATGACTGTGTGCCATAGGATGTCGCACGCAAATGGCGGTTACGGTTTCCCCCTCCCGACTAGGAAGATCCAAGTTTTTATTTAAAAAGTTTTGCAATGGAAGTTACAAAGGAGAGTGGGCCCACCTCTCTAAACGTACATCTCTGGGGCCAGATTCATCAACCGCTTACCGCCCCCTAACGGTGAAAATACCGGCAAACCCCTCGATATAACGTTAATTAGCATCAAGTTCCGCAGTATTTTTACCGTGAAAGTTCGGTAAGCGGAATTCGTAACCTTAGAACCAGGAATTCCAAAGGAAAGATGGGTAGGTTTTTAGAATCCACTGAAAATGCTCTACAAAACGCATCTAGACGTTGTCTTGGCGGGCTAAATTCAAACAGAAATTTGAGAGATAGGAAAATGGTCACGAGGTAATGCATTGGAAACACCTCTTCAAAATCACAACGTATCTATTGTACAGAACTTTAAGAGAATTCCAAAAAACTACGCAATTTCCTCTAGACTCCGTGGCTCCAAAGTCACGATCGAAAAAAAGCCGCAGAGGTAGGTGTCGATAAATATTTTGCCACCACTGTATATACTGCCTGTTAGTGACCCCTTCAGATCAGAAATGAGAAAGAAGAAAGAATGAGAATGAAGAAATGAAGGCTGAACAGTGCAGAATGACGATATGAACCTTATCGAATGTAAGGAAGGAAAGTATTCACTGTGGCAAAAAGCGAGGGATGCTTCGGGGTTCAGGAATGTCGGCTGGAATGGAGCGGAATTGATGCTGCAGCCGATCAATGAATCGCCCACAATAGGCTGGAATTCGAATTCACACGTCATCGTTCCTATTCAACTCTTGTAGACGCCCGAACGCCCACGTCAAACCCATGTGCTGCAGAATCTGACAGAATGTAGGTGGATATAGGCCCAAATTCGAAGAGAACACGAAGCCCTCCTTTACTAGGAACGGTGAACTACAGACTGAAACAGCTAGATGCCCTAGTAGTTCATTGAAATGTGATAGTACAGGTCGACGGTCAGTAAAGGAAGTCTGATAAATTGGCTCGGACCGAAAATTTCCACCGTTTTCGGATCCGAAATTAAAATAAGCACGACCACAATTGATCTTTTCAATCGAAGTACCAACTGTTGATTTTCGGTATTAATTAGGCAGTTAGGGCCCATAAACTGTCGGAAAGCATTCTCCTTCGACGACAAGCTGTTTTCAGGTGAGTTATATCTTCAATTCTTAGACCAAAAATAAATCCTCCCTCCCCTCACCGATGAGCACAGAGGGGAGGAGCATTTTCTATGTTCGGCCTTCGTCTAAGGACCCGTGCGAAACGCAGACCAGACCTCACTTCCTTTAATACTTCATCTTGTCCTCACAGTTTATTCTCACACATTTTATATGCCTCTAGAAAAACAGGTTTTCCTCTATGTAACGGCACCAAAAACTGGTATCAAGTCGTAGAATACGGTAAGGTAGTTAAATAAACGCAGGAACACCTCAAGCGTCACAATGGAGGACATTCGGAGGAAACATTTGGTCTCACTTAATACAGCACAGATGGAGTCATGAATAGTAATTCCAGGGCAGGAAGCGGCAGAGAGCACCCCTTACCTATCGGGAATAAGCGAAAATGATGCATGTCGCGAATTGGTAGGTGGAGCCAAAAATAAGCCAATAATAACAAAGCAGAGCACATACCGAACACATGCCATCCGATCAGGGTGCCGAATGTACACTCCCTCTCTGAATGGCGCGCCCATTCAGTGCGGTCAGATTGGATATCGCGTTCCCTTCTCCCATGCTGCCCGTTTTCACGACATATACTGATAGATTCCTGCCATCCATACCATGCTACTTGTTTAGTTTTGAGCCTCGACGTTTGAAAATCAGAGGCGCTGTTGCATGGTTCACGTCGTCGAAAATTACGTGGGCTTCCATGCAGTACGAACACCGGTGTGGAGCCGGATTCATCAACAACTTACACCAATTTAACGGAGAAGATACAGCTAAATTCTTGAGAACGCGACTTATCAATAAGCGATATGGTGAAATGTTTAACCATTTCGCTTGATAAGCCGAGTATTTCGGCAGTATTTTCTTCTTTAGATTGCAGTAAGTCGTTGATGAATCTGGCCCCCGGCAGGTGTATTGGGAAGGATTTATCAACCAGTAAACCCACGCACATACGGGTTTACTGGTGGATAAATCCAGATTCATGATTCAGAAATCGGCTGTCGGAAGCGAGCTAAGACGCTCAAGCTTCCACTGCATAATAATTGCTTGTAGCTACATTTGTGCAATGCACTATCCATGTAAAATCTATTGGCACTTTTTTACGGATGCGACTTAAACCGTCTCTGTTCGAGGGGGGGGGGGGAATTGCTGCTGATTTCCCTCACCATCGCTATGATCTTACAGCCGAACACCGTAAAACGGACTCTATCACTAACTTCTCATGTCTTCGCTCATGCGCTCCAACTGCAGCTTGGCGACGTCCAAGTAGTCGAATTCGTAATCCTTCAGATCCTTGTCAGAGAGCTGCACTCGAGACATGCCCTTCGGATTCGACGCGAATCGAGCCCTAGCAGCCGACGACGCTAAAATCAGCATTCGTTAGAAAAGACGAAACTCTCCTGCAAACAATTCTTCACACAAAAAAATTAGGTTAATAAATAAATAATTAATAAGGTGGTAAAATTCTCATTTTTATCTACTAATTAAAGTTTTACAGGCACATCAAAACGTTTTTCATACTAATGAAGAAAAATTGTTTTACATCAGATAAGGCAACCGCAGACCATTTTTGGTCTTATCATAGAATGTACCGTATTATTGGGTGCAGTGAAAACCTACTGAAATTTAAGCAGGCACAATATACAGTATATCTTGAATGATTAAGTAACATATCAAATTGATAAAGGCCGAAGTGTCCTGGCCAACGACCCCACTGGCAAATGGTTTTCATTTCGC
This sequence comes from Heligmosomoides polygyrus polygyrus, assembly GCA_947396885.1. Lineage (NCBI taxonomy): Eukaryota > Metazoa > Nematoda > Chromadorea > Rhabditida > Heligmosomidae > Heligmosomoides > Heligmosomoides polygyrus. The sequence goes on along the minus strand of OX377203.1, from coordinate 79,798,338 downwards.
CGACGGTATCCATTAGCGAACGGCTAAAGAGTCGTGTTACACTGACTCCATAGACACTGGCACTGGAAATAAAGAAGCAAACACTCCCCTGTAAAACTTCTAGACCTTCTGGCTAACATACGCTACACTTTTTGACATTTACACCGAATTTATAGAGATGTAACTCCGTTAGACAACATGATAGCGCAGTCAGAGGAAGCGCTGACTGTCGAGTGCACCTCGAATAAGGGGTTTTTTATTTGTGTTTTCTACCTAGGCTAAGCAAACCTTCTATCCCCCAAGGTGGACTTTTTGGTGCCAGACTTGTCTCGAGGGGATGAAACACCAGCTTATTCATGATTTGCCCCCTGGCCCCCGCAATTCATTGTATTTGACAAATACGCGCTCAAGTTGCCTCCACGATATCTCGTCGAAGTAGAATGCGTCGCGCCTCCCGTAAAGGGAATGACCAACGTTGGCCTTTATTTTTCAGTCTTTGATTCCGTTTTTGGGGATTGAAGCGAGATAATTAAAGCTAAGATGCAAAAATACTAAACATTTAGCATCTTTAGAACTAAGCTAAAAAGGACCAAAGGAAGTTTAGTTTATTAAGATAGTGAAAGGATAAAGGAAAAAAGGTGTCAGTATTGCGGTGACTAGTCAATGAACAAGACAGTGCTTTGGCAGGAAACTCGAACCCAGACCCTGGAATCGGTTGAACGCAAGAGCAGCGCCTCCTTCAACTGCAGTACCATGCTCCGTTACTACAGAGCTATGTAGAGAAAAATTGAAGGGGAACAAAGGCATCAGCGTTGTGCGCATTGGTACGACTCGGGCTCAAAAGAAGAAGAAGAAGAAGACGACGACAAGGACGAGTAAAAATATGAAAATAGTTTACGAAAAAGATATAATAAAGTATAGTGGAAGCCAAAACATAAAATTACAAACTTTTTAAAGTCGTTTCAAAAGTAATTGCCGTTTCGGGGTATGTTGAAATCGACAGTTGTTTCTTATAAGGAGTCACCTTTTCGCCCCCTCCCCTTTATTAATAACACGCGCAAACATTTTTTTAGGTTTTATTCCCCTTTTTTGAATTTTGTCTCATATTTTGGTCCAGGACAACGCTCGGCCCTATTTTTCCCCGGAAAGCCACCGTGCAGTCAAGCATCGTAGATCTACATCGCCCTACTTATTTTGGTTGCGTTGAAAATATTTGCGTTTTTTGCACATCCATCTTTAACCTACTGTTTTTGAGTAGTATTCATTTGATTTTCGTATTGCTGTGTAGCATTTTGAAGCTTATTTAATTGCTGTTTGCCTTGTGATTTTTGTTCGATTCAAATGTGGTTCTTCGAGAATTTTTGGATGAATGTTCAAGATGATCTCTGAGGAGTGAATTAGCATCGTTCTTCCTCATGAGTTCAAAGTTGGACGGAACGCAATAGTGGTTCGTGTAAATACTTTGAGCGCGTGGAGAGCAGTTGTCTTCCCGAACCGCAGCACTCAGCTCTGGTCCCAAAACTCCTATCCGGAGACGCAAGCCTTCAACATGAACCAGGGTCATCAACAATTAAACCCGTGGGTATGCGGGGTATAACGGGAGAGATAAGATAAGTCACGTAGAGATAAGGTAAGAGTCAGAGACGCAGGCTTCATCGTGGGTATCTCTATCCCGTATACCCGCAGGTTAGTCGTTGATGAATCCGGCTCCAGGTCGAGAGGGATACCCGAACATGGTGACAACTACCTGAAGTCATTGGAGGAGTAGGATCAAAGTTTAGTTTAGTAGGATCTGCGGAGTGTTTCCAACGTATTACCGTATTTTCCGGCATTTCGTCAAATGCAGGTTGTTCAAGAATCAGATCGATGCAGAAATTGCGTTCAAAGATCTCATTACTTCAAGAAGTCCGTGTTTCTACCGCAAGGATATTATTTTTGATAGGGAAAAGAGGTAGAAAGTTGACAGAAATATATAAATTCCGGTGGTTTTTAGTTCTTTTTATGAAGTCCTGTTTGAGTGGAGTTATAAATCTTTAGAGTTGAGCGTCAAAAAACGCAGCTGATTTGTACAGAACCGAACACATTAGCGACAACAACCTAATAGAACCTTACAGAATGACCCAAGTAAGTAAGGTGACGCACCGAGCAAACTAAGCAGGCATCGGACCACATCCATGTGGTTTTCCCAGCTGTTATCGCTAGGTGTGCGAGGGTGGTTGTGAAAACGACTGCTATGCGGGAAAAACGCGGGCGACAACTGTCGTCGCCCGCTGTCATCAATCCGAACACCGTTGAGGCTTTTCGCTTCGAATGGGGCTACACCCTGTTGAGCCGCAAGAATAGCTCATCTGTATTTTCCCTTTGAAGAAACACTGACCTGCAGCTTCAAAATTTCATGGAATAAGTAAGTCCTGAAGGCCTTCCAACATTCTATAGTCTCTTGTAATACATCAAGTTGACAGCGAAAAACATAACATTATAGATGTAAACCGCCGATGGATTATCAGTGAAGAGGAAGGTGTCATAACTTTTTTAAATGTGTAAAATTATTAAGCTTGTTCAGCAAATTTTAGTGGTTTTAAATGGAAATTTAAAACCCTTAATTTTTTACTTTAATTTTGCATTTTACGTTTTATAACTTATCTATGTTAGAATTAATTGAAACACTGAAACTTAGTAAGGCGATCAGCTGATTTTAGCCTTCGTTTTACCAGAAAGGGAAGCAAATGCTGTCAAACTATACATGTCCAATTGTAGTGCTAGGCAGAAATTGAATTGTTCAAGAATACCTGCGGAGCTCACTGATGTACTGTTACGTCGCGATGTAAATTGTAATAGAATTTCACATTTATACTAAGATCAATGAAAAGACTGCACGCGAATTGAATCTGAAGTCGATTACGCAAGCACAAGCAGCATCTCCTCCCGACTGCGCCATATTCTTCTACAACAAGGCTAGGATCCAAAGTGTACGTCTGAGCTGGGAAAGTGAGTCATATGTATTGGAAGAATCTACACCCCCAACTAGTATAAAATGTGTTTCGTTTTCGCCAAGTCGTCAAACTAAACGTGTACGGGCTCCCGAATTTACTATGAATTTACTATGTACTATTTTACCTGCGATATCCTCCCAGCCACATGGCTCGTGGTGCAGTGGAAAGTGGTGCAGCTTTCATGAGATAGTGGTCAGGGGTTTGGTTTTTGTGCCTTGTGACAATTGTTCGTTTCTACTTGTCCATCGAGGTTTGAGGAGTCCTGACGCCCGCACAGTTTTCACGCGTTTTCTGCAGACTTTTCCAGCTGTATGCTATGGAGAGTAACCTTTTTTGAAGGGAACGTGGGAGTAGAGCTCCCAGAGCTCACAGCGATTTTTTTTCGGTCACTGTGTGCCATTCCCAGACCAATTGGAACACTTTCGAACCACACTGGACAGTCTTGTCGAAGCTCCGCTTTCTATGAATCTTGGCATGTGGACATAGACAGCTAATGATATTGTTTAGCACCTGGAAGAAATACTTTTCTCCGCTTTTTTCAGAGTCGAATTGCACGTAACTCAAATGAAATTGAGCATTTTCACGCTAAACAGAAAATGAGTTTTTTCAGAAGTACATTAGGGCAAGTTGAAATAATTTTTGTCTAAGGAAAAAAACGGAGCTTAGTATGACTTTTGCTGAATTTTTTGTTCATCTGCCTAAAAAAGTAAATAACCTGTATGAAGTTTTACAAGACAATTTTGAGGGGAAAAACGTTTGAAATTGTAGTGCAGAAAAGCAGCAAAAGAAGTGGTTGCGCAAAGCACCCGCCTACAGCGTTGCAAAGCTGATTTGATTGGTAGCAAAAACTCTGTTTGCGTGTATCTCCACACTTATCAACGGTACATCAGAAACAACTGTGAGAGGAGCATGTATCTTCACTTCGCAGTTTGAAGTATGCGGCATCTACACTATCAATCAGGCAAAAATCTTGACGTGCTGGACGTGTGCGTGGAGCGATCTTTTCTTATAATATGCCCGAAAACTTGTTCTTGTCTGCAGCGTTCGAGGGAGTCAGAGTCTGAAGACGTGCCTCAAACGCTGCAATTTGAAAAAGTTTTGCAGAAGAACGAAACGTTTTTGAAGGTTAATAGATAAAGGATGAAGGACGGCGTTATTCAACCCCTCTTAGGATGCGCCACGCTTCTATTTCTACGGAAAGTCGTGGAGGCGATTTGAATGCTTATTTGGCCATACAATGACTTGCGGTGGCCAGCCGATGAACAAGTCTGCGTTTTATCCCTCCCAGATAAGTCTGGTACCAATGCACCGATCCCGGAGGAATGAAAATCTTGGTTGGCCTGCGCGGAAAAAACCAAGACCTGGCATCGGGTGCAGGCGATAGCCTGCAGCTCCTCCAAATGCGCTACATGCATCCTTGAGGCAGGTAGATTCAAATATTTCAAGAAATATTCTAACCTTCTCGGAAGGGGTCTGTAAGTTAAATCGTAAGATGTTCGTTTTTATTTGGGAGACGGAAAATTAGATTTCAAATGCGTCAGGCTCGTCTAGAAGAGTGTCCACTTTGAGTTGAAAAACGTCCAAGTTGATTTTATGGCGCTACGTTCGAGTATATTTCCTTACACATTGTGATTATGCAGACGAAGTTGTACAATTAGAATTTCGTTAAGGATTCCTAGACCATTGTTACATCGAATAAAGAAACAAGCCACTGTAGCAAAGGGAACAATTGCAGCATGTACTGCCACTGCTATGGCAATGCTTCCCCGTACTAAAGCAGAGCCTTAAAAAAACAGCACTCACCCTTTTTCTGTGGCTGACCGATCGTGCTTAGACGCTCAGTGCTAACCGAGTCGTGGCAAGGAAACACGGAATCACGGCCTGAAAGGGTGTTCGATTATGGGAGCAAGTCTGTCACAAGAAGTTAATGAAGGGCATCGAGAGGAAACTGGATCGCATATGTTTTTAACTTTGGCATTATTTAACCGGTTGAGTCATCAAACTGAAGATTCACGTGCAAAATTAAAGTAACTGTCTTTGTTTCGTCATTGGTGACGTAAGCATTGCAAATTTATCTGCCAAAATTCTAGCAATCTTTTAGGAAATCTGTAATATCCAAATTATAAAATGTGAAGTTTTCACATCGAGTCGGACACTCTTCTAAACAAATGCGGTGCTTCTAAAATCAAAGAAAACGTCTTCCAAATCAAAATGGGCCACTTCCACGATAAACTATGTAGAGACTCTCCAAGATGGCCACCTTTATTTTTTGTTCAGGGGACTTTTGGTATAACTTTCTTTCATTTTTTTTCAGTTCAGCTGCCCGAATAATTATTAGGTTGGCAACTAATTTCGTGGACTCTCAAGATTCTTCAGCAAAAGTATTTATTAACAAATAACAAATGACAATCCTTTATCAAAATAAGATCCCTCGGAACGCAGAAGTGCTACCCATATATCAGGTAGCTGGTCTATCCCACGGCCATAGAATTATTGTGCTTTTAAGGCCAAGAATCTTTGGAGGTGCATTTGGACCCGGTCCATATTATTAAATCGTCTTCCAACCACGAAGTACTGCACCGAACTAAAAATGTGGTAGTCACTCGGCGCAAGGTCTGGGCTGTAAGGTGGATGAGTTTGACGCTCCCAGTCAAGGTCTTCTATTTTTTGAGGCGTCCGGTTCGCTACGTTCCCTCCGTTTGGTGGTGTCTGGAAGGTACTAACTTCTGGGAGCTCGTCAAGAACGGTTCCAGCATTAATGCTGTAATCTACTCTTCTCAACCTGGCCTTGCGTAGGCTGAACTCTGCTGGAATCGGTTCAGACAGATTTTCAGGAGCGGAATTACCTATCAGCAAGATAACGCCAGATCACACGTCACGAATCGGAAGCTTCAAAAAATCGAAGACCTTAGCTGGGAGCTTCTAACTCACCCACCTTACAGCACAATCTGTGCGCCAAATGACTAGCACCTTTACAGCACGCAGCATTCTTGTTTGAAGGACGATTTATTAATGTGGACCATGTCAAAATGCACCTCCAAGGATTCTTGGCATCAAAAGCACAAGAATTCTACGGCTGTAGGATGGGCCAAGTAGCTGATAAATGGAAAGCAGTCCCGAGTTTCAACAGATCTTACTTTGGTTGAAAACTGTTATTTGTTATTTGTTTATGAACACTTTTGTTGAAGGCGCTTGAGAGTCCACGAAATTAGTTGCCAACCTAATAAATAAAATCGCGACATCTTGGAAGAGGACACACGGACATCTTTTTTAAGCAGATAGAAATCACATTTAATACATTAAAAGAAAATATCGCGTTATGCATTCGATTAACTCGTTGCGATTTTCAATTGATTGGTAGCGTAAATGCCGCTCACATGAAGAATCACGGTCAGGATATGTGTGTTCTTTCCAATTGTTTTAGTTGTATCGTTTAAGGTGTGAAACTCCATGCAAACAGAAAGTTTGCTCAATCGAATAAAAATTGCGGCGCCTTGGACGAGGGCATGGCGCAATCTCTTCTTCTGCACGAACATGTGGCTACATTTTGGTCCTTAAAACAAACGACAAACAATGTTTTTCCTCAAAAATGAGAAATTTGTAGAATTTTAAACAATGTGTTCACTTGTTGAGCAGGTGAACTAAAACCTCAAGGAAAATCATACTAAAATTTTCCTCGGACAAAAAGCTACTCTAACCTTTTTGGAGAGTCTAGTTTAATGTGGCGGGAGCTCGTTTTGAATTGGAAGATATTCAGATTGAGTTCTTTTGATTTTAAAGGCGTCAGGCTTGTTTAGAAGAGTGTCCGATTTGACGTGTTCCACCAGGGCTGGGATTGTCTGGGATAGTGAACTCTAGTATGAAAAAGGTTAATAATTCCTCACCGTCATGAGAGTGCTCGAATCTAGTCGTAGAAGGACATATAGAATTTTCATCTTCATTCTTTCCTTAAATCTGTACGAGAGCTTCATCCACTCTCCTGCGATACGAGGGCATTTATTTGAATTGACGAACAAAATTGGCACTTTAGGATTGCCCCTCCCGAACAGGATAGATACGAATGTCCCTCCAATCCTTCTTATCCTGCATATTAACGCCAAGCAGGAATGAGTTCGATTTCCAATGGCATATAACATCTGGAACCCGTTCGCAATGCTCATCTCCTCTGCGACTCCAATTCGACGTAAAAGTGCCTAATTTAATGTGAAAATGCTATATTAAAATGCTATAAAATGCTATATTTGTATTAATATGGAATAAATTGGCTCAAGCGAAACGCTACCTAGATCTAAGCTCGGCAGAGACATCTCTGGAAAGGTGAGCGCGTGATGGATGACAACGAGAAGTCAGGAGCGACGATAAGGCGAATACCCCCGATCAATGCTGTCAGTATTTTGATCCAATATGTAGAGATGTAAATCGTGGGAGAATAATTTGAAATTCAGAAGACCCACGTCTTTTCAGCGTCTCTCTCGGCGTCCAGTAGGCCTCGCTCACCAGTGACTCCCTTGGCTCCAGCGTGTCCTTCATTATTCCAGAATCGCTGCGCTCTTCAGCACTCGACGCTCTGAGAATCGTTTGAGTTTTTGGCAGCTTTAACGATAAAAATAAGAGGATGAGAACAAAAGTAGTGGAAAATTATCCTTTTTTAGGAGGCGCCACGCACTTTGTTGTACTTCTAGGTGATGTCGTGGAGGATCTTTGAATGCGTATTTAGCCTGCACAATAACGCGCGGTCGGAGTGCAATGAGCAAGTCAGTGGTTTTTTCATAGACAATTCTGGTACCCATTCACCAACTCCTGAAAGATGAAAGCCCTGGTTGGCCTAGGCTGGAGGTTCGAACGAGGAACCTTGATTGGCGGTGCAGATGACAACTGGAACCTTGTCCCTCTGCGCCATCACGCGTTCTATTTTTTAAATCGCCCATTTAAGTTGTCCCTTTTATAACCCTTTTTCACAACTGCAGCGTAAGACTGAATTAAAGAACAAACGATAAAGGAGAGCATTAATCCACCCCTTTTGGAGTGCGCCACGCATTCTACTTCTACGGGATGTCGGAGGCGATTGGAATGCCTATATGGCCTGTATAATAACTTGCGGTGGGCAGCCACTGAGAAGAGTAGAGGAATACTCTTCACAGGCAAATCCGGTACCAATTCACCGACCCCGGAGGTATAGAAGGCTTGGTTGACCGGGGCGAGAAATCCGAACCAAGATCCTCCTATCGGGTGCACACGACAGCCGGCAACACCTCCTATGGCGCTACGCGCGCCCATGATTTGAATTTGCATAGATAAATACATAGGAAGGGCGTAAGACGCTGTTGGAACCAGATCTGTTCTCGTGTTACACTACTGCTATCGACGTTATGTTCGTTTCAAATTGAGGTACACCAAGGTTTCGTCCTCTCATCATTGATGAACTTTTGCCCATATCTAACTCTGAAGATTAGTAAAAGAAACAAAGTTTAAAGCTGCTTCCCAATACCCCGCATAATATATGACATTCTAAAGTAGAAACTGTTTATAGCCGATCGCTACTTAGAAGTTTAACTACCCAAGTTTGAGGTTGCCACGCATCAAGGGCATATCTCGCTCGTTTACGTGCTCATAAGAGCTTCTCTTCCCATTGAAACGTTCTAGGAAAGGTTTTATTCTCTTTATTTTTATGTTCCTACAAAGGTAAAAAGGTATGAAGAAAACTGTTTTGGGAATTACTGAATCTATATTAGTCGGAGGGGGAGGCACCGCTAGATTTAATTTCGATTTCACCGTCGATGTCAAAATCCCCACTAGGATAGATCCGAATTATGTTCAACTTTTGTTTCGATCAGTTATTCATCAACTTGCAGTGAAGTCGAATTGCTCACGACGTTCACTTCAAGAATGGCTTCAAACGCAGTTCATACATAACTCCTTAAATAGCTCAGTGTCCGCTGTCTAATGCCAATGCACTTTAGTAACCTCCATCCCTGTTAAAGTAGAGAGCTACCCCAGTTCCATCCACATCTTCCTTGTGTCTCATGTGGTACATGTCGCGAAGGTGGGCAGGATTGGCAGGTGGCAGCGCCCAATCTAATCACAATCAAGCACAGCACCGACCAAATACACACCAGCCAATCAAAGCACCTACCGTACACGACCCATCTGAATGGGACGCCAATTTGGCGCTGCCTGATTGGCTGGCACGTTCCCACCCCACCGTGCTGTCCACCTTCCCGACATAAACCAAATATCTTTTTGGTTCCAAAGCAGAAGGTAACGTCCGTCGCTCATGCATCATGGATGAGCCTACCTGCGAAGGATATTATCATAATAACAGCGCCTCCATTGTGCTCGCGGCAAAACAGGTGTATAACCGACTCCAACTGCTCGACAGATCAGCAGCCGTGTCTTCGAAAACAACACTGCCAGTGGTTTAGACAACATTCGCTTTGCGAACGAGTGAGAGAACCCGACGAAAAAAAAAACGCAGGGAAACGAACTTTTTATGATGAGGATAGTCCGGCGATATGATCTTGTCCGCCGTCGAGCCACTGAGCTGAGGAGAACTGGTGGAGAGCTTCATGATGGACCCTGAAACACTCAAGTGAGTTAACTTCATGTAAAATTCACGATCAACATTGACACATGTAGCCAGGAACAAGCGTGAGAAGGCGCCAGAACTAATGCTTGTTTCGTAAAGGAGGGTAGAGAATAAAGCGGAGGAGGACGGCCTATGAATTCTACTAATCGTGCCAGTCACAGTATCAAGCTCTATTCTTTAGAATGCATTCAGTGCATCTTCATAATAAAGAAGAGCTAGTCGCAGAGTTCTCGTGTCAAGATTGACATCGAACCTATTGCAGTGGTGGTGACGATCCTACATAGCTCGCGAGGTCTACATCAGCAGTGCACATTTAACGGTTATCGATTTATCGAATTTAACGAATTAACGGCATTTTTCGTCAAAATCTTACCTAACGACTTAAAGGAAATTTTCAAAAAGTTAACGGAGTTTTTAACGGATTGCTCCCTCATAAAGTTTATCATTTTTTCTCTTAGTCTTGACATGTATTGCGGGTCTCACCCTCCCAATTAGGATTCTTGAAAACTAATGAAATCAGCAAGAATAAACAAGACAATTCGTTTTATCACAGCGCTAAATGGCAATAGGATATTGCTCTCCAATGCAAATCTGTTTCGTTTGACCTATGGGCTTGCTCCAGTGACGTCAGGCACAGCGCGAATTCAATTCTTTTTTATTTTTATTTTATTTTCTGTTTTTATACCTTCTATGGCGCACCTGAATTGCTAGAAGTGTTTTCAGCCACTGGATGTTTTTAAATAATTTTCGAAGAACGCCAACAACAAAAAATTTGGAGATCTAATTTTCCATAACGTTAACGTTACACTGTGAGGCTTTTAATTGTATTTTATTAGTTCCCCCGGCGTAAATAGGCTCATAGGCGATCACCTTATAGGATAACTCTATACAACGTCCTGTGTTGTACGAAATTAAACCTTTCACCCAGCACTGATGTGTTCCATCCCTATGATGAACTGAGTTAGGCCATTTATGAGGAAACGGGACATACATGGCTTTCTTGCCAAGGCGAATATCCACCGAGTACAAGGTGACTCCATCCCTAACCTATCTGCGCTGTTCCTTCGGAACTTTGTGGGCCACTGCCCGCATCCAGATTGTACATGCTGGTAGAACCGTCATACAAAACGTTAAGAGAACTAGGAGAGGAGGCACCTCCGGGGTCTGCCTGATCTAGTTTTAATTCCAATTTCTTTATGGAAGCTGGTTTATCTTGCTGTTCTGTTTTTGTTATCATTTGGAATAGTCGTTCACGCGGCTAATTTTATGCTTTAACGAAATTTAACGAAGGTTTCCGTTAAAAAATTCGCTTAAAAATTAACGCTCAGAACTTTGTGTGCACTCCTGGTCGACATCGCTCAACAGCCTTTCGGCTCTTTACATAAGGTCAGTTGGGCTGTCTTATTCATGGTTCGTCTCTTTCTCCCTTTAGCTTCTGAGGTGGCTGGAACCTGAAATAACTCTTGGAGGGGTCATTTCTCTAACTCCCGTTCTCTCTTCTAGGCTCTGAAGAAGTCAGTTACGCCGAACCGTAAGCCAAATAAACATTTGACGTTAATCTTGGCACGACAGCTCTACGACTGCCTTCTCTATTATTCAAAGACATGCCGAGATTCAAGGAGAGTAGCACGTGAAATAATGAGCGCCATGCATTCTTCTAGCTCATCGCGACCTTTTGATCTAATTGATTGCGTAAATACCGCTTATTTGCCATCGAGATGTGAGAGTGCGTGCGAATTTTGTAGCTGTTCTTGTTTTCACGCGCACAGAATTTTTGCTATCAATCAAATGGAAGTTACGGCGGTCAGGTCGTGTGCGCAGCGGGATCTCTTCCTCTAATACACTAACTGATTGCTACCTTAAGCGCTTCGAAACAAAATTAAGCTCATTGTTTTCCTTTGAAAAATAAAATTTTAACACAATTTCAGAGCGTTCACTTATTGGGGGTAGATGAATTTGAAAAGTTCGAATTTCGAATTTTCGAGTTATACTAAGTTTCTCTTGAACAAACATTAATTCAGAATGCCTCGAGAATCTCTGCTGTAATGCGGTAAGAACTCGCTTTAATTTGGAAGATTTTCGCTTTGATTTTAATAGTCTACGACTAGCTTAAAGGAGTGTCCAATATGATTTGAAAAGTGTGCAGTTCGACGTGAAAATGGTACCCATTGCGGAGAAGTTTCGAGAATTATCTACTATTGCCACTTGTTAAATGAATAGTGGACAATCTAGGGTTTTAGGGTCTTTCAAAAAATCATAATAAGACTTTCTCACCATTCCAATATATAGTAACATTCGGAGAGATATCATCTGCCTAAGAACAACTTATACATCAACTTACCCCAATACTTACCGACTTATTAAGGTATCGAAAATAAACAACGAAATTGTTCATCAAAAGGAATGGAGTTCACGAGCAGGTGGCTGAGCGATCAGTCAATCGCAGCACTCGTCTGAATTAGTCCATCTCCACATAATGGCGATTGATTCGATGGGAAAACACCTACAAGTTTCTCCAGCCTGTGATTGATGGCGTCGTCACGTCGTCGTTATCGCGACAACAACGACATCGACGTTTTCCGGGTTCGAAAATAGGGATCTTCACCTGTAGGAGATTTTTCGGATCGTCTAGCTACCGCCGCTCCCAAATTCATTTCGAACTTTAAGGGTTTTTGAAAAGGTTTAGAAGGCTCCCACAGCGGCTGAAATCGTTGTGAGCGATAAGAGACGGTTTCCCTTGCCAACAAAATCTATTCTTACTCCACTTGAAAGCCGATGTATTTTTTCTGAGTGAAAAGTGAACCAATAAAAAATTTCACACGGTTCATTAGAATCAAGCTCGTAAGAACTAGAAAATTGAGTAAATACTATAAAATATTTCGAAATGATTTTGCTTAAATGCGGCTCTGAAACTCTGCTTTAGCTTTTCATACAAAATTACTACATATTGAATCATCTTTGTCCAGACGAATGCTTGTACACCATCTTCGCTTAGTAGCTCATCAATATCGATCGATATTGATTGTTCTTTCTCGCAGTCAGCCGTTTAAGATATTCACTGCTCGCATGCCGCGGCCGAGCTTCATAACAATCAAAGAAAATCGGCCAACCAAAAATTCTTACAGTGATTCATTATTATGTTATATCGATCGATACTATCGATTTGTGCCCATAGTTACGCATTTATGGGAGAGATCACATGCATATGATGGTGGATGGGCAAGTTTCACAAAAGTAAGCAAGCAGTATCAGTCGGCTTATCATTCATTATTCATCGATTAAATCAACTTTTCCGAAATTGAATCATTAGTCGATATCGATCACCTTATTGATCGATTTAATCAACTTTTTCGAAATTGATTCTTTGAGGTAGAAATCGGGTGAACATGTTGACCAGTGTGTGGCCTAAACAATAACTAAGCAAAATCGAGCAATCTGGGGCCAGATTCATCAACCGCTTACCGCCCTCTAACGGTGAAAATACCGCAAAACCTGATGCTGATGAATGACCAGGGGGTTTGACGGTATTTTCGCCGGGCGGTAAGCGGTTGATGAATCCCCTAGTAGATTTTTTTGCATCGAATTGACGAATAATTTCGAGATGTAGAATATTCCAACCGTCCGAATTGAAGAGCGATCTACGCGAAATTTTTTTATTCACTGGCAGTGGATACTTTTTCTCACGTTCTTGGTTCTTTTGTCAAAGAAGCGGCATAAGGTAGTTGAAAAAAACCGAACAAAGACATTAAGCTTCATATATTTCTAGGTTGCCAGCTACGAATCCCTGGGAAAACCCCAGCCAGCAGTCAATGCGGCCGCTAAGCGTGAGTACTATGTACATTGATTAGAAATCTTGAAATTTTTGAAAAAAAAAGTTGACAACCTGAAGAAGAGTACGAAAGAAACACTAGATAAACAGGTGGAAACATTTCTGAGCAAGTGTGGAAAAGATGATGAAGAATAGAGAACGGCGATAATCAATCCCTTTTCGGATGTGCCACGCATTCTACAAATAGGGGCTTCTACGGGATGTTCTCTGCACCGGCACCGGCAGTCTATTGGTAGCTGCACACTTTCCACCGGCAGTCTATTGGATGCTGCTGTTTGAAGGGTTCATCTGCATATGCTGAAATAATTGAAAAAACCCAGTATCTCAAGCGTACTCCTTGGACGGACTGGTTGTTATAGCACTACTAATTATCTGCTCTTGTGCCTACCTCAAGCGTGTGCCACGAATCAATAGCTGGCTACTGTCTGAGAAGAAAGGGTTCTTTGGAATTTTCTATAAGGCTTCCGTTATCGGCGTTCGCTTGCACTCGTTCGTCTCTGCTGCCTGTTTCTTAGCTGCCGCCTACACATTGTTCGTCACGTTCGTTAAGTAACCATGGTTCAACATAAAATGAAACAAAAGACTACACTGCCGAAAGGTGTCAAGCAAAAGGCAAAGAAGCCGAAACCTACGGGGCCGAAGCGTGGCCACAACCTCTACATAGCTCCTAAGAAGCAACAGCTCATGCAACAAGACAAGGTAGCTGCTGAAGTGACAAAGATCATCAACGACAAGAATGAGGAGATGGTGAAAGGCCAGGCTGACAATGCAGTCGGTCGGAATAAGACAAGCTGAAAAGTGCCCCATATTCCATTCTCAGTCTGGTTTCGGTCCTTTGAGCATGTGAAATAATTATGTTGTTCTTCCTACTGAACCTCCACCCCCCCCTCCCCTAGTAAGATGTTTTTACCGTGTAAACGGTTTTTCTTTTGAAAGCAGCGTCTGCGGTTGAAGAGTGTACGCTTTGTAGTTGTTGTACTCTTACTCAACTGTAGTTGAAGTCGTTGAAGTCGTTATTAATTCATATCATCTGTTGGGTTGTCATTCGGTTCTTGGTTTGTTGAACAAGATTAAATCTTATTGAGAAAACGTTGCGATTGCGATTAAAGATAAGCAGACCAAAAAAAATAATAATCTATATTCTGGTTCGCAGAAGATTTCTGTTTACTTCAAAATGATATGCTGCCAATCGGACTACACAATTCAATGCAACAAACAAAATATTGAATAATTCGAAAAAATTGATTTTTTTCTGGAGGAAAACTCTTATTACAGGTTGAATGGGGATTCTGACGTTGGAGCTGAAAGAACAGCGCGTCCTTCCAAAAACGCCAAATAGTTTCTCAAAAAACAAATCTTTAAAAAATAGTGAAAACGGCGTTCGATTTGAAATGCTCAGCTGGAAGTCAGGAAGAAGTCGTGTGCAGCTGATCAGAGTAGGTTAGCAACCATTTCAGTCAGCAGTCAGTCATTCCCCGCCCGCGCAAACTAATCCGCTTAACATTGTCGCTGTCGGCATACAGAGGACAACCGCTATCATCTGGCGATGATCGTCACCAACAGTCATAGAACGTCGCCGAAAACAGAGGCCAATCTGAGAGCAGTGCCAGGTCACACGGGCAGAACCGGAACGCTCGAACGCCAATAAATTTGGTGAGATTTGAATGTGAAAGTGGAGAACTTGTGCTGATCTGCCCCCCCCCCATTTTCCGGCGTGTGAACAGTTTCGGAAGTAAAAGTACGGATCTATCCTAGTCGGAAGGGGGCAACCTTAAAGTGTCAGCTGTGTATGTCATTCCATGCCATTCAGCCACATCCCCTGCTTTTATATAAAACCCTTGCACCATGGAACAGCTCCTGAATACCTCGTAGAAACTCAAGGGAGGGATTGGAGACGAGAATCATCGAATCATGTGCCACCACCGATAGGATATGTAGGTCCAAAAATTCTAGCCTGATGGCTCAAGCAGGAAACCTCTACTAGTCGAGGGTTGTTCAGGCAATTAGGTGATATCTGCGCAGGTTAACAAGTTCCCAAATCTCAGTAATGTCTGGTTTAATTGCCGCGTTAATTGACCGAAAGATGATGGTATTCATAACACCTTACGTTTCGAAAATTTTAGGATTAGCAAAAGCATTAAATAATAGAATAAAGTTGAAATATGGGTTTGAACAAGTTAGGATAAAGGATAAAGGACGGCGTTGCTTAATCCCTTTTGGGATGCGCCACGCATTCTACTTCTACGGGATGTCGTGGAGGCGATTTGCATGCGTGTTTGGCCACACAATGACTTGCAGTGGCCAGCCGATGAACAATTCAGCGCTTTATCATTCCCAGACAAGTCTGGTACCAATTCACCGACCCTGGAGGGATGGAAGGCTTGGTTGGCCTAGGCGGGAAATCCGAACCAGGAACATGGTATCGGATGCAGGCGACAGTCGGCGCCTCCTCCGATTGCGATACACGCACCCGAACAAGTTACATGCATCAAAAAACCATCGCCTACCTTTTCTTATTCATTTTCTACCGTTTTCTTTTCCTTTCCTCCTACTGATGTTGTTCTACTCGTTCTTGTTTTCGTTTTTTCGCTAGCGTTTTATTGTCCTTAGGGGGTATGAGGTATTTTGTATGACCTACTAGGACAACTAGCCGTTTTCAAGCATTTTCCGCGCGTCCACGAATAAAATAAATAATTGCTAAGCCCTCCCTACAGAGCAAAATTGCTACCCAATCGAGTCCACGGACTATTAAGAACTATAAGGAAAAAGTTAGACTTGTCAATCCCCCTTGGTGCACCACCCAATGTGGCCAAGCGATGAATAAGCCAGTGTTTAATCCTCCCAGGAAAATGTGGTACGATCTCAATGACCCAGGAGGGATAGAGTGTAGATCGCTTTTAGGATGCGCCACGCATTGCACTTCTACGGAATGTCGTGGAGGTGATCTGAATGCGTGTTTTGTGTTTGGCCATTCAACGACTTGCTGTGACCAACCGATGAACAACTCGTTGTTTTATCCTTCTCAGACTAATCTTGCACCGATTCATTGGCTCCAGAGAGATGGAAGGCTTGCTTGGTCTGGGTGGGATATCCGAAGTAAGAACCTGGAATCGGGTGCACGCGACAGCTGACGTCTACTCCTACTAAGCTAAAGCGACTACGATTTCAATTAATAGGTGATTTAATTCAAAATAAAGCTGATGGACTAGTGGAGACTGAAAGGTGTTTCTTTGAGAAGGCGTGCAACATACCCGCACTGCTCCTTCGGCCTTGTCCTCGCTTGGTTTTTGCCGTGTCAGTACCTGAAGCAACAACAAGAAAGGGTTGGATGCGATAAGATCTCAACTGCGGGCACTATTGATATGCTTACAGATGCCCGCCTGGTGCTAGAGTTTTGATCGCAACAAGACATCGTTATAACACCCTGTAACCTCATTAACAGCCTCTTGAGGCGAAAGGAATTGACTTGCTTCCCGAATAATTCTGAAACTACATGAAGTTCCTCAGGATCGTCACTCTAAAGACTTCGTATGTCACTCGATATGCAGCGTCTTAAGTAGCATCTTTCGGTAGCAAGACATTCTTCTGCGTTGTCAGAAGGAATAAGAAGGCCAGAATGAAGCCGTTCTGTTGCGATCAGAACTAGCGCCAAGCAGGACTGGAAAGCGACTGGAGCTACAAGGCCATATCAATACTGGAGACCGAAGCTAATTATAGGTTTGGACAACACACCTGAATCACGACTGTCCATCCTAGACATGACAAATGCGCTGAAGTCTTCAAGATATTCTGACGATGACGGTTTTCCTGCAATACGAACATGCGAACACAGCGACCACCAGCTGACAAAACTTGTGCATCAAACTTCTTTTACCGTACCGCTCTTCATTTCAAAGAAGCTTTACCTGCCATTAACTGGCGTTTACCGAGACGCACAATAATGAAAATAAAATAAATGTAAAATAATAACAAGTGTTCCCAAAAACCTACGTGTTATCCGAGTACCCATAGAAATATTTCCCCTTCATTAAAATATTGTTTTAGGCTTGCACCAAGGTTTATGTGGTCAGCATTTTCCACTGCATTATTAGGATAGATTGCGCCATGGACTCGTCCTGTGCACTGTAATGCTTCTTTGATCAATACAAGAAATGCACCTAGAAATAGTCTATATAAAGGACAAATAATGAAGGACCTATCCCTTTTTACTCTGACTCTATCCCTTTGAGATGCGCCACTCATTCTACTTCTACGGGATGTCGTGGAGGCGGTTTGAATCCGTATTTGGCCATACAATGACTTGCGGTTGCCCGCCGATGAACAAGTCAGCGCTTTATTCTTCCCAGAGAAGTCTGCTAGCGATTCGCCGACCCCGAAGGGATGGAAGGCTTGACTGGCCTGCACGGAAAATCCGAATTAAGAATCTGGAATCGGGTGCACGTGACAGCCGGCAACTCCTGCGATTGCGCTACACGCGCCAATCTACAAATACGCGCGCAATATTACCTGGTGGCACAGTCGAAGGAGGCGCAGGCTGTTGCATGTACACTAAAGTGGGGCTCTTGGCTCGGATTCTAAAGCACTGCATTCTTACGAAATTGGTTAATTGGTACGAGACACGTCTGGGGAGGATGCTTATATTTTCGGTAGTCGACTTCCTTTCGTTGATTACGAATCTTTGCAGCTGGAACCATACCTAAGCTAATAAAATTGTTAGTCACACCCTCAAGTGTGAAGTAGCACATTTAGAAGAGGCGCTGGCCGTCGCGTGCACACCGGATGGAGTTTCTTGGAGCGGTTCCCGCCTGGTCCATTCTGGTTTTCCATCCCTCCGGAGTCCGTGAATTGGTGCCTAACCCGTCTCGGAAGGGTAAAGCACTGGCTCGTTGATCATTTGGCAACTACAATTCATTGTATAGGCCAAGTATCAGTCGATCACCTCCATGTCATCCCGCAGTAGTAGTAGAATGCACGGCTCATCCCAAACAGGAACTGTTTAACGCTATATGTTATAGTCTTATACTTTAACTGATTACATCTACATACCTGTATCCTTCGTCTCTTTTTTTCAGGCCTTCGACTGAAGGAAAAAAGATGCGAGGGATAATTTTATGGGAAAAATAATTAAAGAAAGTTGTTGGAGGAATGCAGAGCTGTAATATCTGACACTATTTTTTCACAAAAGTAACAGTGTAAATGAATGACTTCCAACTTTTTCAGTGAAATGCAAGTGATAGGTGCGAGTAAACTGGATTACTGAGTACCGCCATCAGCAGAAGTTTTATTCTAGCGCTCAACAGCTGGAAAAGAAAAGACGTGGAAAGATAGAGGGGGCGCGGACAAGATTGTGTTTGAAGTGATTGTGCTGCTCATAAAAACACCATTGAACTATGTGTCAGTGTTTGCTCTGACCTGACATCCTCGAAGTGTGTGAAGAACCAGATTCAGACCACCACGTAGCGTCACCAAAATGTTTTCGCATCGACTTACGCCAAGTGTTAAGTAAAGATACGGTAGCCTACATTCACATTTTTTAAAGTTAAGCGTTTGAAGTTGTTACTAACTGTGAAGACACGCTTTGGGTGCAGGCAACAAAGGCGCTTATTCTTCGAAAGTATCAGGCCTTATGTTGCTTGGTAGCGGAGTCGGAAGAGGTGCCGGCTGTTGCGGGTACCCGACAGCAGATTGTTGGTTCGGATTTTCCGCCCAGGCCAACCAAGCCTTCCTTCCTCCGGGGTCGGTGAAATGGTACCAGACTTGTCTGGGAAGGACAACGCGCTGAGTTGTTCATCGGCTGGCCACTGCAAGTCATTGTGTGGCCAAATACACACATACACACGAATGGTCAAATGGCTCCCACGACATCCCATAGAAGTAGAACGCGCGGCGCATCCTGCAAAGGGACCAATTGGAGTCGAGACTCATCTTTATTTTTATCTATCCATCTATTTTTATTTTTATTTATTTTCATCTTTTATTTTTATCCTCTATCATCACCCTTCCGAAAGTAAAGAATCGTGCCGCCGTATGGTGACTAAAGCATGAAGGAAAATGACGGTGTCATTCAATATCGTTTTGGATCGCGCCAAGCATCTTACTCCAGCAGGATATTGTGAAGGACAATTGAATGTGTATTCGACATAAACAACAATTTTGTGCGACCAGTCGATGTGTGGCCAAATACACACATACACACGAATGGTCAAATGGCTCCCACGACATCCCATAGAAGTAGAACGCGCGGCGCATCCATCAATGTTGTCATCGCATCAATGTTTTTCCTTCCCGGAAATGCTTGGTGCAAACTCACCGATACCAACAGAGCGTGTTAGCCGAGCAGGACTTGACTTACTTAGGTACGCGGTATGTGCGCTATTCGACGCTCGCTCTGGCTCAGCTACTACGCGCCAATAATTCGAATAAACGCGATCATAGGTAAGAACTTTAGTTAGCTTAGAACTCGTGACTAACAAGAGTTTTTTATGAAACAATTTATCTGGGAGGAAGCTTCGATAAAGGAAAATCCCTGATTAAAGCGAATAAGCATATATTTCTTTCTCACCTTCCAGTATCAAGCAACGAATTGACAGAGTAAAAGGAAGTTTGGATCTAATTTCCCTTTTACTCTGGCATTATTGTGGGGGGGGGGGCACCTCATCAACCCTCTTTGACGACGACGGCAAAATTATTGAAAATTAACTATTTTACAATTGAAAATTATTGAAAGTTACGGATTGGCCATACTATTTGTGTTTGTTTCGCTTTCCTAGCACCATCTAAAAATCTAGGTGGCCTTGAAACGAGGTTCAGTTGCGATGCCCTAGCACAACATGACACCTCGTTATCTTCTGTATTTTATTGTGTTTCGAAGACTCATTCAGCTTCGTCTGCAGCAGATCGAACTGATCATGCGATTCGATAGAATTCCACTCACTTAATGACATCGAAGAGGAATTCGGATACAATCCGACAGGAACCATTGTACTGTCTGGGTATCTGTAACGCAGCGGGATAAGAATACACCTGTATCACTTGTCTCAAGCGCATACAATTCTAAGAAAGAACATCTAAGAACATCTATTTATTATGGTTGCAAATGCAATGAAAGTGCAGTTAGAATGCAAGGAACACAGTTAGCTTAGTATTATCGTGTACAACTAAAATAGCAAACGCTAACACAAACACAATAGCCACACGCGCCCATTGACTCTCCTATAGTAACACAGTTGAAAAATGAGAAGGGGTACAATCATCGAGGCTCATTTGTTGACGCCTCTTCTCTCTATTCTTCCAAATAACTATTAGGTTGTAACGAATTAAATGGCACTGGCTCGCCCCATTTTTTGGCGCGTCTTTACGCGTTTGATCAAGAACAAACCGTAGCATGTGGCATATCATTTAGAAGCGCAAACTTTGCTCTACCGGAGAGTATCAAATTTTCTATGTAAAAGTGGGAAAACTTTAGAGTTTTATTGACTTTTTTGCAGATGGACAAAAGGGTAATCCGAGGCATTTACTTGTATGAATTCAAGCTAGGCACTACAGCAAAGGAGGCGAGCGAGAAGATCAACGCCGCATTCGGTCAAGGATGTTCCACAATTCGGACGGCGTATCGTTGGTATCAGAAGTTCCGGAATGGAGATGAGAGCTTGGAAGAACATGAAGGTCGTGGGAGGCATAGTGATGTTGATGAGGACAAGCTGAGAGATGTGGTAGGGGAGGATCCACACAGAGGTACCAGAGAGATAGCGAAGGTTCTTGGCGTCAGTCACAACACAGCTGCCCGGCATCTGAAGGAAATTGGGAAGACCAAAAAGCTGGAAAGATGGGTGCCTCACGAGCTGTCTGAGGAGCAAAGAAACCGACGATATGAGATCTCGTCCGCACTGCTTCTACGGAACGAAACGGACTCATTCCTTGATCGCATCGTAACCTGTGACGAGAAATAGATAATGTACGACAACAGGCGACGATCGGCACAGTGGGTGGACAGCGATGAGAGCCCCAAGGTTTTTGCGAAGCCGGAATCGCACCAAAAGAAGGTATGACAGTATGGTGGTGTTCGCTGGGAATTATTCACCACAGCTTCCTCCCTCCCGGTGAATCCATCACGGCAGAGAAGTACTGCATTGAAATTGAAGGAATGATGAAAAAGTTGAAGGATATTCGGCCGGCCTTGGTAAACCGAAGGCGAGTTCTCCTTCTGCACGACAATGCTCGCCTCCATGTAGCATGAATGACGTTGCAGAAATTGAATGAGCTGAGCATTGAAACTCTACCACATCCTCCGTATTCTCCCGACCTCTCCCCAACAGACTACCATTTCTTCAAGCATGGCGACTTCTTGGTAGGGAAAACGTTCAAAATACCAACAGGATGCCGAAAGTGCCTTCCAAGATTTCGTCAATTCCAGAACTTCTGATTTTTATGCTACTGGGATAAAAAAGTTTGTGTCACGTTGGCAAAGATGTGTAGAATCAGGTTTTTATTTCGATTAATAAACTTGCCCACAAGCCGAGATATTAACTGTTTAAATTTACAGTGGTTCAGTGCCATTTATTTCGTTACAACCTAATAGAATGCTTACCATTTTCAAAGAACAAAAATAAGCTGATAAGTGGCGAAACTAGGCAATGTAAAAAGAACAACTTCTAATAATACAGCAAATGTATGTGATTAATGGTCAGCCTCTGAAAAAGGTTGATGAAGTCCGGGATTTGGGTACGAACTCTACCCTCGACCTTTGCTTTTCTTAGCATTGCAGAATGTTGGTGAGAAGGTCCCGAGGTTTACATAAGGGCCTTTAAAACCCATGTATCGTTCGTTGAAGCCAGTACAGCTGTCTTCAGTCCAACTAGGAAGAAGGATATTGACCTTTTAGAGAGTGTACAAAATAGCTTCACCAGAAAGCTGATGATGCGGTGTTTCTTAAAAAGTTACTGTTCAATTCCAGGCGGACGTCAGCGGGCTATTTATTTTCGTCTTATGCCACCGAACACTAGGGAAAACTTGCGGATCTTATTATGCTGTACTAAATTTTAGCTAAAATGCTGGCTATCGATCCAGCAGTTGCTATCGATGGTGAATTGACATGTTCTGTATAAGGAAAGGTCATTCTTCGGCTCTCGATTTCTAGATCACGAATCAGGTCCGGCTTCCTTAATTATCGGATTCTCAGAGACTTCAATTTGCTACTTGGTAAGTACGAGGAACTGACGTTGTCAAGACCTGAAGCTGAGGTTGTCTGCTCAAGCCTGTAAAGCAATGTGTGGTGATCGCTTTACTGTGTTTTTTCGCTTGCGTGTCACCAAGGAGCTGTGGTTAGTAGGCATTTGTTCTTTAAGTGATGTTTTTGTTCACATTTTTACGCTCGCCCATAAATAAATAAACAAATAAATAAATAAAGTGTTTTTCACGTGAGTAGTCGCTTGAAGCGACAAATTTCTGTTCTGTATAGCGTTGTTCATAAGCCGATAGAACTGCATAAGATAAGCAGCAGAAAATGTGACCTTATGGAATAACAAACGCAACCCGCAACCTTAATTTCGCAGGCCAACGTTTATTTAGCCAAACTGCTATCGGAAACGAGAGGCATTAAGAGGTCAGGGAAAAGAAAATGGGCAAGAAGCGAAAATGAAAGGTAGCAACTTGAGCTACTATCTTTTGAAGGAACAGAGTGGCTTTGAAGAAATGCCATTTTCACAATTATCGTTGACGTTCGGAGGCTACAGCTCCAGATCGAATGTCGCCTAAATTCGTCGCTCAGCTTACTTATGAGGCGAAATTAGACCATGTAGACAAACATTAAAGAGGAGTTACACGGCGAGCTAATCGGCTTACGTATCGGAAGAAATCTAACTCAGGTCGTCCGCCGACGGTTACGCAGCCTTCGATCAACTCCCGGCCAAAAGCCAAAACTCAGAAGAGGTCAGTATAGTCGCCAGCAGGAATAGAGGTCGGTCTAATGTTAAGTGCTGGTGCGAAGCTGACAACCGTTTGACTAAACGGTAATAAACATCTCCACACTTGATGTTTGTCTTTCAACGAACACACAGAGAGCGTCGGCGAGTCGGCGGGCAGCACAGCAGAGCACTTCCTGCAGTGTTGTGCGTTGTTATGGTGAACAACCACCACCTATCGGGAGCTCAAAGAACCCCTTCGCTTTTCTCACGGACTCCTCACGCTGTGTGGGCATGCATAGCGCAGCCGGAGGAGGTGCCGGCTGTCGCGTGCATCCGATTCTAGCTTCCTCGTTCGGATTTCTTGCCCACGCCTTTCATCTCTCCGGGGTCGGTGAATTGGTACCAGACTTGTCTGGGAAGGATAGAGCGCTGACTTGTTCATCGGTTGATAACCGTAAGCCATTGTATGGCCAAATACGCATTCAACTCACCTCCATGACATCCCGTGCTATCAGAATGCCAGGTGCATCCCATAAGGGATTGGGTAACGCCGTCGTTTATCGTTTATCCTAACGCTAAGAGGGAGTTATGACCACCACTCCACCACACTTATCAGAAAAATCTCCAAATGTGAGGAGAGGGCACTTCACTCTTTTTTGTTGACAAACGATGGTAAAATTTAAAGTTTACTAACCTAAAGTGACTATTCATTGAGCTATTTTACGAGGGGAGTTTTCTAAGCAATTTACTACCAGATACACGCCATTTTTAGAGTTTGTTACACTTTTCTTGGTGATCCGCCACATGCTGCTTGCCACGCGAAACCTCAAACTTGGGTAATTAAACCTTTATTTTCACTAATTATTTATAGCAATACAAGACCAGAATAGGAGAAAGAGAGATGAGATGAATTAAAAGGAGATGGCTAGAAATAATACTACACATTGGGTTCGGATCCTTTTTATACTATAACATATTAAACATTCTTGAGATCTGCTACGTGATAACTATAGAATTCATGAGAACTACAACAAAACGTTCTTATTTCGATCTTCTACAAGATAGAAGTTACTGAAACGTCTTTGATAGGTAGAGATTTCTTTTCTGTACACCCTCCGACTAGGATAGATCCAACATCTCTAACAATTTCCTTGCCACTACTACAGTTTCACGACTCCAGAGGTCGAGGAAAGGTCGAAAATGTTTATTCTCTCAAACAGCGCTCAAACGAGGTGGTTCTTTGGGGCGATGATCACCAGTATGATGTCCGTTTTCAAAATTTCGGCCAATTATGATAAATTAGGATAGGTATGCGTGAGAAAGGCTGTCGGGTTCATGATCATCTATTTCGCCTAAATTTTCTATCACTCATTTTCTAAATTATCAGTGGTTTTGTGCAGTATTTCCCGTCGATATGTGACTCCGACCACGTAGATGAACAAAGCGACGTTCTACTTCTACTGGCGTAGGCAGCCTAACTCAGCCAAATCTACCGTAATCTAATTTAATCGCCCAAAAATTTAACGTTTTCATTTTCGTATTTTATAAGGTTGTCACGTAAGTCCTGTCCGACTTTCGACGGCAACTTTACGATGTAACATCTCAGCAGAAAATAAAGTTTATTAATCAGAACAAGAACCATTGCAGTCAATGCACTTTTGCCAACGATATGCAAAAGCATTAATTGCATTTCGGAAGAATTTTGAATTTCTAGGAGCAATGAAACGCTTAAAGGCAATTTCGACATCTGCTTCATTGGAAAAGTTTTCCTCCTTGGAGAAACCATCGAGATGTTTGAAAATATGAAAATCCGTCGAGGCTAGGCCCGTAAATAAGCGGGATAGGTAACTAATTACCCGATCGATAAACGGATCTTTATCGTTCCTTGTAATAAGGGAAGAATAGGTCACCAGGCGACACCTCTGCTGTCAGTGAATCCGTGGGGCACTCACTTATCCAGCTTTTTCTCCTTGCCGACCGCATCTAAGTGCCTCGAAATGGATGTACGACCTAGTCCAAGTTTTCTACCCCTTTCATGTACAATTCCCCGTGGATCGGCTTCCCCTCTTTCTTTCGAATCTCCATCATCACACTTGGGTGGTCGTCCTGAACGGTCTTTGTCTTCAAGGTCCTCGTCTCCAACACGATACTTCTGGTACCATTTGCGCACGGTGCATTTGTTAGCGGAGTCCTCTCCTCATGCCATCTTTTCTGAGTTACCTCGCTCACACTGTAACCAAGCTTGGACTTATGAACCATGATTACAAGGAAATGCATCTTTTCCATGGTTTCGTCCAGTACCGAAAACGATGCAGTGCTCACGACTTTTAAAAAACAATCTATCAAGTTTCATAGAGCTAAACAAGCGCTACAAAATAGTATACGACTCATATACAATTACTTCCTCTATCCATGAAAAAAATCACAAAGTAACGCCTACCGGAATCGGACAAAACTGATGTGACAACCTAATATTTCATTTTCGTTTTGCGCCATTTTCGTAATCAGCACCTCAGAAAAGCCCTCCATAGGCAGTTTGTGCAGAATCGATGGGCAAGACCTCTGCAGCTTTACTCACCCATGCTTACTGTAATATACCGTACTTCACCGTAATACTACAATCGTATGTCAAACTCGTGATCACAATCCTCAAGTTACCCACTGGATGTGTGGGCATAAGTTTCCGAAATCTTCTCGGCATCTAGATTGCGGAAAATCTGGGAATCAGTAGAACTGATGTTACAGATGTTTTGTAGCGCCTCGGAAAGGTGAAAGAGCTCAAAGAGTGGGCGCGCCACGCTTGAGTGATCGCCAGAAACTGTCGCGCTTCGAAATTTGTTCTTCTTTACTTCTCTGGAATCAAAACGACCCGTTTTTGAATAGTGCCGTCCGTCACATCTGATGGGAAATCGGTTCTGTGTGATGTTGCGCTCGAGCGCGGCAAATTTGACCCCCGTCAATCGCTGGTTCGAAGGGGCCGACGTCCGCCGCGCGCGGGAAAACGCGCATATAAGGCATCGACGGGGCCCGGGCATATCTATCTCTCTCTCGACCGGACCGCTGGCTGCCATCGCAGCATCGTCACCGCCGCACCTTCCTTGCTAACTTTCTGATCTTTTCTCGAATAAAGCCGTCTACCGCTCGAGTCTTGTCCCACTTCAAGGAGTCGACGCGATCGTTATATGGGGGCCAATCCGGCTCTTTGAATAGGGACGAGTCTCAAGTTGGGTTGAGTGGTCCGCTCCCCTTTAAGTTTTTTTTTTGGTTGGTCTGGGTGAAAGCTTTTGCTTCCCCGGACACCACACTTGTGCCTTTGAAAGCAAGTGGTTGGGTGACGCCTATACGCTCCCCTCCACAGGCAGTTTCTTTTCTTGGTAGGGTGACGCCTAAGGGCTCCCCACCACGGTCAGTTTTGACGGTAGGGTGACGCCTAAGGGCTCCCCACCACAGTCAGCTTTGACGGTTGGGTGACGACTAAGGACTCCCTTCCTCGAAAGTTTTCTCGGTTGGGTGACGCCTAAGGGCTCCTCTTCCGGCGCATCGATCGATAGGCTGCCACAGAAATCTGTAGAGCCTCAGAAGATGGAACAACAGATATCCTAGTAACAAATACGGCAGATGAGGCTATGGTATTACGAAAAGGTCAAGTGGTGGGGGAATTCGGAAACGAAGAAGCATTCAAAGTGAGAATGTCTTCGGAGGACTCTGACATGTTGGACAGTATAGGGCAACAACTGAATAGGCTCCAAACGTTAACAAACATACTAAAAGGGAAGAATAATATGACCACAACGCTGATGTCCATGTTGGAAGAGTTCGCGGATATCTTCGCAGTAAGTGATAAGGAGCTGACGCAGACAGACCTGGTCATTCATGAGATTGACACTGGTAACGCGACACCGATCAAGCAGAAAACTAGACCGGTACCTATGGGGGCTCGAAATGAGTTCAAAGGAATAATTAAGGATCTAGTAAAAAGGGGTGTCATAGAAAAGAGCCAATCGGAATGGGCCTCACCGATAGTGTTGGTGCGTAAAAAAGATGGATCACTTCGCCTGTGCATAGACTACACAGCATTGAACAAGGTGACAAAACTGGATGCATACCCCATGCCTACGATAGACACGGTTTTGCAAAGTTTGGGAGGAAAGAAGGTGTTCTCAAGCCTAGATCTAGCCTCCGGATACTGGCAAATCAAACTGTCAGATAGTGCGAAGCCAAAGACCGCCTTTACGTCCAGCGAGGGACTGTTCCAATTTAACGTGTTACCATTCGGTCTGTCTACAAGCCCTGCTAGCTTTCAACGTATGATGGATCTAGTGTTAGGAGATCTAGGAATAAAGGACAACGAGGTATTCGTATATATTGATGACGTATTAATAGCCACAGAAACACATGAGCGGCATTATGAAGTGCTAGAGCTTGTGTTTAAAGCTATAAGAAAGGCGGGGCTGAAGTTGAAAACTCAGAAGTGCGAATTCTTTAGAGACGAAATAAGCTTCCTGGGACATGTGATAAATCGAAATGGTGTAGCGACGGACCCGAACAAAATAAACAAGATAAGGGATTACCCGAGACCACGAAATGTAGCTGAGCTAAGGACCTTCTTAGGGATGGCCTCATATTACAGGAAGTTTATCCTAAGATTTGCAAAAATCTCGGAAAAACTGTACGAGTTAACAAGCCCAAAGGTAAGCTGGAGGTGGTCAGAACAGGAGGAAAAGGCCTTCGAAGAACTCAAGCAAAGACTCACCCAAGCCCCAGTATTAGCGCAGCCTGATCTCGCGCACGCCGAAGATGGTTCTAGACCATTCGTTATTTATACGGATGCGTGTAAGACGGGTCTAGGTGCAGTGCTGTGCCAACAAGGAGACGATAAGTTGCTACATCCCATCTACTTTGCATCCAAGAAATTATCGAAAGCCGAGAAGAGCTACCATATTACGGATCTTGAAGCGCTGGCGGTGGTTTTTGCGGTTACCAAATTTCATTTCTTCATATATGGGTTTCACACGATAGTAATGACTGACCACAAGCCACTAACGAGTCTCTTCAAGCAAACTAATGTGTCCACAAGAGTCCTGAGATGGGCCCTGCAGCTGCAAAAGTACAAGCTAGAAGTAAAATACGTAGCGGGTAAAGCAAACGCGGTGGCGGATGCTTTGTCGCGAGGCACTACTGAGATCGACGATGAGGATCCTACGTGTCCCGAGAACGAAGCTATCGTGTGCAGCATAATCGCTGAAGAATCTGGTTGAAAGAGTTAAGGGACGACCCAGATTTTCGAGACGCGATTACTGCTGTACTCAAGGGTGACAATGATCGACCCGTTAAGCTCCCGCGTATTAACACGCACTATGTATCGGCTGACTTCGTAATAGATGCCGGTTACTTGAAGCTGGTGAAAGGGGATTCGCTTGTTAAAGTGGTACCAAAATCGCAAAGAGAAAACGTCGTAAGAGAGGCGCACGAAGGAATCTTAGGTCATTTTAGTGCAGGCAAGTTGTGGAGACAATTGAAGAAGTCGGTGTTTTGGGATGGCATGCTAAATGATATCACCAAGTGGACGAAAAGCTGTCAAAATTGTTTCGTTGCAAACATAAGAAACAAAAATGTACCACCTCTTAAGCCGATTACAACAAATGCACCATTCGAACTCATAGGGATTGACCTGGTCGAGTTTGGGTTATCCGAAAAAGGAAATAGATATGCCCTCGTAGTAGTAGACCATTTCTCAAAATTTGCCGGTGCTTACCCAATAGCAGATAAGAGGGCTCGCACGGTGGTTAGGGTACTGTTCGAACGTTGGATATGCGACGGGTGCCGATGGCCTAAGAGGATACACTCGGATCAGGGGCCAGAATTCGTCAACGAGGTGTTGGACGAGATCTGTGAAATCACGGGAATACAGCAGTCCACAACAAAAGGATACAACCCAAGAGAGAATGGAGTAACGGAAAGGGTTATTGGAACACTGACAATGATACTTAAAAAGAAAACAGTTATCCCGGCAGACTGGGACACACTCCTGCCAATGGCAGTTTTTGCCTATAATGCAGTACCGCATGAAGCTACAGGAGAAAGCCCGTTTTATTTGCTGCACGCATTTGACCCCAATTATCCGGTGAGAGAAGTACCAGCGGAGGCCTTAAACTGGAATTCAATCGATTATGATGACTACAAGTATGAGTTACTAAACAGTATCCAGTTAGCACCGATAGCGCCAAAGAATTGAATGAGCAGTACAGGGAGCGTATGAAAACCTGGTACGATAAAAGAAATAGGGTCGAGCCGGAGAAGCTACCTAGAGTAGGAGACAGGGTTTACGTAAAGCTGCCTAGAGAAAAAGCTTC
Organism: Heligmosomoides polygyrus polygyrus; assembly: GCA_947396885.1. Classification (NCBI taxonomy): domain Eukaryota; kingdom Metazoa; phylum Nematoda; class Chromadorea; order Rhabditida; family Heligmosomidae; genus Heligmosomoides; species Heligmosomoides polygyrus. The sequence continues at coordinate 79,768,696 of OX377203.1, read as the reverse complement.
ATCTAGGTACCCAAAGCTCTGTAATGACTGGGATGGACCATATAGAGTGGTAGAAGTAAGCGAAAACTCGGCGCTGGTCACCCATCTAACGGAAAATCAAGACCCAATTAGAGTACAGTTCGACTTAATAGTTAGGGTCCCAGCACAAATTGATGATACGCCGTTAGAGAGCAAAACTAAAAGGTGCAAAAGAAGAAAAAGGGGCCAATACAAAGAGATAGAACACCAGTGTTGCAGGTCAACATTCGATGCGACGACTGTAGCAGACAACCATGCCCTCAGTGTCTTCTTTACTTGTCCTCGCACTCGATTCGGTCAAGGAAGCGTAGAAGAGCAGTTCAACTGCAGAATGGATGATCGCGTGTTGGGATCAGTTGTGCCTATCTCTGATCCAATTGTAGCATCGTTGCCTTTTACGTCCATCTTCTCCTTGGCTAGGCTGTTGTCCATATTAGAGAACGAACCCGATGAAGAACGACGACGCTTCCTGATGAGGAGGGAAACATATGTATTCGTCACCGTCGCCGGCGTCGAAAGAGCATATACGTTCTTCAAGGATCATTGCGACCACGTAAGGAACGCACTTCTGGCACACGATGGCAGCAGTGTGGCATTGTCCTACCACGGCGGATTGGACATGGAGATGTCCCAGCTCAACGATCTCACAAACGCAGGAATACGCTTCGCTTGGGACCATGCGTGGGCGGAGGTCTGCGGAAGAAAAGCATCTGCACCGGTGCTGGTCGTGTTGCCAATGGGATTCCGCAATTTTGAGAGAGTGATTATTCTGGAGGACGACGTCGAAGTATTGCTGTACGACAATCTCTACGACGTCTACTCGAACCTCAGAGCGAGGAATGAAATTCGTGCGTGTGTTTTTGTCTCGCCGACATCTCAGCTTCCTTTCGATCCGGAAGACTGGGTTAGTCTTGCAACGAGACTCGCGCACTTCGTCCGTCAAGGGGCCAAACTCATCGCTGTCAGTGGTCCACGTGGTGATGCCGCGTGGGAGATCAACAGGCAGAAAACGATCGACGCTTGCAACGTCATCAGAGATTCGTGCTCAGCTATGAAGAGCAACGTAGTGGTGATGCTGAGTGCCGTGCCACAGTTATCGGAGCCATTCTCCGTGATGGGAGATCACCAGAAACCCGTTTCGCCAGAAGCATATCCGGTAGGAGCGTCGAGGTCATTCCTGGAGAAGCTCAACAATGTGACGAAGTCCCACATAGGAAAAGAGCTGTGGATAGTACGACCGAGGCCAGTGGGGCGCAACGCCGTGTACAAACAGAAACGTCTAAGAGACGCGGAAAATCAGTGGACGCATCCAAAGATGTCAATCGCTAAGTCATATCAAGGACAGCTTGGAACAGATCGCGGAAGAGGGCGCGGAACAAGAGGATGGCGTCGAGCAAGGGCATTTTAAGTTTCATACTCTCACATCTTTTTTTCTCACATGCTCACAATCATGGTATCTTCCTACTCATAACTTACCGGTGAAATTGATATTGTCCTCACTTAATCCATGAAGCGATGTCATTTTTTTTCTCTGTATATTTTGTGCGGAAATAAGGATAAACAGATGAGTTTTTTTTGGTTTGTTGTTGTTTTTTTTTTGGTAATTTTAATTTCAGGCAGAACGATGTGATGACGAGGGCGTCATCATAGGAGGGAGGGGGGATGTTGCGCTCGAGCGCGGCAAATTTGACCCCCCGTCAATCGCTGGTTCGAAGGGGCCGACGTCCGCCGCGCGCGGGAAAACGCGCATATAAGGCATCGACGGGGCCCGGACATATCTATCTCTCTCTCGACCGGACCGCTGGCTGCCATCGCAGCATCGTCACCGCCGCACCTTCCTTGCTAACTTTCTGATCTTTTCTCGAATAAAACCGTCTACCGCTCGAGTCTTGTCCCACTTCAAGGAGTCGACGCGACAGTGGGTTGATGTCGACGAAACCCCAAGGCACTTCCCGAAGTCCAAATCCCACCAGAAAAAGACGATGGTAACAGAGTGGTAGTGGGCGACCGGCGCAATTACAACTACGAGTTTCTGGAACGAGACCGAACCATCACAGCAGGCTCCTACTGTGACGAAATCGACAAGATATACCGAAAATTGCGTGATGTGCGGCTGGCACTGATCAGCAGAAGAGGCCCCATTCTGCACGACAACGCTCGCTCACATGTTTCGCAAATCACAAAGTGGACCAGGAGTTGACGTTCTGCCTCACCTGCCATGCTTTCCAGACTTGTGCCAACCGACTGTCACCTTTTTAAGCACTTTAAGAGCATCCTCGTTGGTGGAACCTTCGCGAACCACGCAAAAACCGCCTTGTTAGAGTTTATCGCACCTCGTCCACCCAGTTTCCTAACTGATGTAATTAGTCAACTAATGTCGCATTGGAAAAAGTGTGCTTGATGTTTCGAATGGTGCTTATTTCGACTTAATCCGCCGGGCATGAAGAAAGTTATGACCGTTTGAAGTGGACCAGTCAAAACCGCCAGAACTTTCTGGCCAACCTAATATAACACTATGATACTACAGAGCCGCTTAAAATTTACTTTATCCAAGTGAAGACGTCAAAACGGCATCCACACTTCAGGTAACAGATAACAACGGCGGATAAACTCAACAAAAAACAAGAAATCTCAACTGCTCTCTCAATGAATGTGCGAAACTTAGCAGAGTCGACAACGTCAATATAACAAAAGGATGGGACAGTACAGAATAAAGTACGAATTTTGTCATTCTATACCGGCAGGACATATGAGCGGTGGACGGATGTCCACTTCAGATACAAAATTCGACTTCCAGTGATGATCGGTATCACAGTATCGTAAAAGCACACTCGGGCACTCACTACTCCAGAGTCACTTCCGGCGTCGTCTGCCTGTTTGGACTTCCGAGCGAGCTCGTTCGTCTTGCTCGTGTTGGGCTCTTCGTCGAGCTGCTGCGAACGCTGTTCACTCGGGCTCGTGGTGGAGTACGCTGCAGCGACAGCGAGGTGTCGATCCGTTTCTGCAGCTCTTCGAATCGCTCGGCCCAGTAGCGACGCTCTTCCAACACGATACTCAGGTTGTCGGGACTGCAAAGAAGTGAACTTCATTCTCAAGAGATCTGATTTAAAGAAGTAAAGGCAGGAATCGTCTGAACGCCTACAAAGCTCTACGGAGTATGTAAGATATGTGCAAAAAATATTTTTGGGGAGCATAGAACAGCAAGCTACTCAATTCCTCTGATGGTAAGATGCACCACGCACTTTACCTTCACCAGATGCAGCAAAGGATATTGGAATACTTGTTGACTATTGAACACCTTATGAAGGCCAACCGATAAATCCTGCAGCATCTCATCGGATAGAAGGCCTACCAACATGTACTCGAATTCAGCCAACGAACGATTCGCAATTGACCGTCTACAAACCATCCCTCAACGTCCTTGCAAATCTTTTAGGAAGGATGTAGTGACCTCCGCGAATTCATTCCTGTAGAAGTTCACTTTTCGGGTCTATGAAACAGTCGGCCTATCAGATTATTCTCAGTGACGTAATGACTCTTAGTGGTGTTTGAAAGGGTCATTTTAATCTGGATATGGCGGTTCAAAATCGACATTTTTTGAACCAGCCTAGCTTAAGACTACTGCGGTTATCTGTCCCTGCAGTGGAATAGAAAACAAAATGTTTTTCTATTCATATCCGTCAAAATCTATAACATTACCTTTCCACGAACAATGGATCTGGCGTGACGCGTAGTTTCCATGTCCTATTACCAGGCACAGCGAATGACAAAAGGATATCTTCGGCATCCTTGGAGTTGACTTGGAAACATCTACAAAGTATTAAACAGACAGTGCTCTAAGACTCTATTACGACGCATTGATTTGTCATAAAATTGCACGAAAACTGACTTACCTCGTAAGCAACGAGCGGGTGACCGGTTTGCCAGCGTCAAGAAGACAAAGGGCGAAGTCGCGAGCGCAGCGCCACAAATCAGCGCGATGTTCGTCGAGCTAAACATCTAATATTGAGAAACGGAAATGTAGTAGTTCAATAGTACGCACTAATCCCTTTTGGCTACAACGTTTACAGCAAATTCAATGGTAAAGTGGACGGCAATACATACATTTTCACGTCAAAGTGTGCATTTTTCAAATCAGATTGGACACTCCTCTAAGCAAACAAATCGCTTTTGATATCAAACTGAACATCTTCCGAATCGAGACGAGCTTCTTCCACATTAAACTGCAGACCCTTCAAAACGGTTAGAACAATTTTTTGTTTAACAAAAATTTAGTATGATTTTCTTTAAAGGTTTTTGTTCGCCTGCACAATAAATGAAGGCACTATTTGAAATTTTGCAGTATTTTTATCTTCCAAGGAAAAATAAAGGAATACAAAACGTTTCAAAACGCAGAAGGGCAACATTCATAGGGTGTACAGAAAGAAGAGATCGTTTCATGCAAAATTCTCTAAGAAAAGATTAAAATAATTTTTCGCCAAAAGAAAATTTAAACTTTCTGGCTTTCCTAGAAAATTATAAAATTTGATCGCATCAATAAGTGCACGCACTCTTTGAAATATTTCGAGAAAAAATATGGTTTAAAGCTTATTCCTTAGTACGATATCACAAAATTTTTTACCTTGTTAAAGGAAGAGATCGCACTCCTCTAAGTCGAATTTAATTTAATGGATAGTGTAAATGCAACTTACGTGAAATAGCAAAGTGAAGATTCGTGTTACTCTTACTATTGTTTTTGATTTACCGCTGACAAAAGTCTAATTCCACGAAAACAGAGTTTTTGTTATCAGACGAATAACCGTGACATCCAGGACAACTGCATGGCGCAGCTCTTCTTTTAGCACTAGAAGATTGCTGTCTTCCTTCACTTCAAAGCCAGCTTTAGATCACTATTCCTTTTTTAAAGAAGAAAATTTTATTAAATCTCAAACAACGCGTTCAGTTATTAAGGCCGGTGAACTTAAAAAACTCCAAAAAAAATCCTGCAAAATCATCGTGAACAAAAAATTATTCCAATCTTCTCGGAGAGTCTTTAGTTTGGTCAGACAGATTCTGATTTTTAGTTTGGAAGATGTTATGTTTGATCTGCAAAGTGCCCAATTTGACGTGAAAATGGTCTGTCAAGCAACCCCGAAAGAAAGGTGAAAACTGCGACATGAAAAAAGTCACTCAAACAACAGGACGCCAACTGGATGTTTCAGATTTCTTGATGTCTGCTTACTCAAGAAAAATCCTTAATTTTCATTTCATTCATTTTTCATTTATTACACGATTACATTCGTGTGGTATAATATGAAAAAAAACAGCAAAGAACAAAGTCAAACAATTACAAACCGCAGAATATGCTACTAACTACTGAATAGATAGAAACTAGCAGCTAACGGGTAACGTCTATGGCAACTATTTGTTATGGACTCATATGGACATGCAGGAATTTTTTGAAAGCGTTGTAGCTTGACGGAACGGTATGCTTTTTGCGAATCTTCTCAAATGACAAAAGCGCCCTATTGACAAAGAAGAAACAGTTCAGTTTAACCCTACCAACGTCATACTTCGTGGCACCTCCTCTAGTGGTAGACTCCCTTAACGACACCATATCTGAGATTTTAATACTACATTCATGATTTGCGATCCTGTGGAAGAATAACAGATCATTTCGCTATTTTCCTCATTACTCCACAATCCTTTCCAAAGAAATTATCGAGAACCATTAAGTGAACCAGCAGTAAACCAACCGGAAGCCTACTTAGTCACCCGTTCAATTCCAAAAGTTTCCATTACACAAATTGAAGAACTCCGCTAAATGACTGACAAATAGAAACCAGCCACAGTAATGGAAAACGCACCTTCCCGGGTGTGGTAGAGTGTGCAGCAGTGAGATCATGATACAGGAAATCCGATTTGAAAACCCAAACACCTAAAAATTTGGTATACAGATAGTCACCAATGTGAACAGTAGCAGAAGCTAATAGCAAAGCGAATAAGCCTCACCTTGAACTAGATGTGCGCACTGTTGGAGATACTCGATAAGCTCTTCACGACTTATCGAAGGATCCACTAACCGAGCTAAATCATTAGTTGCCACGACCCGTGCTGAAACAGAGAACGAATTGGAGTTACTGAGGAGAAAATAGCCAAAAAAAATCAGAGCTCACATTTGAAGACCTGCGCCCTGACTTGTTGATGAATAGGCATTTCTCGAATGCGCTGGTGAGAGACCAATACTTCGCTTCGAGTGAGATCACTGAAATGAAGCAGATAGAGCACGGAAGCTCTGACTTTTATAGATATTTTATGTCGTTGCATATAAAATGGCCGATTTCGCTACCTCAATTTCTGGTCGATCTTTCGTGGCTACGAATGTTACCGTTTCGGCCTTGTGTAAAGTTTCTGAAAGCGCAGAATCTCCACTTTCTTATCAACTATAGTTTTTGTAAAATAATTCCCTCTTCCCGAGTTTTTTATGTCGGTTTTACAGTATGAATCAACTTGAAATTCCGGTGCTCTACTTGTGTGAATGGAAAAGTAGACAAAACACCGCGACTGCAGCTTGTAACATCAACGTCGCATTTGGGGAGAATTTCGCTAAGGAACACATCACAACTGGTTCGAATGATTTCGATGAAGACCGAGGTGGGCCGCATCACTCCTTAACGATGACCAGCTCAAAGCCATGGTGGAGGTTGATCCACGTGAAACTGTGAGAGAGCCAGCACAGCATTTCGGCGTTGACGGCAGCAATATCAGTCGCCACTTAAATGAGATCGGAGCGATCTAAGGAGCCTTTTCTGGACAGGATCGTGACATGTAACGAAAAATGGATCCTTCATGACAATCGTCGTCGCTCTGTACAATGGCTGGACAAGAATGAGAGTCCCAAGGAGATTCCGAAACCAGTCTCTATCCAAAGAAGACCATGGTGACCGCATGGTGGGCAGTGGCTGGTATAGTCCATTACAACGTCTTGTAGACTGGAGAGACGATCACAGCGGAGAAGTACTGCGCCGAAATGGAAGCGATGTACTAGAAGTTGATTGAAAAACAGCAGGCTTTGGCCATTGAAGAGGCCCAATCCTACTGCACTGCACGACAACGCGCATCCGCACGTTTCAGAAATTGTTGTCCAGAAACTGGATGAATTAGGACACAAAACTCTGCCGCATCCAGCATATTCACCAGATCCCCTACCGTTTATCATTTTCCAAACATTTAGATCGTCACGACAAGGACAAAAAATTCAGCAACCAAGGTGATGTCGAAAATGACTTCTTATGTTTTATTAATTCCCGTAGTTCTGATTTTTCCAACGATAGAATGTCTAAGCTATTGTCGCGTTGGTAAAAGCGTATTAATTGTAACAGTGCTTATTTCGATTAATAAAATTGCCTTCAAGCAAAGTTACGGTCTGTCAAATTTTTCAGTCAAAATCGGCCGCTTCATATGCAACGAGCAAATATTACAAATTATCCTAAAAAATTAATCTATATAGTATGAATACAAGAGATGAACGCTCACAGTAATCTACAGCGGATAATAACACTGAGAAAGGCAATATTCGAGATTTCTAACCACGACGAAATGGATTCCCTTGGAAGGAACAATTCTTTCTTGGAGAAACTCACATTTGTTCTTTTTCTCCGCAGATGATTCCTCGTTCGACGAGATCTCTGGTTGTTAAATCTTCATGAGATCCTTTTTCGTCCGATGGGATAACAGTCATTTTACTAAACTTCTCAGCCACCAAAGGATCCTACAAATGAGTTTTCCTTACAGATTGAACACCATATATAACACTTTACCAAGGCATTCACGACAAAGACAATCTAACCTCTTTTAAGTGAACTTCCAGTGGTATCCACGAGTCACTTGCAATCAGTTTCTCCCTATGCAGTGCACTCGCTTCTCTTCTTTTCTTCTGCCGCTCCGTTTCTGGCCTCGCGAACTTTACTCGAATCTTAATATACAAACTGATGATATATAGAAGTATCAAAATAACCTGGAATAGTAGTCTCCTTGACCTCCTCCAAGTTCACTCTTCGTAAAACCTCGACGTTTTTCCTATTTTTTAAATGCCTCTGATATAAACGAGGCTAATAGATGGCCCTATTTATTGGACAGTCTAACAGTCTTCGCCTGCTCGTTGTCTTCAGAGGCTGAGAGTGGTCCAATGATTCGGACACTGCTATCTAGCCGATCAGGAACCTTCTCAACTCTGCCTTTTCAGGCGTCATCCTAGATGCTAAACGAAATAAAACCCTGACGTATAAGAGGGCGATAGACCTGATCCACAGATGATATGTATAGTACGTCGGCTACTAGATAAAGCTATAGCGATGTCTCTTAATGTAAATGGTGGATCAGCGGATGCGATTATCTCTTGCGTGTTGGATTTTTATTCATTTTGCTTGATTTCTACGACGATGCCCGACAGGCGGGATTTTGGGGGGGGGGGGGGGAGGGTTGTCGGGTAGATAAGAAATCAGAATTCTTGAACCATTTTTAGGCCACCCGAAACCTTACGAGGGAAAGTTCCCAGCTTATGGCGAGCTTTTTCGATGCCATTTGACAGGATGAAGGATCTTGTGAGCGGAGAACAGAATTACAGTTGGTTTTTGCTGAACGCTTTTTTAAATACAGGAAAGAGGTATGAAAACGTGCGCTCAACAATCGTCAACCCCTATGACAGCCGATGAGATGTGCATCGGTGGCGCAGTTGGTAGAAGTGCCGTTTCATAGGAGCACACCGCCAGGCCTTCGAGTTCGAGTCCGCCTACTGCCAATATTTTGCTCATACTAGTTCGTTGTTATTACGCTTTCTGATGATCACAGGAGTCACACAGAACGACATTTTGGTACAATTATGCACCGATATGGCTCCCCACTCTGTCACGGCTCCCCACTCTGTCACGCATTTATAGTGCCTCAGAGATGTATGGATGCTTTCTTAGCTGGGTGTTGCCACTAAGGACTATTACACCACAAAAGATTTCCATAAGAATTTCATAGGCTTCAAAAAATCACACCACAAAAGATTCTCATAAATTCATAGGCTTCAAAAAAAGTTATTGAGTAATTATTATATTAAAATACAATATAAATGATAGCCTTTGAAATCTCAATCTATTCAAACGTTCCCATTGATCCGTCTCGCCTACACGCCTCCTCCTCTCCCAGCCATCGCCTGGGGTACGTACTAGTTCAATGAGGTCCTTGAAATACAGGGCCCGCCCCGGTATGGCTCGGCCAGTTGCGTGCTGGGAGGGTGGTAGTTCTAGCGTTTCCGGCGACAGTTCAGAGAGTTCAGCAATTCAGTGAATCCAGGAATTAACTTTTTGTGTCAAATTATATATTGTCTGCCTTTTTAATGACTACCTCTTATTTTTTTCTCTTCCTCAGTGACTTTACTTGACTTTACTTTCGTCCTACAGTGGCCCCTCTTATCTGAGAAAGCTCCTTGCCGTCCATTTTTTTTGTTGCTTTCTAAGTGGTTATTAACTACTTTGTGTATGGGTTACATAGCCAATCTTATGCGTGTTCTGTTTTTTTACCCGGTTACAGAGTATGGTTATTGGCAATAAACGAATAAAGAATAAAGAATAAAGATATGGCCCAGGTTTATAATATTCAACCCCGAGGTATGTGTATTGTGTGCAGTTACAGTATCATTGGTGATATGGTATGATATGGTCGTAGTACAGGTACGCATCGTTGAAAAAGTAGCACATAGAAAAGCGCAAATAGACAGCATTTGTTGTAAGCATTGGTGGTCTGAAATTGGCTCCTGCAGTCATGAGAAAGTGATAAATGACAAACTAAGATATGCAAAAATATTGGCAGTACGCGGACTCGAACTCAGAAGCCCGCCGGTGTGCTTGTTTGAGCCGGCACTCCTACCAAATGCGCCACCGATGCATATCTCGTGGGGTGTGATAGGCTTTGATGAGTGTTGCGCACATGTTTTCACACCTGTCTTTCAGGTATTTAGAAAAGAGTCCAGCAAAAACTAACTGTAATTCTGGACACCGCTCACACGGCTCTATCACCTGTATCACCTGTCGTCCCGTTGATCATCGACTTGCTCGAGCGGGCGCCAGCAGCGTCTCCATTCGTCCCTGTCGCGTGCCAGAGTGGTCCAATGGATCCTCCTCGCTCGAGGGACACGAAGAGCGTCATATCGGTCGTTCAGGGCTTTCACGAAGAAGTCCGACCAACGCGTTGGTGGGCGTCCTGGTGTTCTTTTGACATCCCGCGGAATCCAATCTGTGACGACTCTCGTCCAGCGGGTGTCTGCGAATCGCATTACGTGGCCGGCCCACCTAATTTTCGACGACTTGGCCCATACGACAGCGTCTCTGATCTTCGAACGTCGGCGAAGCTCGGAACTCCGGAGGCCTTCTCTCACTTGCGTGAGTCGTGTCACTCCGAGCATCGTCCTCTCGATTCCACGCTGCGCGACGCTGACCGCGTGTTCATCCTGCTTTCGTATAGCCCAGGTCTCTGAGGCGTATGTTAGGGCAGGAAGAACAGTGGAGTCGAATAGGTGGGCACGGAGTCGGACGTTCTTCGTCTTCTTCGCGACTTCTTCGACGCTCTTGAAAGCTCCCCAAGCCGCTCGTTTCCTCCTGCTCAGCTCTGGTGCTAGGTCGTTGGCCATGTTGACTTCGCGACCCAGATACACATAGCTGGAGCATTCGGAGATGTTCGTTCCGTTGAGCGAGAATGGGGCATCAGAAACCCATCCTGTCAAAATAGCATCTAAAACCTCACTTTGAGATGGCAACCTTTCCTTATTAGCCCGCTCAGAAAACTGCCTCATTTATTAACTTCCTTCGCCACGGAAATATCGTTATTTTATTTATCTTTTCCACTCAGAGGAGTGCTTAACAAACGAACAAAGCAAACTTATAACAGCAATAGAACTAGAATATTTCTTGATCACATTTGTCCAATTATGTGAGAGAGATTGAGATTGTGTCCAATTGAGAGAAAAATTACTTTTGCCTCAATTTTTTTTGAGTTCAGCTTAATATAGCTTTTGAGACTGTCCCTCAGAACCACTGGAATAATAGATGAACAGTAATCCTAGTGAAGGTCTAAAGTTGAGACCCTCCATAGAGGGGAAGTCGCCCTTATAAAAATACAAAATACAAAATAAATTTAACGAAAAGTACAGCTACCTTTGAACTTGTTCCCGCATCTTCCGTATCCGACTCGCCACTCATGGTACCTGGAACCGCAAAGAAGATGAATGTTGCAAGCGAGTTCTAGATGTTATGTGCCACTAGAAACCAAATCCTGCTTTGCGCTAGCTATAAGGATAAGAACCTGAACACAATACGGATTGGAGGGGCATTCGTATCTGTCCTATTGGGAAAGGCGAAAGTGCCAATTTCGTCCGTCATTCTATGCTACAACACCATATCCCATGAATTTAAATAAATACCCTCGTAGCGTAGGATAGTAGCTGAAGCTTTCGCATAAAATTACGGAAGGAATGGAGATGAAGAACTCTATGCTCCCTTCCGATTACATACGCGCATTCTCATGATGGTGGCGTTTTCTTAGCACTTTTCTTACTAGAGTTCTCCATCTGAGCGCATTCCAAGGCAGGGCGGGACATCGTTAGGTAAGCCAAATATTCTGTGATGCCTTATAATGTATGTCAGATGTGTCCACGGAGGAAGTCCTCCCATTTCCAACTACAACTGTACCGGGATCTGACCTCTGCAGTAGGTCTAAATCCCTGGATTCCAAATGTAATACATCTAACCGCCCTACCTTCTTCATCTCGTCCTCCTTTGGTTATGCTGTTGAGGTGGGCAAGCGATCGATGCATGTCGAACGTTCCCGCTATCGGACTGATGTAGAACGTATCTACAAATGTGTCAGCACTTACACAACAGCAATATGCAGAAAGCAAACGATAGGTTGAATAAAAAAGGAAATTTTAGAACTCAGAAAAGATAAGGAAAAGAATCAAGAGATAAATTTGATGAAAAAGTCAACACGCTTTTGATGTGTTCCAAAGTCCTGAAATCCGAATTATTCTGATCTCGAACTGCAACAGACTAGTGCTTGCAATAATAAATCAAGCAGTCTTGAGACACAGTGAAGGCATACATTCATATTGTAATACCATGCCAACGAGGTTGCTAGGTGGAAATGTGTGTTTTAAGCCTGACGTTCCTATAATTTTGTTTTTCTCTTCGGCATAGAAGCAACAAAAGAGTTTTGACTATAGCATTCGAATTTGAAGTCTCGAATTCGAATATACAACAAACTGAAATTTCGCATATATTCCAATTCGAATATACGAGGTTTGTGAACATTTTTATTTATTTATTTCTGTACGATGCATAGGGCGTACGTGATATAGGATGTAGTACAATACAAATCACCAATACAGGAAGAACAACTGTAAAATCTAGAAATGCAAAAGCTTGCTTCTAGCCATGTGCCTGAACAGCAGGTAATATGCCGACGATCGAGGGACACAGGAGTTTAGCGAGATAAAGCTGGAACCAGCTCAGCACGTGAAACTACACGATCTAGTATTCGTTTTGGGTACACCGAAAGATATTTTTCCTGAGCTGCCCCTAGTTCTAGATATTCTTATACGATAGAATTTTGAAACATCTACATCAATTAGGCCAGACCAGAGTTTGAAAATCACACAGATGTCATTAAGTTGATGACGAGCGACTAAGGAATGCAACTTATATTCGCTATTTCTAGCTACAGGATGAGGGGTCTTACAGATCTACTACAAGCTATCTTAAAAAATAATCTGCGAGTGAAATTGTCTTGCACCTTCTCAAGAAGAGCGATGTCTTTTGATTTCGAAGAAGAAAAATCTGATGAACCATACTGCACAATAGGGCGAATGTGACTTGCAAGCCCTAAGAAGCATTTCCTGATCCACTATAGAGGGAGCTCTGAATATAAGGAATGTTCGAGTATACACTTTACTGTAAATCATTTTGTACTGCTCGGATGTCAAGCTTATTGTGGTAGTGAATCCTAAATCTTTAACGCGAGAAACGGCTGTTATTGAGTGATTCATTAACAATCGAATAATCGAAGAAATTTCGAGAGCACAACAATACTTTTGACGCCATAGATTTCAATATGAGGGTACGGAGGCTGTTAGAAAACAGTTTGTTACAGTTTCTGACTCCTTGAAGAGCTATCAAGAAAATGAATCGGATTTGTTCAAGTGAGAACACCGAAAATTCAACGAATTGTGCATCCAGAACATATGATTAGGAACGAATTGTGCATCCAGAACATATGATTAGGCCGCCCTAATCGATCCAAGAATGAGCAAGACTAGATATGGCGGTGCAAGTCTAGAAAGAGGGTCTACCATGATTTTCCTAAATAAAGTCCAAGACTTTAAGGAAAACCGAGAAGTAAAAACGTAAGCACGAATAAATACACAAAATGGCCGCAGGGAAAACTTTTAGCTTATTTTGAAGTAGGGTGAAGCGGTCAGTTTTGGAAGAAATACAAAACCTCCTCTGCAGACTTTCACCAACAGGATCTCTAGCGTTGGCTTGGGGGAAGAAACGCTTAATAGACTATAGATTCTGGTAATCCACTCCAATCGCCTACCTCCACGAAAGCAACCAACTGCGAACTGAACAAAGTCGTCCTTAATGTACGCTCGCCCTTCGTACACTTCGTCAAACTTGGAGGCGGCACTGAGAAAATAGAACAGCTTTAACATTTAACGATGAAACCGTTGATGTCTAACCTGGGAATAAACTCACACTAATGGGCCTTCCTGCTTCACATTAGCAGCGGTCATTGCTGCAAAGCGCTCTGCCTTTGCCTTGTCGAACGAGCCACTGTTCACATCTGGAGCGAGGCGTACTTCCATCTGAATACAGCACCAACAGACCAGGATGGAGACAACATTAGTGAGCAAGCAGCGCAGGAGTGCCACTCAAGGATCCATTCAACCCACCAGTCTGACGTTCTTCTTGTATCGAACTCGAGGCTGTCTGTCAAACTCGAATGCATCCTTCTTTCTCACCGGGAAATGGACTCGATAGAGCTCAGTGTTGGGCAGCTCATTGCAGATCACAACGTCGAACTGGAACAGTTGGAATTCAGTGAAGGTGCCGGCTTCTCGGTCGTAGAAACAAAAATGGCCCTCAATCCTCTTCTCGAATGCGCTACGCATCTACATCTTCTACGTGAATCGTGGAGCGTGAACGAACGCGGAGTTGGCTACACAACGAGTTGCGGAAGCAGCCGATGAGCAAATCTATAGACCAGCCGTCCTTGCAGAAGAATGGCACCGAACGATGGTGCACCGCTCTACATCCGTTCTCTTTATTCTGTCCATAATAGCTATAGCAAACATCTAGAACCCATACTGAACCCAGAGCACAGGTAATTTGCCACACGCCACGTACCAACTTCAAATGTGCATGTCAAAAACAAGAAACTTGCCTCCATGTCCACCCGATCATCTTCGTCGTCGGAGTCGATGGCTGGCTGCAATTTCACGGTCTTCCGCTTCTTCACCACAACATCATCGTCATCATCCATTACCAGAGACACTGTTCCCGACTGAAAAATCATCTTCGTTTCTAACCATAAAGCATGCTGAGCCGAAAGGCTGCATGAAAATGGAACAGATCTGCATTTCTCACGGAATTCTGGGTGCACGTCTAGAATGAAGGTCCGACCTCATTTTCATCAATAAAGTTCAGAAAGTTTTCTAATTAACAATATATATATATATATATATAACATTAAGCACGGGCACATCACAATTTGACCGTAGCATTACATCTAAGCCTAATTTTGTTAGGTTCAGGCTGACAGCGAAGGAAAAATGGTGGGTGACTTTACCCCCTAGACTTTCATCGAGTTCTACAAGACTGGTCGCGGCGAGGAAGCTATGACACATTAAAACGTTAAATTTTTGATAGCGACCAGGCTGGTGCCGGATGCACTCGGCAAGGTATCTTAAAATGGGTAAGTTAGATCAGCCAGATCCCGGAGTTCTTGTCAATACATGGTTTCTGCCGTGGCAAGTCAACCGAAACGGCTCTTCCATTTTTTATTAGCGACTGGGCCAAGGTCATGGACTATAGGAACCATCTTCACGCCAGATACTCTGACTTTTCGAAGGCGTTTGACAAGGTACCACACGTCTTAGGCTTATGTTATACTTCGGCGACGCTGTTGTCGGCGACACTGTTTCCCGGGCTGCGTAACACCAGCTCAACACTACCGCCGACGTCGCCGACAGCAGCGTCACCGAAGTATAACATAGGCCTTACTGTTGCACAAGCACAGCTCGGTCGGAATTCACCCCGAATTGTTCAGTGGATGAAAGACTTCCTTACAGAGCGCTGTGGTTGGCGTGGTGGCTTGGTCCTACTCCAGCGGGCCGCCTCTTGCTGTGCAGAAAACGGCGGTTCTTTCCTTGGGCTCTGGACAAACGGACCCTCTGTACAGAATTAATGGCGAGATTCTAAATCAGGTCAATGAAATCATAGACCTGGGTTTCATCATCAGCGACAAACTGAGTTTCTCAAATCACTGCGGTTTCAAAGCAAGCAAAAATCTCGTTCGTACCTTTAACTTGTTCAAGGCACTCCAGAGCAACGATCCACAGGTACTAGTCAAAGCGTACATAACATATGTCCGGCCGATAGTTGAAAATGGCACCTCGGTATTCAGTCCTTACATAAAAAGGACATAGCACTGTTAGAAAGCGCCCGAAACAACTACCAGAAAACTGGAACTGCGCACCAGCGGTCTGCGCTATACTGAGGTTCATAATGGGGTATAGAGGCGACAACGGCTGAACCTACCCAGCGTGGAAAGTAGACGAAGGAAATATGACCTCCTATTAGCTTTCAAAATCCTCTCCGGTTCACTTCAGTTGTCGCCGCTTTCAACGCTTTAATTGCTCAAGGTTTGCCTAGGTATGCGACTTAGTACTTTGAAGAATTTCCTCAGAAAAATGGTTTTCCTGCAGTAAGGCTCTTAATCTTCCTTGATTTCATCTCGAGTATTGGTCGTAGTTGCTGCGTCTTCATATCGAGCTGCGTGTTTATCGTTTTATCGGTTGTTTAGTTGTTCTGTTTGATCATTGTTTGATTTCTGTTTTAGCGATTGTGCATTTATTCGCGCCCACCAACTGGACGCCACAGATAAAGATAGAGACTAAAGGGTTAAAATTTTGATAGCAAGTGGGCTGGTGCCGGCTGCGCACCGGCAAGGCATCTTTAAATGGGTAAGTTAGATCAGCCAGACCCCGCAGTTCTTTTCGTTGCATAGTTCTGTGCGTATTTACGTGTTTCACGACCATGTGCAATCTCGGAGAGGGCACCAGCCCGCTTAGTACAAAAAAAACGAACCATTTTCAGGAACAATTCTCGGTGCAACACTAAGAGTGGGAGCCCACCTGTTTATTTCGCATATTTGTCGGCTTTTACCTAGCTAAGCAGGATTATATGCTCTTCCCCTTGGGATGCCTATGTATTCACCCTCAATGCGCACCAACTTAAAAGATTCTAGACAAAATGCTTCCATTTTATGAAGAAAGCATATCTATCCTAGTAGGGAGGGGCGTGTGGTGCTTTCCCTGGTCATTCCCTCCAATGAACTTCTTCGAGGGCTCCATTAATTCCCCAGCAAGGAGGAGCTGCAACTACAGGGCTGCCCCTCGCAACTAGGATAGATTGAAGGAGACTGATGGTGGACCCCCTTCTAGGCTCTCGTCGCGTTGAACAGAGCGATCTATAGTTCGAGGCTACGAAATAGAAAGCAGAAACAGCTCGACACCACGAAATTTACAAATGAGGAGCACGGTACTTTATTCGTACGTAATTGCACACGACATCGCATGTTTCACGATCCTATACCTGGGAGCGCCCAATTATGTGTTGTGTTTCTCCGTGGCTTTAGCGAACATCTTGATAACATTTGGGGTCAATGATTTGTTTTTTATTATCAGTAGGTCACTGACTGCCATACGATGTCCATTGACTGAATTATAGAATTCAACCGGAATTTCCTGCCACCGTAATCCGGCGCGCGATTCGGGCGCGTTCCGTCCTTTAAACTGCCGACCGCACTGCCGCGCACCCGACCGCGCGGCCCGCAGCGGATCCTCGCCAGACTTTAGTATGATGGAGACTATTCGAGCCACGGCAGAGCTTCGCCGACCTGGACTGCTCTTCGGTTCCTTAAAGATAGACATACAGGTTCCTTTTCAGGTAGTAGAAGCAGGACATGGACCGGATGAGTAGGGTTGTTAGTAGAAATGACCGCAGAGAGGTACTATAGAGCGGTTACTGTAGGCGAAAACCGGGAGCGTGCATATTTCCACATTTGACTTCCTGTGTGGCTGTTTTTGCGAGTATTATGGTTATATATAAACATTTGTTGGGATTGAAGTTCAAGTGATTAAGTGGTGAGTGGAGGTAAATGTAAGAGA
Source organism: Heligmosomoides polygyrus polygyrus (assembly GCA_947396885.1). Taxonomy (NCBI): domain Eukaryota; kingdom Metazoa; phylum Nematoda; class Chromadorea; order Rhabditida; family Heligmosomidae; genus Heligmosomoides; species Heligmosomoides polygyrus. The sequence continues at coordinate 79,751,211 of OX377203.1, read as the reverse complement.
AAACTCATAGATCTATAAGATTATGCGGCAATGTGACGCCAAGTAGACCTATGATTCTTCGGTTCCATCAAGGGAGAGATAGGGTATGTTAAAAGGGGATTAAAAGCAAGACGACACTTCTAATGAGTCCCGTTTCCGACTCTTTTTTATATAGATTCATTTTTTATACTCTGGATTTTTTGGAGCTGAAGGAGGAAACGAAAAATGCTGTCTTCGTCAATAAACGATTACGGCATATACTTGCTGATTCAAATTCGACAAAGATTTCTGTTGCTCTTCTTGTTTTATTGCTGTGCTCCTTGAAGTTAAAACGTTGTGGGTGGCGCCAGCATAAAGAATAGCGTGAAAGAACATGAAAATCGTACCATGAACGCTAGCTACAAAAACTTTAAAACGTTATTTCAGAGCGCAAGACGCCTGTTTTGCTCTGTTATTTGAAAAACTAGACTAATTTTCAGCTGTTCTTGTAGGTTTGGAACTGAGCTGTAGGAACAGTCTCAAGCAATCGAGATTGCTGCTTTAAAAAATCATTGGTTAAAGCACACCGAGAAAGTCTCTCAACTATCTACCACAGAACTCCGCTACTGTGGGATTTCCACCATCAATGAAGCAATCTGGACAGATGTATGGCAGATAATTCCTCAAAACTAATATATCGTGTAAGCCATAGACACTTCTCTAGTACAGGTGACCAGAGATGCTAGTGCCCATCCCAAACGTGTGAACATTTAAAGAATCGAACTTGCTCCGGCCATCTTGATAGTGTTTCTAGGGTCTTCTTTTACTTCCGTTCCCATGCTGGTATTTTCCAATTCCTGAATGTCTCCATTCCTGGCGTTCGTCCCCTTTCTCAGTGCAATTCCTACAAGACGAAGAAGACTGACGACGAAGTCCGTACCCGTAAGAATCACGCTCCCCGACCGCTGAGGGTCCGCCGCGGGCCGCGCGGTCGGGTGCGCGGCAGCGCGGTCGGTAGTTTAAAGGACGGGACGCGCCCGAATCGCGCGCCGGATTACGGTGGCAGGAAATTCCGGTTGAGTTCTATAATTCAGTTGTCCATTGTTGCTGACAAGAAGCTGCATCCAGCGATAAAACGGGTCGTTTAGGGTGTGGTCGCCGCAGATGGTTCGGCGAAGCTTCATTGTTCGGACAGCTTTGTCCGTAGCCAAGCTCAGCCAAAAGACAGGATTTGGTCCTAATCGGCTGTACAGAAAAGGTGTGCACTTCGTAGGAACTGAACCCGATCCATTGAAGTACCATTTGGTAAGTATTTATATCTTAACTTCCCTGCTATAATACTTGACTCTAACCATCCTTAAGCTACAAGACAAGAAGCCTGGAGAACCGTATGGCTTGCAGGGAGTTAACCATCTACTTCCTGGAACAGGCAAAGTCCACTCGAAGCTGCCAGTAAAGGTGACATTTCTTCTCGCTAGAAGGTTCTTATCAGATTCGACTAAAGAGTCAAGGGTAGCCGTGAGTTGTCCGCCAAGAACTGTACGATTTTTCCACAGTGCTCCGGTGGTCGTTGCGGACCGCATCACCCCTACCTCTGTGTCCTAGCCAATTCCACTGATGAACAAGCTATTCGAAAGAATAATAATAATGACTCGCCGATACACTTACAGCCGAAAAGAACCCACATGAGTTATCCACCGTAATTTCGAAGTGAAAATCAGGGAAATCCTTATGGGAACACGCAGTCCCTCCCGTCTTAACTAATCCCGCCGCTCACGATATGTTTATGTGGCACTAGTTAAAAGTTCCGACTCCACCGACAAGACTTCGGTCGAAAAAAATTTTTCGCTGAAGCTTTGTCTAGGAGGATTATTTGGGGTGCTGATCACGAATCTGATATCCGTTTTTCGCGATTCGGTCGGACACCACCCATACCGTTAACATGGGTGGTCTCCGGCCGAATCGTGAAAAACGGATGTCAGATTCGTGATCAGCACCTCAAATGACCCCCTAGAGAAAGTTTCGGCGAAAATTGTATCGACCGGAGTCTTGTCGGTGGAATCGGGACTTTTAACTAGTGCCGTTCATGTTTATGCATAAGGCACGCCGTTGTAAGGCACCTAGGAGAAATCGTTCAACTCTCGGTGGATTAGTCGTTGCTACTCTTGGCTGTTTATTGCGAGTGTTCTAATCGGCTTCTTGTTCTGCTATTCGTCACAGACTGCAATTACACTGCACTTAGGGCCTGTTCACGCTTCGCGACAAGAGCGACTGGAGCGACGGATGTAGTGTGGTGTACGTAAATAATTACGAATTTCACACTACATCGGTCGCTCCAGTCGTTATTGTCGCTCTTGTCGCTCTTGTTGTGAAGTATAAACAGGCCCTTAGCTACAGGTAGTCTCCACGCAGACTAGCGATGGAGCGCGGAAACTTTCGGGCGCCGTGCTCCTTTAGCCCCCCCCCCCCCCCTCCCCGATATGTTCCCCTCGTCGCTACTTATTAACGTGGGCTGGTGAGACGATTCACTGCTGTGTTCCCAAAATTCGAGTTCTGTGAGGTTCTAATTGGAAAATGGCTATTATTTCCGCAATTAGACTTGTTCTGCGGGGGTGTGGTTAGGAAATGACCTAATGCTGGGGTCTTCGAGCACAGAACCAGGCAAGGGAAGGGACTCCATGGTGTGGTGGATCCAAGCTGCTCGTCTGGAAACTGTTTCCGTCGCCCAGGGGAGTCCGCAGCCTGGTTCCGCCCCTTTCGAGCGCCGAAGCGCATACGGCTGGAACAATGCGCAGAAAACGTCGGAAAATTGTGAAGATGTTAAAACCCCTCAAATCTCAACAAGGCTGTTGAAATGCAAAAATGCAGCACCTCAGGAGAACCGAACTCTGACCTCCCTCGCATGAAGCAACACCACTATCCACTGCACCCCAAGCCGCTTGCTGGCAGTGCCATCGCGGATGTACACGATGCCGCCAGCGCACAGTTTCCGCGCTCCTTCGCTGATCGGTGCTAGGAACCAGCTGGAGCTGGGTGCAATTTAATCCTTTTTGTCGTCACACCTTGTATTTAACAGCGTACTTTTCAGGTTCACATGAAGAAGGACAAGGTGTACGCTTGGTGTAGCTGCGGGTACAGTGGGAGTCAGGTGAGGTAATCAAAGTAGAACACTGCAACTCAACTGTATCGACCGACAGGACAAAATCTATCGACTTCAATTTTTCTGCAGATTAGACCCTCCGGAGTAGGGATTGCACGAATGCACTAGACGGCGGGCGAGCCTCACGTCAACCATTTTGAGGAGTTTACCTTAGCCTTTCCTGTGTAATAAGCGAGCCCACAGTTTTTCCTCTCTCATGGAAGTCGAAAGGTCAATAATCTAAGTAGTTTTGTTTTCGGAGTTTGGTGCGAAGCTCCATGCAGACCTTTGGCGGCCGGTAGACCGCTGAACGTCTGGTATAGTAGGATAAGCTCCGGATTAGTTTATAATCTGAAGGACTAAGGCCAGAAACGTTGTCAACAAATATAGTAGTTTCGCTATTTCGAGCTTCAATATTGAGAAGGCGACTATGCAAACGTGAAGCTCGGAGAACCAACGATCTTGAGGAAGAAAAAGCTTAAAATAACATGAGATGCTGACATTTGTGAAAATTGTGTAGAATTTGCTGTAGTACAGTTTATCGCAAACCAGTTCCAGCCTCTCTGCGATGGCACACATAACTCTGTTCGTGTCCCTGATCTGAAGCTGAAGCCAGTGCGATTTATTCCTGAACAGGACACTACGGTATGGCTCTGCAATTGCAAACAAACAAAGAACAGGTGAGGTGGCTTCTTCGTTAGGTTTTCAAGGTGCTTTTAGCAATTTGTGATTTAGACCGTTTTGTGATGGATCTCACAAGCGAGTAGTCGATGAGGACAAGAAGGCCGGCCTTTTCGACTAGCATCACTGACTGATTGTATAGATTAGCTAGCTCATAGAGAATATTTGTTATGTTTATATTTTGCGATTTTTTACATGAATGTGTACGATCTGGTATTATGAATGATTGGAGCAACTCAAAAAAGGTCTATCTACTGAGGTCCTCTTTGTAAAATTAGCAGATATCTGCTCGATTTTTCATATATGACGTGTAAAATACGTTAATTATTCGCAAAACATGGAGATAAAATTGTCTCATAGGCCTCAGTTTTGCTCGTACAGTTGTTCACCATAAGCAGTGAGCAACGGCTTCTGCTTTCCACATTGGTGACCTATTCCTGTAGTTCTTAGATACATAGGTACCAGCACCGCAAATGCGTCGTGATAAAGGGTAAAGATCGCCATTATACAATTCCTTTACGGGATGCGCCACGCATTCTAATTCTACGTGATGTCCTGGAGCTATTTCCAATGCGAATTTTCCTACACAGTGGCTTGCTATGGCCAACCGGTGAAAAATCGGGGTTTGTCCTTTCCAGAAAGGTCTGATACCAATTCAGCGGTCCTGGAGGGATGGAATCTTTGGTGGGATTGGACTGGTTCCGAACCAAGAAGTTCGATTTGGAGTGCACACGAGAGTGGGCGCCTCCTCCGACTGTGCTACTATGCGTCTGCATGAGCAGTTCCTTAAATAAAAAGATGAAGGACAGCGCCACGACTAAATTTTTGTAATAGTAGTTACAGTATTGGGGGCGTGTAGCGCAGTCGGAGCTGTCGACTGTCGCGTGACCCCGATACCAGGTTCTTGGTATGGATTTTCCGCTTCTCTCCGGGGTCGGTGAATTCGTAGCAGACGTGTCTGGGAAGGATAAAGCGCTGAGATGTTCATCGGCTGGCCACCGCAAGTGATTGTATGGCCAAATAGCATTCAAATCACCACGACATCCTGTAGAAGTAGAATGCGTGGCGCATCCCAAAAGGATAGATTAACACCGCCCTTTGTCCTTTATCCTTTAATACCAACGGCACAGAAATACCTCAAAAATTCATTCTCAACCAGTTCTCCCTTTGATGGCTGTTCTCCGTATCGAAATCAAATTGATTTCGGAGAATTTGCTAGCGAGAGTGCTTACTACCACATTACGACTTACCATTAGGAAATTTTACATCACAACGGGCTATCTGATCGAGACAAGCTCTAGCCTCTTAGTTTTCGTTATTTTATTGGTTCTGTGCATTTATATGCATTTGTACATCATGATAATGTCTGAGTAGAAGTTCTACATGATCTATGCGAAGTGCTATTGATGTTTGCGGTTCAATGACCGCTTCTGATTCAGCAGATGCGCCCATTAATTAGCGCTTTAATGCCAGCCTCCCCGTTTGTAATGCTGGGATCCGAAGCCGATTCGAATATTTCGCATACGTCAACTTTTTCAAACCCCTGTTGTAAGGATTGGGCGCACAGTGGTATTTTTGCAAAACCTGGACAAGACGATTCACTAGTGCTGTTTTTCAGCTGACCGAGTTTTCAGATAATTCACATAACTGATTTTGATCAGAATTCTGGTGTCCAATGCGATTCGGAAATCCGATATAGGATCCCAAGAAAATCAGTTATTTGGTGCATCCGAAAATTCGTTTTTGTTAAAGCTACTCTTCCCTGAATCATTTCAAGATCCAGGTCCCGGATCTGAAGAAGAAATAATTGACGGTGCCGAAGAATCCGAATCGACGCTGGATAGAATGTCTAGTAGGAAGTGAAGCAGGTCTATTAGCAACGACCAATCGCCTGAACATGCGTACCACTGATCAGAAAAACAGGACATGGAACGCGGGCAGCCGAAATAACATTCAGAGTTGTTGATGAGAGGATAATTCAGGATGAATGTGTCTGCGAAGTGTTTGTTTAGGTTGCATGAATGCTGAAAGATTAGCGACACATTGTCTCAGCAACTTCAGCAGATGACGTCTCCATGAAATCTCTGCTTGAAATGCTTAGCAGCGCTAATTGGAATGAACTAGGCGTTCAGCTTATTAGATGAAACAATTGCTGCTTCCAATAGCTGTTCATTAGTTTCCATCAACAACAAAAAACAACTCTTGTGCCAAAGTTGAACCGCTGGAGGTTGAGCGACGCGAGAAAAATTCCGATTCACCAGACGGCCATAGAGAATAGAATAGAAATTAACTGAAAAAAAAGAGTACTATAGTCAGACTTCTATTATTTTGAACTAAAATTACCATCAGGAATGCAAATGTGTTGACCGGTTACATGTCTTCTGAATCCGGATGCATTCATGATGATGATTTGAACTCAGAATAATAGAAATCAGAGTATTGTACTCTTTTTCAGTCAACTTCTATTCTGCTCTCTATGGACGTCTGGTCAATCGGAATTTGTCTCGTGTTACTCAAGCTCCAGTGGTTCAACGTCGGTGCAAGAGTACAATACTCAGATTTTTATTATTCTAAAAGAAAATCACCGCCACGAGTGGAACTAAATGTGGTTTCTAGGTGGTCTAATGTATACGAATTGTGAGCGTGGTTGTTAAATAAACACTTATCGAATGTGAGTTGTTCTCTTACCATTAGGCCGAGGCGTGACTATATTTTAAATGTCAAGCCTGCTTAGATCCACATCAAGTCTCTTCGTCGTCCCACCCCTTTAGAGTTGTTAGTTGTTACTGTTGTAGGTAGCTTTTATCCTTCTGCGAAGCATTTAATTCTCTAATGTAAGGATAAAATGATGAAATTGGGTATTGATCAATTTGTTTGCATTCAACTTCGACGGGTTATCGTGGAAGTAATTTGGATCCACAGTTAGCCTACACAATGACTTGCGGTGGCCAGCCGATGAACAGGAACACTGTTTTATCCTTTCTGTGCAAGAACGGTACCAATCCCCGGATTCCACCCCGGAGGGATCCTTTCTGTGCAAGACTGGTACCAATCTCTGGATTCCACCCCGGTGGGATGGAATGTTTGCATGGCCTGAGCGAGAGTCGAACCAAGGCCCTGGGATTCGTGCCCGCGACATTCGTCACCCCCTCAATCTGTGCTACCATGCGCCGGGTTTCGGAAAGCCTTATTCATTCGAGCTCTTGGTTTTACATATAACAGTATACCCCGTGGATTAGTAAGGAACAAGATGCTCAATTTGGATAGTCTACATCTGAGGAGGAGGCGTAACGATATTTTGACGGTTTACAAAATCATTAATGGCGTTGTCGATTTGAAAGTTGGAGACTTTTTCAAATTCGTTGCCTCTTCTACCCGCGGTCATAGCACCAAGTTATTATTTGGTAACCCTAAAACAAGCCTTAGAAGGTCGTTTTTTGCATTTAGAGCTGGCTCAGATTATGTGAAATTGTGCAAACAAATGCAACTATCTAAATCCTTCCCCGCTTTTAAAAGAGATGTGTACCGCTACCTGCGAGGGAAACACTAGTTGTTAGTCCTCTTTTTTCCCTAACCTCTTAAACATCTTAGATATTCAGCTTGTTTGAGTTTGTTTTGTCTCATGACTTTGTGTTGTTATCTCTACATGTGCTTGCGCATGTAATAAATGTTAATGTTAATGTTAATGTTATGACTTTCTCACTGATACCTGTCTCGAAGAGATTTCATTTCGACGCAGAGTGCTCTGTTTGCTCCCGATGCCGAGCTCATGCTGTAATGTGCCACCCGAATTCCTGTGTTTTCTCGTGGCCGAGTTTCTCGCCTGACAACACCTCTCCCTCTCCACCTTCCCACGTTTCGAGCCGCTGCGACGCCACGTCATTGCGCTGATAAGGAGCTCTTTTGGCCAATACTAATTGGTCTGCTTGCCTCGAGAACGTCTTCTGATTGAGTTGATGCGGAAAGAAAAGAGTTCAGTGTTAGTGTTCATAGAACGCTAAAGATAGGTCGAACTTCTACGTCAAAGTAGCTGCTAATCTTTAAAAAAAATCTTCGCTGTAATCTTTTGCGCTAAACCGGTTTTGTATCACTTTTGGCTCAATAATTTATATGTTCTGCTCTTGCTAATCTTATAAAAACCAATCTTAGCTGTAATCATTTGTGCTGAACTTGTATCACTTTCTGACTCGATAAATGTTCTATGTTCTTGAATTTTAAGGTCATCGTCTTTACTTTGTTGTCGTCGTTTGTTTTTACAAAATGCGATATGCATACTATTTTCACGTCAAATTGGACGCAATTCTAAACAAGACTAACGTTTTTCAAATCAAACTGAAAACCTTCAAATCAAAACGAGCTTTTTTCACATCAAAGTAGAAACTCTCCAATATGATGAGAATTTTTCTGTTCAAGGAAAATTTTTGTGTGATTTTCCTTAAATTTTTATTCACTTGCCCAATAAGTGAACTCATTGTTTGAAATTTTATAAAATTCTCCGTGTTTGAGTAAAAATAATGGTTTGCTTTAAAGAGAGGCGGCCATTTTTAGCGCTAAAAAAAGAGATTGCGCCACGCCCTTGCCCTCGATTGATTGCAAAATTTCTGTTTCCATAGAGCTGCACACGTGTAAACAATACAACAAAATAATTGTAAAGAACAGTCATAGCCTCATTTTGATGCTTGTGCAAGCAGCATTTATACTGCCAATCAAATACAAATTGCGTTGAGCTTTTCGAGCGCATGGTGCGATCTCTTTTTTTATTGTACTAAATAATTGCTTCATTGTTGCGCTTTAAAACAAGATGTAATTAATTTCTCAGTTTTTTACAGAATTGATTTAAGTCAGCCTCATTAAGCCACAAGTGGCTGGTATCGAAGTTCTAAGCTGTTACAGCGATGTCTTGTTGCGAACAAAACTAGCGCCAGGAGGGACTCGAACCCGCACCTGCTGACCGGACGGGAATGCTGTACGCCATTACACCACCGAGCGCAACATGGTCGAACGCAACATATATTTTATTGAATTACTACACTCATTCGGACAGCTGAACTAAAAAAGAATTAGAAAAAGTTTTATCAAGTTTTCGTTGAAAAAAAGTATTCATATTTACAGAGAGTTCGTAGTTTATCCTGGAAGACTCCCCATTTCAATTTGCAAGACGTTCACTTTGATATTAGAGATATCAAGTTTGTCTAGAAGAGTGTCCAATCCGATCTGAAACATGTCCATTTTGGGGTTAAAATGGTACATATGGGAGGCATGCCGATTGCGAACTTTCAGTAGAGACGGTAAACTATGGATTATTGATGCAAACGTTCTTTTTGTTGCTCCTTTCCATTTTAGATTCCAATAATCAGGTTTGAGGAAAGATGCGAATAGGAACAGCATGGCGCTGCGAATTTGGTGTTAAGAAGGCATGAATTACGAAAAGATAAGACCAGTTAGGAATTTGAATGGAGTGAATTCGGAGCACGGTTTTGCAGCTATTTATCGCTATCGAAAGGCTCTTCTGGCGTTTGTGCCATTACTCGCTGTGACAGGAACAACTTCTCGATTTTAAGCAGAACCATCAGCGAATAGTTCATAGCAACATATGAGCAAGTGCTTGGCTTGTGTGTCGTTTTTATTTATCATTATAATACTATTTTTCTTCATAATACTATTTCAGTGAAAGCGTCTTTTTGATTTGAACGTATGTTCTTTTACAGTTTTTTTGATTTTTTCTTGCCCGTACTTTTCTTCAGCTCCCATCGCGTTTGAATTGATTAATCTTTTTTGCCCTTTTTCACATGCTTCAATTCATCGTTTCCCATAGATGTGAGGATCTCGCACTATTTTCTCTTTCCACTGCTATGTTAGTCGTGATGTTTTGCTATTCTCTATTGAAGGATGCCTTTCCGGTAGCGATTTGTAAAATTTCTGCCGGCGGCATTCCTTTTGAGCTCATTCGTTCTCTCTTTCTTACCGATTTCCGCTTTTTCTAGAACCACCCTTATAACATTAGATGTATTGGCAGTAAAATTAGAGCGTAAGTCAGTATACAGTGCAGCGCATCTTCCTTTTCTCAGCCCATGACAACGACGTCCTGTTTTCAGAATGCGGGTCTGGGTGGCTTCTCTAGTATTCTATGCATTTGTGTTTGCTGCTTGTGAATTTCTTCGATACCTCATTGTTCGCCTTATGCCAAAGCGTCTTTCGACCGATCTTCTCTTAGAGGTAATCTCTGGCACCATTCACTACGCCACCGAATCGAGTAAGAAACGCTTCCGTTCAGTTTGTTGGCACTCTTCAAATATGCACCCCGATGTTCGACGTGGGCACCGTTCTCGAGCACTACGGCCTGTTCGGAGTCTTCGTCGAAATTAGCGCCATCGAACTGGCCAACAGCTACTTTCAGCGAGACGCCATCGCCAATCCGTGTCCCATTGTGAGTTGCTTCCTAATGCACTCGTCTGCCTTGTTGGGAGTTTGTGTGATGTAATCCTGAATGATGGTCTGGTCAACCAGTGGTGTGACACGGGACTCGTAAGGTTAAGTGGAGTCGCTCTACAACAGTCGACTCCTACGTCTATCTGGGAAGAGAGCTGAACATGGATAACGACCTCGCTCCTGAAATCGCCCGCAGGAGACGCGCAGCATGGGCAGCCTTCAGTTCGATTCGCGAAGTCACCGATCAGGTCGAGGATGCCGGCCTCAGGGCCTCGATATTCAACGCCTCTGTACTGCCTGCGATGTGTTACGCGACGGAAACCTGGCCCGACAACAAGACAATCGATGCAAACTACGCATCGTGCACTGGAGAGATGTCTTCTAAGGACAAGCCTTCGTCAGCAACGGCAAGAAGGCCTACGAAGCTCGGAGCTACGGGAGAAGTCGCAATTAGCAGACCCGCTGCAGTACATGAAGAAGTCCAAATATCGCTGGGCCGGACACCTGCTTCGACGAAAGGACGATAGATGGAGTCTCCGTGTCACAGAATGGCTCCCGAGAGACCATAAGAGACCACTGGGACGACCGCCAACGCGATGGGCAGACTCTTCTCAAGATCTTTCAGAGAGCGGAATCTGCCTCACTGGATACAAGCAGCCAGAGATCGAGCGGTCTGGAAGAGTTGTGGTCCCCGCTGAGAAGACCTCCAGCCGACAAAGAACCATCAAAGTATCAAAGTAAACTAAGTAAGTAATCCTGAATGAGGGCGTGTGTAGCGCAATCGGGGGGGGGGGGTGCCGCTGTCGCGTGCACCCGATACCAGGTTTCTGGTTCGGATTTCCCGCCCAGGCCAACAACACATAGATTATTCTTATCCTAATCCTGAATGAACCAGAAATTGTGAAGGCATCACACGGTTTCTAGTTTTACTAAATACTCTTCAAATTGTCATTAGGTTCTTATCATATAATCTTGAATAAAGTTTGCTAGCTTATTTTCAAGTCCGGGAAGCAAAAATCATTTGGTCTCGTAAATTTGATATTGCGCCTTGCGCTCCACCTAGAATTTCGGGTTGTTTATTTGGTAATGGTGTGAATGTTATTTATTTGGAGTTTTTCGAGTGAAAGGAAGTACGCGGAGTTTTTGCATTTTGCCTTACTGAGTCATCGATAATGCAGAACGCATGAACCATAAGGCTCACGAAAATTTTTTCAAAAACTTACTCTATACCCCAGCTCATGCGTTATGCATCGAAAATTCCACTTAAGTTCGACGAACTCTGGTCAAGGACCAGTTCCTGCTTGATCGTGCTATTTTACTGATGGACATTGTTTAGCTGTTTGTGTTGATCTACTTCTATCCGGCGTCTGCCTTTTGCGGCGTAATAAACATAAACAAAAACATAAGTTCGACCACGAATTTTGACTCGCCGATATCATTTTCAAAAACTTCACTAAAAGGAGCCACTTCAATAAAGGACAAATGTCGAAAGGTTGATCAAACCCTTTCTGCCAAGCATTCTACTTCTACGGGATCTTGTGGAGGTGATTTGAATGGTTATTTGTCCTATACAATGACATGCGGTCGTCAGCCGATAGACAACACAGTGTTTTATACTTCGGAGACATGTCTGATTTACGCAGCCGGAAGGATGGAAGGCTATGTTGACCAGAACGGAAAACCCGAACCAAAAACCCGAAATCAAGTACAAGCGACAGCCGACGTCTTCTCCGACTGCGCTGGCAAGCACCCAGGATTTCAACCAGAAGTTGGTTAGCACAGTTATTTCGCGTTCAGGAAAGAAGCCTTTAAGCTCATACGAATTCCTAACACTTGGAAAGAGAAGCAACATTAAATTATGTTACTGGTCGAAAATTAACCACTCATCCTCCATTGATCGCCATACTGGTACCGAAGATACGATCGTGTATTACAGTTGAACGGTAGATGTATGGTAGTCTCGTAGTAGTCGAAGCTTGTAGGATGTTTCTGTCAAAAATCTCATTTCCTAAACGAAAGTAATGAAGCAAGATAATTTTCCTCGACTCTGATGTTTCTTCAGTTGTTTTTTGAATGCAGAGCTATTGTCAGCTTCAAACACTGCCAATGGTAGCAGCTGCATCCACCTGGCAGAACGGCTGAATAGGTTGTTAAACGAGATTGAATATTTTTTCCTGACAATAGGTTTTGTTTTGTCAAAAAGCTTTGACAGAACGCTCCGCAAACGGCCACGGTCGATCAAAAACATAGATATGATTAAATATTGGAAAAAGCTAAGCGAAAAACCTGTCAGTTCGTTTTTGAGAACTCCAAATAAGTGACAATTGTACTATAAATCAAAACAACATGGAGTAACTCTGAGTGAGTGCATGGCGTAATCTCACACTACAGAAGCTTTTCTCATTTTTCGTCCTTCAAAAAAAGTATAAAGCGTCATGCTGCTTAAAATGATAATAATTTTATGATCTTTCATACAGTTTTGAGTCATTCTGCACAGGGAGGAAAACGTTTAAAACGTCTTCTGCTATTCGATTTGAAGAGTCGAAATAGAATTGAAAGAAAATATAAATTAAAAATATGAATAGATAAGTTAAAATACAAAGTAAAGTAAATACAGGAGAAGAAAGTTTTTGCCAAAGATTAAGAGAGTTTCCTTTTGAGCGCTATGGTTTCCTTCCAATCCTATAATTGTGAATAATCAATTATTGATTGGTCAGAGTAAACATTTTTTGTCAAAGCTAGAGCTGCACGTCCAGGTATTGTCCAGTTCAGGTGACGTCCTGCTATCGACGTTCCAAGGTTATTCGTCGCATGGTCTTGGTGTTTCTCACACAAATGACAGCCGCGTACTGCTCCTACTTCTTGGCGAAGGCGTTCTGGCGACTGCAGATTCATCCTGTGCATGCGCAATTGTTTGGTGCTCAGCACTGCGTTGCTGATTTGGCGGTGAGTGGAGAAAAAGCCGGTTTGTTTGCAGAATAATTTCTCAGATTTTTTACGTTCAACTGAACATTTCTTTTTACTAAATCGAGGACTAACAATGATTGTAAGACCGAGAAGCATCATATTCCTGTTACTGTTATGAGTTTTGTTTCGTTCGATTAAAGCGCAACTATGAGTGCAATAATTAACAAATTAATAGATGAAACACATTACTGGCTACTTTCAGACCGCTGTCACCGTCGGCTGTCTTATCGAAGGAGGTGCAACGTTCCTAGGTGAGAAGCGCTATTTCTGTATTCTAACTCCTACGTGGGCGCGTGTAGCGTAGTCGGAGGAGGTGCGCGTTTTTGTAGCGTACACCCGATGTCCAGGTTCCTGGTTCGGATTTCTCGCCCAGGCCAACCAAGTTTTCCATCCTTTCAGGGTCGGCAAATTGGTGCTAGACCTGTCTGGGAAGGGTAAAGCGCTGATGACGTGTTCATCGGCTGACCAGCGCAACTCATTTTATGACCAAATACGCATTCAAATCGCCTCCACGACACCCCGCAGAAGTGGAGTGCGTGGCGCATTCCAAAAGGGATTGAGTAACGCCATATCCTCTATCCTTTAACTCTTACCTCGCATATAGACTCTAAATAAATTCCGCTATGGAATCCAAAAAGTGCTTTTCTAAAACGCTGTCCAGATTCTCCTTGAAGGCATTTTGAGCTGCAATTATGTTTTATATTAGCTAGCGTCAAGGCGCCGTTACACGCCCACAACATCAAATCCTATTTGGTTCTTTTCAGATCATTTCCCTATTATACTTGGCACTTTTCGAACCAAACCGAGCACTTCTCAGGTCACGTTGAACACTTGAAATTAAACCTGAACATCTTCCAAACCAAAACGATCGTATTCCACATAAAACTATACTTTATCTGAGAAGATCAAAAAAGTGTTTGTTAAAAATAAAATGTAATATAACTTCCTTAGAAAATGTATGATTCACTTAAAAAGTGGTAGGCGAAATTTATTTTTTAATTAAAATTTTGTTTTTTAATTAAATTAGCTTTATGGTTTTTTTAAACTTTCGTCTTTATTAAAATGAAGGCTTCAAGCTAAGAAGGCAGTAATGCTTTAAAATATTAAAACGGGCGCTCGCGCCATACGGACGACTAGCTCGTCGCGATTTTTATTGGAATACTACAGATGCAAATTCGTTTTCAGCCATAAATGATTAATTTTGCTAAAGGTTATATACTGCTTGATATTTTGAAAATAATTTGTTTCAAAACTCCTTATTTTGTTCGATCTCGAATTTTTTGAAACCTCTGAATCGCTTTAAGGGTAAGTTTTTTATGTAGTTGTTCACTCACTGTTCACTGAATATATTAGATCATTGACTGTGAAAAAGATTCTCCAGTATAAGCAGGGTTTGATAGTCTAAGTGCTGCTTAGCGAAGCATCAAAGTGAGGATGTATGTGTTCTTTGGAGTTAATTTTGCGATATCGTTTATAGGTGTGCAACTCCATTCAAACAGGTATTTAGCTCCATTGAATAAACGTCTGGGACGGTACATGGCGCAATCTCTCTCTTAGCACTAAAAATGGCCGTCTTTCTGCTCTTTGGAATAAATTTTGCACGATTATTTTTTTCGAAAAATGAGAATTTAATAAAATTTTAAACAACGTGATCACCTATTAAATAGGTGATCTAAAAGTTTGAAGATAAAGAATAAAGGATAAAGGACGGCGTTATTCAATCCCCTTTGGGATGCGCCACGCATTCTACTTCTACGGGATGTCGTGGAGGCGAGTTGAATGCGTATTTGGCCATACTTGCGGTGGCCAGCCGATGAGTCAGTGCTTTACCCTTCCCAGATAAGTCTGGTAGTAATGGAGGGATGGAAGGCTTGGTTGGCCTGGGCGGGAAATCCGAACCAGGAACCTGGTATCGGGTGCAGGCAACAGCCGGCGCCTCCTCCGACTGCGCTCCACGCGCCCTCAAAGTTCAAAGAAGGTTATACCAAATCTTCCTTGAACAAAAGGATAGTCTGACTTCGTTGGAGTCTCTGGCGTGAACGGAGCTCGTTTTGATTTGAGGATATTCACTCTGACTTCAAAAGCGTTAGACTTGTTTAGAATAGTGTCTAATTCACTTGAGAAGCGTCCAGTTTGACGTGAAAAGCGATCCAGTTTGTTTTGAAAAGGGTGACCTACTATATATACATTTGTTTATTTATTTAGAAGAAAATGTTTTTAAGCAAAGCCACGAACATTCTAGGCAGCGGGGGCCTTTCGTTCAACGTAACGGTTGTTTATTTTTACATCCTAGAAGACGTACTATACAATTCGAAAAAAAATTAATCCACAACTCTTCTTTTTTGACGAATTCGTTGGAGAACTGAAGCGTTATAGGAAGAGCCTTTGACAAATACGTCTGCGACTTCATCGAGGACACATGGACGTGCAGCCTTGTTGCCTGTACGTTCAGCGGACTTGTGTGTGCTCTCGGTACGAGGATCATTTTTTGTTTTCTCTTTGCTTGCGCTCTCTTCCTACTAACACTTTTATTTTAGGCATAAACTATACGGGCATGTATGCGAATCCGTTGGTGGCCTGGGCGTGTACCTTCAACTGTGAGGGTGTCACACACGTGGGCCATTTGCTGGTGTATTGGCTTAGTCCTCTTATTGGATGGTAAGCACATTCCGAAAGATCTAGCGATGCTTCAGATTTATGAAGGATAATAATAAAGCACGGGGTTGATCAATCTTTTTTGGGATGCGCCACGCATTCCACTTTTGTGAGATACCCTGGGGGCATCCTGAAGGCGTATTTGCCCTATACAATCTTCTGGTCGCCGTATCCATGGAGGGAGCTTGGCGGGACCAGAATACATGGTTCCTCTCGCTTCTCATCTTCATCTCCAGTGACATCCTTGTTGCTGTTCTAAACGTGTTACGAACCGCAGAAAAGGCTTCTCTTTGTTTATCAATTTATTTTATTTATTTTTGTCATTTTATTTATTTTATATTTGTTTTTTTTAGGATTAGCAGTTGACATTGGATTATTGCTCTTTAAGGTACCTTGCCGAATTAGCATTCTACAGAAACGACGTCCGTGATGGAGAGGAGGTGGAGGAGAAGAAGAAGCAGTAAAGATTTAACACCAAGGAAGCTGTTCCGAAGGCACGTGCCGATCCCGAGTGTTTCGAATGCTTCCATCAACTTCGCACATTATTATACACTTATCAAGCATCTTAGCTTAAGGTTAGAGAATATGTAATGTTGCGTTGGAGTTCTCGTGCCTTCGTAAAGCTGGGAGGTACCTCCAGTTCTTCTCGTTAGATTGTAGCCTTCTTGCAGTTTTTAAATTTGTGGAAAGTTTCTGCTCGTTTTCCTGTTGTTGTTCAGAAGTGCTCCACGTTTCTTTGTGCCATTTTGCTACTTGTGATAGAAGGAATTGAGTGTAACGAAGAGAATGTATTGAATGTGCAGATGTGATGTGTAGTTCATGACTTTATTACGATATTCTTGCTGGTATTTGCTAAATTTAGTCGCGATTTTTCTATGGGTTAGAGGGTCTTGTGTTTTTCTAAGGATGCTATACAAAGCCTTCGCGTGAGGTATTGAGTTTCAAGTTGGTGCTATTCTGAATCGATGTCTGTTGCTTGCTCAATAAACGGGTACTATTTCCACCATCTAGCCAAAATGAAAGAATGTTGAAACTCCGGTTCTACTCTTAGTTTCGCTGAAATATTTGACGAGTTGCGATAGAAAAGCTATTGCTGTTTTGGTCCCATTATTTAAAGTTGTTTTGGAAATTGATAGGACGATAAAAGACGGCGTTAATTAATTCAATTGTGGGGTGCGCCATGCATTCTACTTCTACGGGATGTCTTTGGGACAATTTGGATGCGCACTTGGCTTACTGAATGACTTGTGGTGTCCAGTCGAGGAACATGTCAGTCATAACGATGCTTTGTTGCGATCAGAACTTCTAGCGCTAGGCGGGACTCGAACAAGCACCTTCCTCTGACCAGGCGGGAATGCTCTACGCCTTTACACCATCGGCACCGTTTGATCGAACATGTTGCGATCGATCAAACGGCGCCGGTGGTGTAATGGCGTAGAGCATTCCCGCCCGGTCAGAGGGAGGTGCGGGTTCGAGTCCCGCCTGGCGCTAGAAGTTTTGATCGCTGACAGCTTACAACCTGGATACCTGACACTTGAGGCCTAAAGAAACTGATTTGAACATGTCATTGTTTCATCTTTCCCCGACAAGTCTGATACCAATTTATGGACTTCAGAACTATGGAATCAATGATTAGCCAGGGCGGGATCAAACCAAGAAGCTCTGAACGCATACATGCGACGAACGCGCTACAGTGCGTTGGTATAGTATTTTCACGTTGAATAGGACACTCTTCTAAGTTAGCCTTGGACTTGAAATCAAAGTGAACTCTTCCAACGAACTCTTCTATATCGAAATGATCTTCTTACAGGTTAAACTAAAGACTCTCCAAGAAGGTTAGAATAAATTTTGTACAAGGAAAATTTGATAACACTTTCCTTGAATTTTGGTTAGTCTAGCTACCCGAATGAGTCTAATGACTTTATAAATTTTTTTTGAGAAAAATAATAAATTAAACTTTATTTTAAAGTGCAGCACGGCAGCAATCATTCAGCATGTTAAAAGAATAGATCGTGCCATGCATTCAAAAAGTTCGCGCCGATTTTTATTTGATTTTTTATTTATGTATACGTAGAAACCCACGCAAAAAACAACACAATACGAAAAACAAGCGAGAACACTGAGAACATCAAGAACAGAACCAGTGCTAGCTAGCATGGTTAATGAAACATTGTGATCAAAGAAAACAAAGTACTAAGGAACTTCTTTCAGTTACCTGTCAATAATCGTTTGATATTGCCTTAAGCAATTTGGAAGCACAAATTTCTTAGTTAATTTTAGGAATTCAGTGCCTGCTCTGTTTGTGAAGAAAGTAAATCTGATATTACTATTAGCTCTAGGAATTTGGATTTTCCATAGGCCACCTCTGGTGTTGGAATGAGAAATTGGATATAAGTCATTTAAAGGACGACCCACAGTAGCATTTATCATCTTATAAATTGTGACTAAATCATTTTTTTCTGCGATAGGCGAGAGAGCGTAAATTAAAGAGTTTATTCCTGTCAGATGCCAAGGGTATGCTATTGTAGTCATATCCATGTACTCTTATCCAGAGCTTTCTTGTAAAACTGTTTTGTGCCACTTCCAATCTGGCGGTTTCTCGCTTGATATTAGGACTTGCCACAGTATTACCATACTCTAGTATAGGCCTCACATTGGTCTTGTATACACGTAATAAGTGTACTACTGAGTTTGTTCTTAGAGATTTAAAATTATTATGTACACCTCTTTCGGCTCTCTTTGCCGTATATTCGCAATGCTCTCTGAAAGAAAGCTTATTGTCTAAAATGAAACCCAGATCACGCAACGAAACTGTGCTATTGAGTTCTACTCCACCAAATCTATAGGTATTTCTGTTGAATTGCTGTCCCAGATGAAGAGCTTTGGTTTTTTAACTTGATTACGGAGGGTCTCACATTGTTGACCAATCCCAACTGCGTTAATTGCAGTTTGGAGAGCAACGTGGTCGTCCTCCTCAACAATGTTCTTGTATATTTTTATGTCATCAGGAAACCTTTTGCAAGTGACACCGTATTCACCAATCAAGGAGGGAATTTCGGCAGTGTAGATAATAACAGGAACTGGTAAGAATACACCTCCTTGAGGGACTCCTCTAGTAACTGGAAGGGATTCGAAAAACGACTCATTGACCTTAGCCTGAAAAGATCTCTAAGTTATAAAGTTTTTTATCCAATTAGTTATCCTTGGATGGACGCCAATTTTCGACAGTTGGAGTATCAGCTTATTTGATGGAACCTTATCAAAAGCTTTCATAAAGTCGAAGTAAATAACGTCTGCGTCGATCCTTTCATCAAGAGCTCTCGTTCAGTCATTTAACGCTGACCACATTAATGTTTTAGTAGACCTTCCTGCGCGAAAACCATGCTGATGTTTTAGTAGACCTTCCTGCGCGAAAACCATGCTGATTGGTTGGAATTAGAGAATTTGATGGGTTGCGAGAGCAGATTTTAGTTTCCTTTCGAATCTAGCAAAAACGGAAGTGACGCTTATGGGGCGATAATTGATAACAAGATTGTGAGCTGCTTTCTTAGGGCTCGGAGTAAAAAAAGCGTGTTTCTAACGAGCAGGGACTTCTCCTAACATAAAACTCGTGTCAAATATGTGCTCCAATGGCTACGATATCGATATGGCAATTTTTTGTATAAAATAAGGTGGCACTTCATCCAGAGTAACGGTAAAGGTTGCAGGTAAGGAAGACAACGCCTCATAGATTTCTTCCTTGCAGAACCATATCGAACTTTCCATACTGTGAACAGGGTCCGCGGTATCTAAAGCATCATTATTTGGAAGGGACACCGAGAAGGATTTTTGAAAGTGTTTGGCGAGCATGGAAGCCTTAGAAATATCAGATACTGCTGATAGTCCAGCGGGATCCTTCAGAGGTGGGACTCGTTCAGGTCGCTTTAGCACAGAATTTAATAAGGTATAAAGAGATGTTTTATTGGGCCTTTCAAGAATTTTTCTTTCAACATATTTGTGATACCTATTCAGAAGCCGATCAAACCTATCGCTCAAAGCTTTGGAACGGGTGTAGTCGTTTTTGCTTGGATAAGTTTGATATTTCATCCACTTTTTGTCTTTGTTCAAAAATTCTGACGAACTTGGGCGGCAGCTTAGAGTAGTTGAAAGGCAGCCTCAATACAAACGTTTATTTGCTATGAGCCGAATAAAAGTCCCGACGTCTTCAACGAGGGTATGGTGCAATCTCTTTTTTTTTTGCACTAAAAAATAGCCACCTTCCTGCTCTTCAAGGCAAGCTCTAAACGATAATTTTTCCTTGAAAATTGTGAATTTTATAAAATTTCTAACCGTGTGTTCACTTATATGTGAATTAAAACTTAAAATTAAAATTAAATCATACCAAAATGTTCTTGAACAAAAAGTTATTCTATATTTTTTGGAGAGTCTCTAGCTCATTTTAGAAGAAGATCATTTCAGTTTGGAAGAGTTCGCTTTGATTTCAAAATTCTTAGGCTAGC
Organism: Heligmosomoides polygyrus polygyrus; assembly: GCA_947396885.1. Lineage (NCBI taxonomy): Eukaryota > Metazoa > Nematoda > Chromadorea > Rhabditida > Heligmosomidae > Heligmosomoides > Heligmosomoides polygyrus. The sequence continues at coordinate 79,730,883 of OX377203.1, read as the reverse complement.
TTAGAAGAGTGTTCAAATTCTCCTAAAAAGTGCCCAGATTAATTTGGAAACTCTCCAATTCGACGTGAAAATCCTACTATATATAAAGGAGCAAGCGTGTGTGCGTGTGTGTGTTTCCGTCACAACTGGAATGGGGGCACTGAGTAGCCGAACACGTCGGCGACCGCGCATGGCGAGCCGTAGGCGTACCGAACACGTCGGCGACCGCGCATGGCGAGCCGTAGACGTGCCGAACACGTTGGCGACCGCGCATGGCGAGCCGTAGACGTGCCGAACACGTCGGCGACCGCGCATGGCGAGCCGTATACGTGCCGAACAGGGATGGGCGGAATTTCTGTTTTCTGTTTTCTGTTTTCTGATTTTCTGGCCATTTTGGGCAAATTTTTTCTGTTTTCTGTTTTCTGGGAAAATGGCCAAAAATTGGCCAGAAAACAGAAAATGGAGTTGCGAACAAAATTTTATCACAGAAATCCAATAAAAAGGATCCAAAAAGAATCGTAGAATAGTGAGCTTTATTCCAAAATAGTGTTTCTAGAGTATCTTACATGGTAAGCATGTGGCGTTTTTTGGATGTGCTCATGTAGTAATTGCGCCATATGCTCATGAACTATGCCGCTTTGTTTGCTTGATTGATTGTGTAAGTGCTGCTGGCAAGGAGTATAGGAGTACATCTAGAGCATTTTTCGACTTTCATAATTTGGCTTTGTATTCTTTCGATTTTAACAGTACAGGGTGCGTAAAAAGTATTGACGCAGTAAATGGCGATTGTGGAAATAGTAATGCGCAGTAAGTTTTAAGATATTCACCTGAGAAATATGGAAAATGATCTTGCAAACACGATAGAATAACTCGTAATCGACTTTGGCTCCTTTACTGGGAATACAGGAGCGAAAACGACGGAAAAATTCATGAGCGCGCGCCGCAAGTACTCGCTTGGATTTCGTCCCGTGCTTTTAACAGGGTAGCCTTCTGTGACTGGTCACTTCTGTTGAAAGTAACCCAGACCTCATTCTCCAAAATCGCCTAAAAAGAGCAATCCAGCGGATTCATGTTCAAGCTGTGCTCGTCTGAGAAGCTGTCCACACCTGCTGGCGTTATCTGTTTGCCGTTATGGGACAGAGGTTGACAATTTTTGATTTGAACGTTATCGTGCTTGAACATCTTGTAATCATCATCTGTTATGACAGAGCCGCGGCTGACGCTTGGGTTGTTGACCTCTTTCCCCACCAACCGTTTCGAACAGCGCCAAATTCTCTTGTTAAGGAAGTATTCAGCCGACTGGGTAATAGACAAAAAAAAAGGGCCGCCGTAACGGTGACGATCATGTTTCTTCAATTTTTTCGTGAGTGTTTTTTTGAGCACAATACAGACAACAAAAATAGCACACAAAAACCTAGAGAGGTAGAAAGAGAAAGCTGGAGCTGAAACAATAAGTAGGTGCGTCAATACTTTTTACGCACCCTGTAGTTTGGACCGTCTACGATCACTAAAAATTTTATTTTAAAACTATAAAACTAGTACTTTGAGGGGCATTTAATTATGTATTAACTAACTACTTGTCCTAGAGTTACTGTGGGTAGGGTGGCACCAGCAGCGTCTCCATACGTCCATGCCGCGTGGCTGGTGCTCCAGGGTGCTCCATGGATCTTTTTGCTCGAGGGACACGAAGAGCGTCATATTGTTTGTTCAGGGCTTTGGCGAAGAAGTCCGACCAACGCGTTGTTGGGCATCCTGGTGTTCTCTTGACATTCCGCGGAATCTAGTCGGTGTCTGCGAAGCGCCTTGCGTGGCCCATCTAATTTTCGACGACTTGGACATGCGATAGCATCTCTGATCTTCGAACGTCGGCGAAGCTCGGAAGTCTCGAGGCCTTCTCTCACTTGTGTGAGTCGCGTCACTCCGAGCATTGCCCTCTCGATTCCGCGATACTGATCGCTTGTTCATCCTGCCTTTGTAGAGCCCAGGTCTCTGATACGTATGGGCAGGAAGAACAGTGAAGTCGAAAAGGTAGGTACGGAGCCCCGACGTTCTTCGTCTTCCCCACTTCTCTTTCGACACTCTTGACAGCTCCTCAAGCCGCTCGTTTCCTCCTGCTCAGCTCTGGCGCTAGTTAGTTGGTCATGTTGACATCGCGACCCAGATACACGTATCTGGAGCATTCGAAGATGTTCATTCCGTTGAGCAAGGATGAGGCATCCGAAACTCGTCCGTTCCTCATGAACATCGTCTTTGTAAGATTCAGCTGCAGTCCAACATTCCCACATATGTAAACGATCGAATTCGGCCAGCATTCGCTCCGCCTGGCTAGCGCTCGGTGTTAGATGGTGTAGCTGCCGTCCGTCGTCTTTCACTTCCGTGTCTTCCCATTCGAGTTCTCGAATGACGCTTCTGAGGGTGGCGCTGAAGAGAACCGGGGATACTCTCTCATCGAACCTCATAAAAAACCTCTCTGTTCACGTTGGCATCGACTTGTTGTAGAATGGCGAAACCTTTGTCGTGAATCCACTGTACAGCTCTCGAAGGATTCTGACGTACAGAGTAGTAACGCCCTGAGTGAGCAGGGCTTCGATGACCGCTTCAGTCTCGACAGAGTCAAATGCCTTCTTCAGATCGACGAACGTAAGGCACAGCGGCAGCTTGTACTCTCGCGACACTTCGATAAGCTTCGTAATGGTGTATGTGTGTGGAGGATCGTGCTGAATCCTCTCTGAAATTCTGCCTGATCGCATTGCTGTCCCTATTCAGGATGACTCGAGTGAACAGCTTGACTACGAGCATCAGGCAGATCGCGCAATCGTTGCTAATGCCGTGCACTCCTCTGTACACCAAGGCGGTTCTTCTGGTCTTCCACTGAGATGTAATATGATATGTAGATATAAGGAGAAATAATAATAATAATAATAATAATAATAATAATAATAATAATAATAATAATAATAATAATAATGTGATGGAGAGGGTATACGCTATGCTCGGTCTTCATTAGATGGTGTCTACGCATTCAAGAAAGCACCTCCGCCCAAGACCTGCTGTGCTGACAGCCCCCTCAGACACAATCTCGTGTTGTTCTGTGAAATTCACATCTCTAGTCGGCTGAGTAGTAAGGTGCTGTAAAGAGCATTTATGTTGGCCTGAAAATTTTCAGCTAGGCCACTTACAAGGAAAGGTATTCCCGAGGAACGAAACGAACTAGGAATACAGATTCTGGTGGAGCCAGTAATACCAACGAATCTCTGCACAGCTTTAGAGTATGTTGCGAGAGTGTGTCTACAAACTCTAGCAATTGAGTTGATGCAAACAGTGATCATTGAGCCTTCATCGTGTTCGGTACTCTAAAAGGCCAGTTTCTTACTAGTAGGACCATTATCTAATTGAGACGTTAGCGGTGAAACGGAGCTGATGAGTAATGTTGTATACTTCAAGGGTCGAGATTCCTAGGATCCATCAGTCCACATTTACAACTTGCTGATTGCAGTGCACTGGGGTCTAATAGAAATTTTTATAAACGCTTGCAAATTACAACGCTGGTTTACGACTACATTTCTAGTCATACAAAAGCATTTGCTACTGGAAATATAGATCTTTGGGTATAATAATTAGGGCGTGTCATAATTTCGAAATTTTCTGTTTTCTGATTTCTGTTTTCTGATTTTCTGGCGTTTTTGGCTTTTCTGTTTTCTGGTTTCTGTTTTCTGACGAAAGCGATTTTCTGTTTTCTGTTTTCTGAGAAAATTTTCAAAATTTCCGCCCATCCCTGGTGCCGAACACGTCGGCAACCGTGCATGGCGAGCCGTACACGTGCCGAACACGTCGGCAACCGTGCCTGGGTATTTAGATGATCATCGACGGGAGGGGTTTTTGGAGGCAATCGATATCGATCGATATTATCGATTTTTTGAGGATGACGTTCAAGCGGCACGAAACTTTAGCCGTGGGGTATTCGAGGTCACTGAACACGAGGCTGGAGTCGACCAATCGATATCGATCGATATTATCGATTTTCTGTGGATGTCGTTCAAGCGGCATGAAACTTCAGCCCTGGGGTAATCGAGATTGCTGAACACGAATCCAAAGTTCGTTTCTGAACTGTCGATCGCCATCAATCGGTATTGGGCAAATTATCGTTTTTGAGGATGTCGTTTATTTTTTCGCTTTTTTCTAACTTGCCCTAATCGACGTAGTTAAGATGTTCTTCGTGAGAAAACCATGACCACAGGTGGCAGCTACAATTGATGATGAGAAGTTATTGCCACGGCGAAGCCGTTAAGAAGTCGTCGGTGCGGCCGAGAGGCCGCACGGACGGCTGGTCGTATATAAAGGAGTTAATCAGTCTCCATGTGAACATACGTATGTGTGTTGAGTGTCTCTATTGGTGTATGCATGTATGTGTATTCTGTGTGCCTTTGTGTCCGTGTGTCTATATGTCTGTCTGTCTGTCTTTGCTGGCATCTGTGTGTGTGATTTTTTTTGTCAGCTGCCAACCTGTTAAACGTGTAGGACCTGTGGTGACCCGCACATGTAAGCTTTAAATTTCTATACTTTGAAGAGGAGTGTTTTCGATCAATATCGATCGATATCTACTCATATTTTCCACCCTCTGTCGCTCAATAGATGAACGACTCGCACGTCCGTGCAGCTAGGCGGGCTTCGGAAACCGAATGTGAGCAATACAAAACGATTCAAAAACTTTTTATTAAAACGAGTAGTTGCAACGATTAGGCTTAACAGCCTTAAGAGACAGAAACGAATAGTGAACGTTGAGTGAGACAATGCCCCGTAATGGATTGGATGTTAAGTATGAGCAGAACGGGAATGGTTATTCTGGAGCGGACGTTGGAAGACGGAACTATCAAAAGCGAAAGGAAGAAGAAAAATAGAAGAACAACTTCCTTCCGTTGATCAGTCTCCAGAAGACCGATGGTGACCATTCTGAATTCTGCTCATTCTTGGTGTCTTTGTCAGACAATTGGACACAACAACATACATTGAAGTAGCATCTGATCTACAAAAAGTGCAATAGCAGCTTAAAAACTGCCGATGAGTGCGGCCAAACACATGCCAAAAACAAATTATTTGTGTCCCAACCTAGCTTACGAGTTTTAGCGAGGCTCTCAACTCAAACAGTCACCGAAGTGGTTGATTTAGAACGGTGCACTTCTAGACATGGACGTCCAAAAACACCTGATTTACATGCGTTTGATGGAAATTTCTCAACAACTTTTCTGGTGAAAAATCAAAATCTCAGAAATAGTAGAACGATTGTTTTCGGCTGATTTCGTACATTGGTTTCTCAGCCGTCGGTGAGACGCTTTCTCTTTCTTCGTGAAAATCACCAAAGCAATTCGGAACCTGAAGAGGTGGTCTGAGAGGGGCACGACGCACTCAGGTCCCAAGCGTGGTCACATACGGGAAACTCCGGACGTTGATTGTGTTCCCAGTCCAGTAGCGAGTTTTGATAGAAACGTCGTTGCTCCAAATCATATGTCTGAATTGATTTCTTAATTTAAAAAATAAAATGAAAAAATAAGAAAATCTATTAGGTTGATGCATAAGTTCTCGGACATTTGAAGCGCAAAGTATTTTATTTCATAACATTTAAACAACAGCTGCGAAACACTTGAAATAAGCACCATTAGTATCAGAGGCCTTTTGCCAACGTGCTCGTAGGTCGCGGATACCTTTTCACCAGAACGTAGCAGGCTGCACAAGGAAAACGCTTTGAGTGCCTCTTCGATGTCGTCTCGGTTTGTGAAATGCTTGCCATCCAAGTGGCGTTGAAGATTCGTGAAAAGATGGTAATCGGATGGAGCGAGGTCTGGGGATTATGGTGGATGGGGAAAGATTGTCTAACCGCACCTCAGTAGTTTAACCTTGGTCGACTTTGCAATAAGTGGTCTAGCATAGTCATGCTGGAAGTATGCATTGACCTGCCCTCCACGGCCTGCAATTCGGAGATAGGCTCTCAACTTCAGCAGTCGACTAGCGTAAACCTCCGCCATCACTGTCACACCTAATACAGAAGCTCCTAGTATTCTTCTCTATGGATGCTCCACTAAACCCACAGCATCACCTTCCTCATGTGCAAGTCGGGTTTCGAGACCTCTCCCGCTTCGTCTCCTTTGTCAACCCCTGGGCACGGCGGTGACCGTTAGAGTACAGTATCCACTTCTTATCCCTGTTACGAGATTGTCCAGCCAGACGTGGGTGCGTCTAAGGGTGAGGAGAGAAGGTGCTGCGTCGACTCTGCGATGCAAGTTGCGCTGGGTCACCACGTGGGGTATCCATCCACCAAGTTTTCTAACCTTTCCAATGGACTTCAATCCTCGGACCACAGTTGATTGGTTAACCCCAAGCGTGATTGACATTCTGCGAGTGATCTGGTATGGATCGCCTCAACTTGGTTCCAAAGCACGTCTAAGGCCTCGTGCATACTTCCCGTCACGGCCATGGAATCCTGTGCAAAACTCCTATGCTTCTTTGCTAATATTCCTAGGTTCTCTGCTTCTTTGTTTTTTTATTTTATTTTTTCTGATCAAGCATGCTTTCGTGCTTAGATATACCCCACATTCTTTTGTCGTTTCGGAACGGCAGTTTCCAAACCATGGATCGAGGTGAGCCTCGTAATGTGTGTTCTTTGGGTACGCAGCCAAGCTTAGATGGCGCTTCGACTTACTCGTTATAGCTTTAGCAGTACCAGCAAGGAGCAGTCTGATGTTCTTCTAGAGGATTCGGAGGTGTGACATGGCACCAGCCTTGATTATAGTTGTTTAGGTTCTAGACTGTCTTTCGGTAATCCACTCTATGCTTCAGGAGGCGGCGTCGCAGCCAGGACCCGGAAATTTGTGCACATTTGCGTGTGTGCAAGTACGCAATGGTGCGTAATCGCGGATCGCGTCGCCGGCTGTTCGGAGTGCTCATCGTCATGCAAAACAGCGCGACGCGATTTGCCGCATCGCGCCGTTCGAAACGCGTCGCCAGGCGATGGAAGTAAACGTAAAAGTATAAACGGGGCCTTAGGCGCCTTTTATACTTGCGCCGCAGCGCGGCGCGGCGTGATGGTCGGCATGGCTATCGATTTTTCGCGCCGCGAGGAGGCGCCGCATCGCTTTTATACTCCGCCGCCGCAAAACACCACACTTGACGGAATTTTGGGTTACGGTATTCGGCGAATCGCGCCGCTGAGGAGAAGGGCGCGGCGCGGCGCGATCAGCCGCGGCAGACTCAGCGTGGGGTGGGAGATTTCACCTCTCCGACCAAACTTCTCCTATTGGGAAGCAGAGGGGGGGGGGGTTAGGGTGCTGGTCACGAATCTGACATCGTTTTCTGAAGTTACGGGTGATTACGGTAGGTTCGGTTGACTAGAAAGTTTGGGCGAAATCGGTGACCATGACCTTAGCCCGTACCTTCTGTAACCTAGGAACAGAATAGAGATCAGTAGACATTCACGAAGCTTCATATATCACGCTAAAGATATGCTTAGTGCACAGTGACCCTAGAATGGCCATATGAGAAAGAATTTTGAGCGATTCTTGACGGTGGGTACGTTCCACCAGTTTTACTTTTAGACCCGCACATGTCGCAAAATAAGAAGTGGTTTAGTGCCGTTTGCATTGCAGGGAATTCGACTCAATACCACACTCACCAGTTTCAACCGTAGGTTGAGCGAACGACTTCGACTCCAGGCTTAAGAGAGGATTCGTCGCTCCCCACAGGAATCCCACGACAAACATTGACAAGATGCATTGCGCTGATCAACCAAAAAATCCTTTCTGTTTTGGTCCCTCAATGACCGTTTCCGGAGCACGGGCCGTAGTGCGCAGATGCAGTGGCCGCGCGTCGCTGACGCTCCCCTTTCTAACTGCAATCGCGCAGCGGCGCGTCATAATCGGGGCGCGGTGCGACTGGCCGCCCCGCTCCCCAAATTGACGCGGCGCGCCGCAGAATAAAAGGCGCCTTAGGCCCCTGTTATACTCCCGCGGGAGCTTCCGCGGATGGGCGGAAATCGCGTCGGGACCCCGCACCGGGCCACTCGTCGCGGCCCGCCACGCCCGCCGTCCGCGGATGGCCGCCGACAGACGACGAGAGGGGTGTTATACTTCCCGCCCGCGGGAGGGCAGCCGTCCGTGGTGCAGTGCACCGCGGAAGGCTGTCGTCCCGCGGAGTTCGGCGCGGGAAACGCGCTCCGATGCGACGCTAGCCGCCCCGGGACGACGACGACCGTCCGCGGTGCACCGTCCATCCGCGGACGTCCCGCGGAAGCTCCCGCGGGAGTATAACAGGGGCCTTAGGCTCCGTTTATACTTCGACGCCGAGCGACGCGACGCCACGTATTGTGTCCACATTGATCGAGCGACGGGACCGATTAATTTGGATACCATACACGCCATCGCTTCTCGCGGCGTCGGAAGTATAAACGGGGGCCTTAAAGGTAGGGCCGCTGTGTTGGCGCAATTGTGGAAGACTTTAGTGGGTAACATAAGGATGAAATTGACAAAAGGATGTTTAGTTACGATCAAAACTCTCGCACTAGGCGAGACTCGAATCCGTACCTCCTGCTTTTTGAGCAGCGATGCTACGTCCTATACAACCAGCTCTGTTTGAACATGCACGGCATCGTTCTAGCTAACAACCACCCATGTGGTGGTGGGGTAAAGCCAGGAATCGCTGCCTGGAAAGCAGGGGCCAGATTCATCAATCGCTTTGGTAAGGTGAAAAGTACCACTGAAGCTGATGCTGATGAATCTCATAGCAGAGGGTTTGGCGGTACTTTTCACCGTTGACCGCAGGTAAGCGGGTGATGAATCTGGCCCCAAAAAGTGCGGGTTCGGGTCCCGCGTAGTGCAAGAGTTCTAATCGCAGCGAAACATCTTTCTAACAGCTTCTGGGTCCTATAACAGCCGTTCTAGGTTTAAGCGAAACTTCATAACATCGTATCCAGAAATCTTGAATACGTGTGAACCGAACAATCGCCCTCTCCTCCAGCCGCATTATTATGTGCTCAAAATTCTGCCTAGTAATCACAACAGAAATTGAAAATTTGATTACTCGAAGCACGTACCACTTCACGGATTATTCCTCCGTATGGAGGTGTAGCGTAGAAGCTCGAGTCGAGCTCTCGATAAGCCTCGTGTAAGTGGTAGGCGAGCATTTGTAGAGGTCGAGGCATGCATGGTTCCTAAACCCATTGTGTAGTGTGCAAGGCTTTCGTGAGTTGATCAGGGAAAGCCGACTCACGTCTCCGTATTGAAGTGTGCTGAACTGATACGTGGTCTTCATCTCGGCCACCTTGTTCTTGTCGGAGATGAAACGCCACGGTAGTGCGCCGACCATATTCTCGATAGCGATGTAGTAGACGGACCACAGATCGTCCCATCGACATTGATCCTGCAAACAGATTCGCTAAACATCATATATGTACACATATACGGTAATTATTGAACCAGACTGTCTTCTGTTGTGAAAGTAATTGATTTTTTGGTGGTTCGGCGTGGAAGTTAACCTTTCATTATTTCTCCTCCTTCCACCTTAACCAAGCCCTCCCCTGCCAACCGTTTTCCCTTTTCTACTAATCCTCTCCCTTGCCCATGGTGGACCTTCTCGTTGAACGACGTTGCGCTCTCCGTGCCGATACTGCGAGTAGTTGTATCACTTCTACTTTTCTGCTACAATTCCTACATCTCCTTAATGCCTTTCATTCAAGGTTTATTTATTTTTGGTGGTATCTTTATAGCGTTAGTTCTATACCATCTAATCTACCCATTTCTTTCCGTTCAGTTGTTGCTCGCCAAGTCCAAGGTCAACAAGAGGAGCTCAGGTTAGTTTACAGCAGCAACTCCTTCTTCCTTACCCTTCTTTGTTGATGAGCACAGGGGCAAGGATACGCTGTCTGGTTGGCTTTCGTCTATGGGCCCGGGCGAAACGAAAACCAAACTAATTCTCTGTTTTCCATACTTCTATGATTAAAGTTACTATTATTATACGGCTTTTCTTATTTATAATTACTATTATATATATGGCTTTACTGATTTGTACTTCATTACACCGTGTTTTTTAACCGACATTTTTTGTTTGACGATATCGTTGGCGTTGTAATGCACGATCGAGTGTAAATAAATAATAATATTGATGGCTGAACTCATTAATGGTCACACGTTTCGTATTGCACTGGGGACAGAAGAATGCACTGAGCCGTCTAGATCTGAGTTATTCAAGACCCTTTTATTGTTCTTCTATTGTCGTACTGCTAATATTTGTAAACATTTGCGTAAACCACGATGAGGGAAAATACTATTAATAGAAGTAGGAGGAATTTGAAGCGAGTATGGTGTTTCAGAAAATCTATTATTGTTGTTTGAATGGTCAGAGAATTATTATCAAACTAAAGCACACCAGTCTTCTATGTACTCGGGAGTGCTGCTCAAAATAAACGCCTATCAAAGAAACTTATTGGTGACTAGCATTTAAGTTACAAACATCAAATTGTTACTAAATCCTTCGCGAAACTTCAGGTTTTGCTTTATTTACGCAGCTGTTGAATTTCCTGCTATCGTACAATAAGTATTAGGTCTTTTGTTAATTTCAGGTAGGTCTTCTATTTTATTAACTTCCATTAATAGTATTTTTCTTCAGCGTGGTTTACGCAAAGGTATTCAATTATTAGAAGTACGACAATAGAAGAACAATAAAAGGGTTTTGAATAACTCAGATCTAGACGCCTCAGTGCATTCTTCTGTCCCCAGTGCAATACGAAACCTGTGACCATTTTGAGCAACCAACATTTACATTTATCCCAGCTTACAGCTTACTCACTTTCCACTAAGTTGTTATTTCCTACCTCGAAAACCGAATGTCATGAGGCGAGCGTAAACCAAACCCTTTCTTTTCTGGAAATAACATCCATCAGCCTTTCGCTTTCCTCTTTTCCCTGCTGTGCTTCATCGAGTCGTGCATCAGCTGTCTTTTGTGAGTGAAGGAAGCGTAGCAAACAGTGCAGTAGAACGGTCTCCACGGCTTCCGTTCTTGTTATTCGAAACGGGTTACCACACTACATCTAAGCTCGACCGTTCATGTTGGGGCTTTGTGTCTCCTGCTTTGGTTAAGTGTTTCGGTTACGGACCGTTGTTCCCTTACTGATGAGCACAGGCAACGGTAATCCAGTTTGGTTTGGTTTCCGTCTAAGGGCACGTGCGAAACGGGAGGTAAACCACTGCTTTGTTTTTGTTTGGTTTGGTCTTCTTAGGCTTTTAAATGGCTCATAACATTCATCAGCCTTTCGTTTTCCTCCTCTCTCTGCTGTGTTCGCTTGAGTAAGGTATCACCTGTCTTTTGTGAGTGTTTAGCGAAGCGTAACGAACAGTGCCGTGGAACGGGCTCGACGGCTTCCGCTCTTTATAACTGCCGTCGGTGTTGATGAAGTACCTGAAGCACGAAGGAACTACAAGCTTTCGGAATTATCTCTGGACTGCAGCTTACCTGCACATTCCAAAGTCGATCAGGTACAGTTTGTGGGTTTCTTGGTCGCCAATGCAGAAATTTGCTGGTTTTATGTCTCTGAAAGCGAGCTGAATTTCAGTACAGCCTTTTTGGCAGTTAGACTAGCTAGCGAGAAGTTTCTCCACCTGAGACCGCATTTAATCTTTGTAATTTGCAGTTTGTATAAATATTAGCGCAAGCTGATTGCCACCGAAACGTAGATGGTTTCGGCGCTACTCGCATCTCTTGCCTTCTATAAACCTCTACTTATGTATGCTTCGCTCCCAAATTAGGCAGTTAGGAAACCGCATTGATCACGTGGCTGATTCGTTTGTCCACCGGCCGTGGATTTTGAGCGGATGAAGAAATGGATACACGAGCATACGGACGAACGAACTTTTCTCTATGGAGTAAAGCGTACTACTGGTTAGACCTCTAATGGTTAGTGGCCTACGTCCACCTTGTAAATCAGCAAGATATTTAAGTTCGGTTTACATAGTCGCCTTTCTTGCCCGTGCCCAGCCAATGTGGCTTAAACTTCATTTCAAATATATCACCTGTGAAGCCAGCCATGAGCATGAATGAACTGTAGAGCGGAGAGCATTCGCTCCATTATCCAGAGCGATGTTGTCATGCTAAATGAAACTGTAGGAGAAGTGAAAAACACACGCCAACACACAAGAAAGTTGGACGCAGAAAATCTGCAGCTCCTTCGCAATTTTCTGCTGCTGCATACATTCTATGCCATACCTGAACTGATCTTTAGGTGTTGCTCTCTTCAGCTCTCGCAGGTTTTCACCGCAGTGATCCATTACCTGAAATTACCCTCGCAGACTTAGAGAAGTATGAACCCTAGGCCAAGTGAGGAGTTTTTGAGATAGGATTGTCGTATTTACCGAGCTCTCTGGGCATCTGATAGGTTGGAGGAGTCGGTCAACTAATGCACGCCCTATTGCGGTTCTTTGTTCGAATCTCACACAGATTCTCAAGCCTCCCATCCCTATGAGGTAAGTGAGGTGGTAGCAGACTTGTCTATCGGTGAGCAGGATAAAACACTGACTTGTCCGTTGGCCTGCCCCAAGTTGTTGCACAGGCCAGAGACGCACTCAGTTGACTCCCTGACGCGCCGTAGAAGTATAATGTGTGGCTCATCCCACAAAGGAAATGATAAACACCGTCCTTTATCCTTTATCCAGCATGATAAACCTCAAAAGAACAAACTAGGCCGTCACTAATAAACAACATACCTAGTCATTAGTTACGAACAAACATAGTTGTGTAGTGATGAATAGGTACAGAGCCAGATTTTTAGGTGGATCTTTATTCCCCAGGGCCTGACGCTTCCGCCATTTGGCGTCTTCAGAGGCCTGATTGCGGTTTACAGGTTTAAATTTTTCTTCTTCTTGTCTTTGTAGGTGTTCATAGCTTGAAAACGCCAGGACAGTAAAGGCGCCTGGAGGAGTGTAGCAGTACATACCATCTTCAAGTCATACTGGACACCTTTCAAAGCAACGACGCTTTTGAAATCAAACTGAATACCTTCAACTTAAAAAGAGCGTCCTCCGGATGAAAGCACATTCTAGTGAGGCTAAAAATTCCTTGAATACAGGAAATTTAGTGTGACTTTTTCGAAATTTTTTTTTATTTCACTCAAAATGATAATTCAATGCTTATCTAAAAAAATCAAGAACAGTGAACACATTCTTTGAAATTTTGCGGAATTTTATCGTTAAGGCAAAACAATATTTAGGTTTGATTTTTAGGCGCAGAACAATAGCATTTTTCGGTCAAAAACTGCTTTTGTTGACAAGTACATATGTAACTCTACGCGAACAGAATTCTCGCTATGAATAAATGGAAAGTCGCAACACCCTGGACGGCTGCGTGGCGCAATCTCCTCTGTTAGCACTAACAGTCGTTGCTTTCCTGCACTTTAAAGCAAGCTTCAGACCATTATTTTCTTTCCTTCCTAATATAAAAGAATAAAGGACGTCACTTGATCTCTTTTGGTACGCATTCTACTTCTACGGGATGTCGTGGAGGCGATTTGAATGCGTATTTGGTCATACGGTGACATAACCGGGAAATCTAAACCAGGAGCGTGGTATAGGGTTCATGCGACAGCCGGCAGCTCCTCCGACTTCGTTATACACGCCCTTCCTTCATAAATAAAAATGTTATAAAATTTCAAGGAACACCTTTCAAGCACGGTGAATTGAAAAAAATTTCAAAGAAAGTCCTATTGCATTTTCCTTGGAAAATTTTAAAAAGTTGTTTTAGCGTTTTTCAAAGTGTTTGGTTCAATCTAGGAGACTTTTGTTTTGAGCCGGAGATTGTAACGGCGTCAGAGTAGGTGCCGGCTGTTGCGTGCCAAGATTTCAGGTTTTTGATTCGGATTTATAGTCCCGGTCGAGCAAGTATTCCGATTAGCCATCAGACTTGTCTGGGAATTATAAAACATGACTTGTCTATCGGCTCACCGCCGCAGATCATTGTAGTTAAACACGCATTCAAATTGCCTCCACGACACCTCGTTGAAGGAGAACGCATGGCGCATCTCAAGAGATATTGACTAACGTCGTCCTCTATTTTTTTATACTTACTGATAGAACAACGTAATCGTATGTGTGACGCGTTGATGACCGTATGACACGATGTCGGGCCACACCCTTCGGCCGCGTGGGACTGTGTGACACGATATCGTGTCGCAGCCTTGTAATTTATGTTTCTATGTACGTAGTTGGATTCAAACCTTTCAAAGAAACTTTTTCTATATTTGTATTTCACCTTAGATATTGTTGCAGTCCACGAAAAGAATTTCCGGATTCTGATGTTTTTGAGCATCTCACCAAGTGGTGGCTTCAAATGTCAAGCAGCTCTGGACGTTTCAAAAAATCGACTGGTCGCAAGCACCAGGCCCACGAGCATCGCGCATCGTCAACGCCGTATTAGGTCCCGTTTATACTTCCACATTGCCGTGCGACGCGATTCGAACGGAGCGATGTGTCACGCTGTTCTGGGGCCGGATTCATCAACGACTTACGTAACTTTAACGGAGAATTGTAAGCTTATCAAGCGATATGGTGAGCGATAAGATGCGTTAGAAGTTCAGATAACGCGGCTCATCGTTCACCATATCGCTTGATAAGCTTACAACTCTCCGTTAAAGTTACGTAAGTTGTTGATGAATCCGGCCCCTGGTTGACGGTTGACGGGTCGATGGACGCCGTAATCAACCAATTTCGCCTCTATCTAGCACCGCGTCGCGCGGCGATGGAAGTATGAACAGGACCTTAATCGGCTCTAAAACCTTATAATTCTATAGAAGGTGCTATGCTGTGAATAATGTTATAATCAAAGTGAAACCTGTACTCACCAAATACTTCAAATTTTCCGTTTTCCCGTAGGTCATGTAGCGCAGAATCGGTTCACGCGGCGCTTCTCCACGTGCGTTGTGTCGTGCATTTAGAAAGTGCAGACATGCGGCTTCATTTTTTAGCAGTGGTATCTGAAAGTCGTAAGTCAACTCATTGAGACGGCGGCTCGATAATGAGTCGAAGAAAACTCGAGCGTGCTACGAAGCCGATGAAATGACCCAAAAATTCACCGGTGCTGTAATTGTTTCGACTTTGATTGCTACTTTCAAACGAGTCGATCGGTGATATCCCGTGTACACCTGGAGTAGGAAAACTTTGAGGCGATTGTCAAAACTATGCGAGCCCCCACTATACTATACTGGACTGCTAATTAGGGCTCTCTCGGAAAGCTAAGTTTGCCATAGCTTGCCGAGTTCAAACCTAGACAGCTGTGATGAACTCGACGGTTTCCTTCAGATTTTTTTTTTTGATTATAACACGGGCAGGTTAGACAGAAGGCAGACGAAAAACTGGCGACAAAATTTCAATTTCCAATAATTCGTATCTCATTTTTGAAATTTTCGCAGGAATTTTTCTTCGAAAAATCGTAATATCCGACAATCACATCAACGTTGAGCACGAACTGAACCCATGCCAGCCATTCAGGCCAATCCGTACGCGCCCAGGCCAGGAACGAAAACTGTTCAGTTGCTTGAATTCATCTTATTTATGTTTTTTATTGACTGTTAATATGGTTACACGCTGTTGAAGGACGTTTCACTGCGATCAAAATTCGAGCTCCAGTCAGGGCTCGATCCCCACCCTCCCCCTGCTATTCGAGCAGGGGCTGAATTCATCAACGACTTACGTAACTTTAACCGAGAATTGTAAGCGAAAAGCTGAGATAACGCCTTATCGCTCACCATATCGCTTGATAAGCCGCGTTATCTGAGCTTTTCGCTTACAATTCTCGGTTAAATTTACATAAATCGTTGATGAATCCGGGCCCAGGATGTAGTGCTTACGCCATTATCACCTTTACCAAGGACTTAGTCTGAATGGATTCCATCATCATATCAGCGGTCGATAGTGTGATTGTTCGAGTTTAGCCTGCCGCTAGAGATGTCCTTGCCTCCCCTCGTACTCTTGGGTTAAACGCCACAGTACTTCCCAAAAATAAGGGTGAAAATGAGCGCAAAGAGGCTCGGGGGGGGGGGGGAGGGTCACCTCCACACACCTGTATTGCCTTCCGACACTATTCGCTTATCGCGAGGACGCACCGCGGTGGTCCGCTGCTCCTACCGTAACCGCGGCGGGCAATCAGGCACCAGCTCATGCGCATATGCATTTCGCATGATTGGCTGGCACGATTATGGGAGGAGCAACGACGCGTTCTCACATCCCCGCGACGTGTACCGAACAGGGGCCGGATTCATCAACAATTAAACCCGTGGGTATGCGGGGTATAAGGGACAGAGATAAGATACGAGCCAGGTAGAGATAAGGTCAGAGTCAGAGACGCAGGCCCCATCGTGGGTATCTCTACCCCCTATACCCGCGGGTTAGTCGTTGATGAATTCGGCCCCAGCTTCTTGGGGGCTGAACATGTCAGCTTACATAATGTCACGTGAAGACGTGCTTGGGTGCATTAACCGTGCGATCAGCGACAAGTTCGTGCAAGACATGTCGAAGTGACGCTGCTTGCCATCTATCGACCTGACACCTCTAAGCGACAATTTGTCGGTCGTCAATCAGTTCATTTTTGCCTATTGCTCTGCTGTTTCTCGCTATTTTAAGTCCGAGCGAAGTTATCTAGCCAAATTAGTGTCTTCTTATTGACAGCATCGGTTTTCTTCACGTTATCTATTTATTTGAAAGTGTGTGGAGGTGACCCTCCCACCGAGTCACTTGACGCCTGAAAATGTTATCAGCGATACCAAGCGACTTCCGTGGCAGAGCGATTCGATGTCATGTATAGTAGTTAAATTGATCAAAAGATATTACCGAACAATTCGACACAACGTAATGACAAACCCCCATTGATTTGTCCCGCTGCCCAATCGATATGAAAGCCTATCACTACGACGTTTCGCTACGCGATGGAGGTCTCAACAGCTCCCATGGAAAAATTTCAACAGCTTTTCATCTATGATTCCCACACCATGCGCTCTCCTAGCTTCATCACCGAAATCAAGCTCAAATTCAGCTTGGTGATCGAGCTGGCCTGGTGCTACTCACCTGTCCGAATCCTCCGATGCTGATAAGACTGACGACAACGTATTCATCGAGACAATCGCCGTTAGACAACAAATGCGCAACCTTCTGCTTCTCCTCTTCGTTATGACCGGTCTGAAGTGTACTCTATTCGCGGTCGAGAACTACTAATATCTCGACTCTATGACTGCGTCTGAATATGTAGCTTCACAGTTTCACCTACACTATGTAAAGCAATGTTGAGAAGAATGGGAAGGGGGGGGGGGGGGGGGAGGGGTCAATGCGTGTTAAGGCCTCCTTATTATCATTATCCACTTCCATTCTAGATCCCGCCACGGTCAGCTAGAGCCCAGACGGAAATTGTCGGCAGCAAAGCGGCTGCAGCGGCAATAATGCTTTCGATCATTATTTCCCCTGCCGCTTTGGCGGCACCACGCCTGCAGCGTAGGCGACACATCAGCGGCAGTCCGGACTGGGCTAGTTCTGCCTCGCGCGGCGATTCTCCGTCTCTGCCCTATGCTTAAAGGTAGGGCTGCCGCGTTGCCGCAAAAGTGTGCATAGGGCTTTAGGCCTTTCACCATCGCTCACCGCGAGCGACGCCCAATGATATGCTCCCATATCGATCGGGCGGCGCAATGGGATCGATATGGGAGCATATCTTTAGGCGTTGCTCGGGGTGAGCGGTGGAATAACAAAGGCCTTAGGCCCGCCCGTTCATACTTCGCGACAAGAGCGACTCGTCGCCCGTGCAAGGCATGCATATCGATTAAAACCGAGCACGCGCCGACGCTGTGGCTCCAGTCGCTCTTGTCGCCTGTTCATACTTCCCGGGTACTGCGCTCTCGTTGCCCATGCAAAAACCGAGCGAACGCCGCCAAAATCTATTCATACCCGAGCGCTGTCGTTGCTGTCGCCTGTTCATACTTCCCGGGAGGTGCTTGTCGCTGCCGTCGCGAAGTATGAACAGGGCTTTGGTATACTCCCGCGTCGCGCCGGCAACGGGCCATGGGCATCGACCGACTTAAGCGTAGCAGTGGGCTATGGTGACGTGGAATTTCCCACATTGTAAGCAAGCTGACGCGTACATACGTGTAATGCAAGTTGCAGAGAGAGGGGCCTAGGTCAAACGGGTAAAAACTCGTTCAAATGTGAGCTGGCCCCTCATAGTAGCATTGCGCCCTCGTTTGTTCTTTTTTCCTACTGCGGTGCGTTTCAAAAGTATGTATCCGCTCCCTGACTTGCCCATTTCTCGTTTCGCACCCATCTCTGCAAGCCAGCACTAGTTCCATTCGATTTCTCGAAATCGAAATTGGGTAGGTGCTCACTTTCAGATTTTTTCGTCTCACACAAAAATCAGATACTTTTAGGAAAAAATTGGGTGTTTTAAAAGTATTATCCACTTACGAACAACAAACTTTTTATTAAATTGGAAAGTCGTTCGGACCACCATTGTTTCTTTTAATACATCCTATTAGGCATGCTATTGACAACGTTCTGGATGGTTTTATCTCCGATAGTGTCCCAAGCAGTCAAAGTCGTCGGAAAAGGGTGGCCACCCCCGACTAGGATTGCACCAATAAGCCATCTACCTTACTGCTACCGCGTTCCACTGACATCAACTGATTGCGAAACTGTACGCCCGCTGCGTGAAACATTGAACAGAACAAGAGCAACTTGCCATCCGATGTACAAATGAAGAAGGCCGCTTGCGGTGAGTAATGGGAGTGAGGATGAGAAGCACTTCGTCGAAACCTTTATCAGAGATATGTCAGGAGTATCGCACGAGAATTCGCAGTAAACGAATAATTCCGGAAATCAGCAAATAGAAATGATAATATAGAGTGGACCAGTTTGATAATCGCACGGATGGAGGGGGATCGAGGATCAGAAGCAGATTAGTTGTCTCGCGAGCTCAAAATCCCTCGAGGTTCAGCACATTTTCCTAGCTCTTCAATCCTTCGATACAGATGATTCGCTGAAAAGTGAAACATTCGGAAAGTCTGTCGAAAACTAGTGGATACACCAAAAACAAGCGATGATGATAAAGCAGAAACGTAGAAATTCTAACGTTACTCATTTCGAAGATACAAAAACGTTACAAAGTGTCTATGAAAATGTAATAACTCCTCACAAACCTTCTTTTATTAGACCAATGTTTTCCTCCTTTTGTTCCATAATAGCTTTATACAGGTAGTCCTTCTCCCTTCGTTTCGCTATCCTTGAGGAGTTTCTTTCAACACGATTGTCGATCTCTTTCTTGCATTTCTCCAGCGCAGCAATGTCTAAAAACTGAGTGAAATACAGGATAATAAGGAAAACAATATAGAGGGCGTTAGAACTTGAAGTTGCTAGCATCTCATTTACCTCCAGCATTGCCCATTTCTCTACAGGCTGTCTCAAAAAAATGTATACGCTGTTTGGAAGGTGATAACTTTGCTCAAAGTAGGGATACTGAACAACTCAAAAGACTCATATGAACGTTTAAGAAAGTAGAAGTTTTCTGACATATGAGCGGCCTGGATTGCGCCATGCACTCGTCTGATATTTTGCATTTTACACTCGATTATGCTTCGCTTGAATACTTGTTATAATTTCTTCGCAAAATGGTCGTGTCGATTGATCTGTGTTTCCTTTACAGCTCTGAACTTAACTTGCGATGACTTTGAACTTGCGACACATGCAGGATATCCTAAAAAAATGCAGGTACTCCAGTAATTCAGTATCTTTACTGTGGACAAAGTTATCACCTTTCAAACAGTGTATACATTTTTTTGAGACACCCTGCGTATTACCTTACTTTATGCGGTGATTGAAAGGGTAAAGTGCGGGTGGTAGCGCAGTCGGAGGCGACGGCTGTCACATATCCTCTTTCAGTTCCAATTAAGCAGCATTTACACTGTCAATCAAAGACAAGTAGTGGTGCCGACCTAGGCGAGGGCATGGTGTGTGCGATCTCCCCCTTTTATACGATCAAAGATAGCTGCTTTCCTTATATGTTCCATTACTTTAACTGTAAAAATCAAATTTTCACAAAATTTGAAGCGCCGCACTCAATTTATTATGGTAAGTGAAATGTAAGCTCAAAGGAAAAAGATCTGCTTGAATCACATACCCCCTTGCTTCTATGTGGGTTGAGTTTAATTTTAAAATTATCTAGCTCACGTCGGTAAGTGTAAGGCTTAAAGTGAAATGGTATAAAAGTGTTGGTTATTGGTAAAAATACGTAATTAGATAAAGTAATTAGCTAAAGCGATAACTTCCTCTATTACGGCATTTTTGGCTTTTCATTTTTTCCGCTTTCTGCCGAACTCGATTTTCTGTTTTCTGGGAAAATTTTCAAAATTTCCACCCATCCCTGGTAGAGATGTCACTAATCCTCACAAGCAACCCATCGCCGTCTTTTGTAAGAGCTTTTAGCAAAATACCTACCACCTCACGAAGCAACAACTCAAGGAATGTTAGGTGATTGGTGAAGCGTACCTTTCTCAATCCCCTCGACCTCACGTTCTTGCCTTATCAGCCTGTCTCGTAGAATGTTCATATGATCTGAAACCGAGTATTAGAGCATTTTCGAATAGTAAAACTCGGAGGTTCTCATATTCACGTATTCAACCGTATAGAGCAACTCTACTGCTCCTACCATAGGAGCTCGCTCGCAAGTCTACCCGGATTTCTCTATGGGACACACCTTGCCTGGGACCTTCCATAGGTGGTGAATCCAAATATGGAATCGAAACCTGCTGTGTCAGTATGGACTCAAAGAAGGACAAGTGAAAAAACAAATTACCGAAATCAGTCAGTTGACCAGTAGGTGGCGATGTCCGTTCCTCCACGTGGTGCCACTAGAAACTGTTCGCTTTTGCGAGCCGAGCTGAACACGGACACTCGAATGCAGGCGACAGGCCCTAGTGACAGGCCGGCCTACGAACAGCCCATGTCACATCATATGGTTGATGGTGCTGAATGTTTCACGAGATAATGCTACGGCGTCCGCGGGAGCCGACGCACACTCGCAAAGCCCGGCGAGTGTGAAAAGTATGCGAGGGTCCCTGATGCGAGGACAGCATCGGGGGGAAACTGAGCTAGTCCAAATGTCCCGCAACGTAAGCAAGACCCGCGTGGCAACGCTGAATGTGGGTACGTTGTCGGGCCGCTCCTTTGAGTTGGCAGAGGCACTGGAGCGAAGGAAGATTGACTTGTGTGCGGTGCAGGAGACGAGGTGGTCCTGTAGCAAGTCAAGGGACATAGGCCGAGGCTACAAAGCCGTTCGGTGTGGCAGTCTCAGGACCACCAGCGGTGTTGGCATAATCGTCTCCGAACGGTTCCGACACGCGATTGCAAGCGTGGAACGTTTCAATGACCGCTTGATGAAGGTCGTAATCGCTGCAGAACGGCGGCGGTATCATCTTTTCTCTGCATATGCTCCACAGACTGGATGCTCTGAGCGAGCCAAGGATGAATTTTGGAGCCTGCTTGATGAGAAGACAGCAGAAGTGCCATCACAAGACGTAATCATTGTCGCAGGTGACCTTAACGGACACGTTGGCGCTGCGAAAGACGGGTACAGCTGTCATGGTGGTCTCGGTTTTGGTTCACGTAACGCCGATGGTGAGCGTATCCTCGAGTACGCGGAGTCGCATGACCTCACCATCGTGAACACCAGATTCCGAAAACGTGAATCCCACCTTATCTCATTCTACAGCGGGAATTCTAAAACGCAGATCGACTTTGTCCTTGTGCGAAATCGTGACCAAGGGCTTGTCACGGACGCGAAGGTCGTGCCGTATGAAACGGTCGCCACACAACACCGCCCACTGATCTGCACTATGATGATCACACCACCGATGTTTAAGCAGGTCGAACGGAGCGGTCCATCAAGAATCAAGTGGTGGCGACTGAAAGAGAATGAAGCAGCTGTTACTTCGCGCATTCGGTTGCCGACTGTCACGACCGTCGACGAGACATGGCAAATAGCCACCGACGCGATTCTCAATGCTGCGCGTTCCGAACTAGGCACTACGAAACCGGGACGGCGTAAGGTCGATAAGCAGACATGGCTGTGGACTAACGAATTTAAGGAAAAAGTCCGAGAGAAAAAGAGATTATACCACGCATTCCTCGGCGATAAGACAGCCGATAAATGGCGTCTGTATCAGGAAGCCAAGAAAACCGCTAAGAAGGCGGTAGCCGTTGCAAGAGCCACTCATTACGATGATATCAACGGGAAGCTTGAGTCGCGCGATGGTGAGCGATTTCTTTATCGACTCGCGAAGGTCCGCCATCGCCAGACTGAGGATGTTGAGAAGTTCTTTGGCATCAACGATGAGAATGGCCATCTACTCATGGACCGCAAGATGGTTTTGAACCGATGGCGTACCTACTTCGAGGAAGTCTCGACAGTAGAGTTTGCTCATCCGAGCATTCCATCTTCTCCTGTATACGGTCCCGTTCAGAAAATCACCGTCGAGGAGGTAGAAGCGGCTTTGAAGAAAATGAAGCCGGGCAAGGCAACGGGCCCCGATGATTTGGCGGCCGACTTATGGAAGTCGAAATCCTGGTACCCAACGAAGTGGCTGGCGACGTTCTTCAACCAGGTCATTGCGGAGAAGAAAGTGCCCCATATCTGGCAGAGAAGCACGACGATTCCGATTTGGAAAAAGAAGGGCAGTCCAGCAGACTGCACAAACTACCGTCCAATCCGATTGCTTTCGCATAGCATGAAGATCTTCGAGCGGATTGTCGACGGACGAATTCGTGATACCGTCCAGCTCTCTACCAACCAGTGCGGCTTCGTAGCTGGTTGTGGCACAGTCGATGCCATACACGCCGTTCGTCTTCTGATAGAAAAACACCGCGAGAAACAGAAGCCGGTGCATCTTGCCTTCCTAGATTTGGAGAAGGCCTTTGATCGCGTTCCGCGTGAAGTGATATGGTATGCCTTACGGGAACATGGAGTCCCCGAAGAGCTCATAGAGTGGGTACGAATACTGTACTCTTGTCCAAAGAGTCGAGTGCAAGCTGCAGCAGGCACGTCGATGGAGTTTCCCATCTCTGTCGGAGTACATCAAGGGTCTGCGCTCTCCCCACTACTCTTCGTCGTCGTTATGGATGCCATATCGCGTGATCTTCAGCAACCAGTCCCTTGGACGCTGCTTTATGCTGATGATGTAATGCTTGCTAGCGAAGATAAGATTGAACTCCAGCGGCAGGCACAAGCTTGGTGCGATCGCCTGGAGAGATTTGGAGTCAAACCTAATGTCGAGAAGACCGAGTATATGAGGACTGACGAAAATGAGTCCAGCTCCATTAAGGTAAATGGCATTGAGCTGCCACGTACTTCGGTATTCAAGTACTTGGGATCAGCAATCGCGTCCGATGGCGGTTTACTCGCGTGAACGCAGCGTGGTCCAAATGGCGCTCTCTGATGGGAGTACTCTGCGACAAGAAGATACCAGAGCGCCTAAAGTCGAAGATCTACAGAGCAGTCGTCCGGCAGGTGGCAATGTACGGAGCCGAGTGCTGGCCCGTTACCAAAGAAATTGAAAGGCGCCTCAGCGTAATGGAAACGAAGATGCTGCGGTGGACGGCCGGAGTTACGCGTTTGGATCGAGTACGCAACGAATCCATACGGCAGAGGTTCGGTGTCACCCCGATATTTGAGAAGATGCGCGAAGCTCGTCTGCGATGGTACGGCCACGTCCTTCGCGCAAAGGTGACACCGTCCGAAAGACTGGTCTTAACCTTGATGTGCCCGGTAGGCGGCCACGAGGGCGACCAAAACAGCGGTGGCTTGATACGCTGCATCAGGACTTGAAGATGGCTGGGTTGCACCCTGATCAGACATTTGATCGGGAGAAATGGCGCCAACATTCCAGGAAGGCGGACCCCGCAACTAAGCGGGACAAACGCTGAAGAAGAAGAAGAAGAAGAAGAAGAAGAAGAAGAAGAAGAAGAAGAAGAAGAAGAAGAAGAAGAAGTCAGTTGACCAGTACATGGGGTTCTACTTGTGAGTTCCACTATGAAGGCATAGCCAGAAATCGAACTGGTGCCGGACAAAAATGTGAAGAAGGCAAAAAGCTCCAGAAGCGAGACAGAAAGCAACAACGACAAAGTCATTGCTATCATCTGATACAGTGACTGGAGTGCATATTAAGACACACATTTTATTGTCAGAGGTGGTTTACCCTAATGTCTTTAAATTTGCATTGAGCTTGTCTGGTGGAGATGAAGTGATGACTTTCCGGTCAGCTGGTCTCTGATATTTGTAGCACAAGCCTGAGGGATCCTTTAGTGTGCATGCGACGCGCGACGTGATGGATTGGTAAGGCCCCGTTCACACTTCGTGACGGGAGCGACTGGGTCGCTATTGCAACGCATACGGATCGATTGATGCCGAGTGCTCGTTCAGCAATAATCGCTACGTACGAGTTGCCTGGGCGACCCGCGCTCCCGTCGCGAAGTATGAACAGGCCCTAAGCTCCCATATCTATCCATCGCGTCGCGCGATCGATATGGCCTTGTTTAGTGTGCGCGCGACGTGCGAAGCGACGCCATGTGAGGTGGCCGAATTGATCGATCGCGTCGCTCCATCAATTTGGCCACTACACATGCACCGCGTCGCGCGTCGCGTGCACACTAAACGATCCGTGACACACATTCAAAATGCTCTGTTAATAGCGAAATGTGGAATGTGTGGTGAATCCAAATTGTGACAGTGACGCACACACACACACACACACATCGATACTTAACCTTTATCTCTTATATGAACATTACAAAAACCTGCGAACCAGTCGATCATAAAGTTGCGTTTCGGTAGCGACTTCACAATTTAGGGTAACCATTCGCTACGCCGCCAGAAATCCACTTTTAGCAGGAATGTTAAGCAGCAACTATCGACCCCGAAGACTGAAGGTTTGGATGGTGCAGACGCTAAAGGAGCCCATGGTGCTACGTCAAGATCCTAACCATAAGTTTAAAGAAAATTAAGCATACTACCTTCCGATTTCCTGGGGAATTGATGGACGCGAAGTCGTATGTTATTAGCGTCGTTCTGTCTGAATAGAGTTGGTGGGTTAAGCACAAAATACTGGTGTTCGAATGAAAAGAACTACTCACATCGCAGCGGCTGTCGTTGACCTTCGATTCATCCGCTTCCTTAAAGCTTCGACGGAGATATTCTGTAAAGAAGCCAATTTATACAATTTTCACGTCAAACTGAGCACATAACAAACAATTGGACACTCTTCTAACTTAAAATCAAATTGAACGTCTTTCAAATCGAGGCCATTGTCTTCCGGTTTGAATTAGAGTCTCTCCAGAAAGTTCGAATAATTTCCTGTTTATGTAAAACTAGGTATAACTTTTGCTTTTTTAAATTCATGCGCTAAAATAAATGAATACACTGTTTGAAATTTTATAAAACTTTTATTTTTGAAGAAAAATAATTGCATAAATTTTGTCCTGGAACACAAAAGCAGCAATCCCGCCATGCACTCCTCTAGCTCGTGGCGATTTTAATTTGACTGATAGAAAGATTCCGTTTGCGTGGAGTTACACACTTCTCAATGATGCAACAAAAGCAATTGAAGAAAACACACTTTGCTGTTTCAAGTAAGCAGCAATTACACTATCAATCAGATAAAAATTGCGAAGGTCTAGTTGAGTGCATGGCGCGTCCTCTTATAGACAAAACGTGACTGCTGCCTTCCTGCGCCTAAAAACTTAATTCGTTATTTTTCCTTAAACCATAGATTTTTTTAAAATTTCGAACGGCATATTCACATATGGGGATAGGTGAATTAGAAAAATTGAGAGAAAGTTATACTATACTAAATTTTCCCTGAACAAAAAAGTACCCTAACCCAAGCGTATAATCTCTATTTTAATGTGGGCAAAGCTCACAATCTATCCTGATTGAAGGTGGCATCGCTAGAAAAGCGAAACAAACGCAAACAGGGCGACATATCTTTGGCAGGAAATTTCATAGAAAGGATCTCTAGTAAACTAGCTCAGTGTGTAGTCTCTGCTAAACATTCGCTTTCAATTTCAGCGTCGTCGTCAAAAAACCGGGTGAACTACCCCCTCCAGTGGTATACATCCGAAGCTCATTTCTATTTGGAAGACGTTTAATTCAATTTCAAAAGCACCAAGCTTGCTTAGAATAGTGTTAATTTGATTTGAAGTGCCAAATTCGACGTAAAAATGGTTCATATAGCGCAATTTTGAAAAATAGTGTATTGGTACATGTTTATTTCGTTAGTTAGCAGGTTCTTCCTGTTGTGTATTCGTGTTCGTTATTGTTTTCCGTGTATATAACGTTTGCATTAAGCGGAGTAATAAACTTATACTTCGAGGTGCTGGCTATCGTGCTACCCCAAATCGAAATTCACTGTTCGGTTCCTGCCTGGACCAACGGAGCCTTCCATCCCTTCATGGACGGCGAATTGTACCAATGCTGTCTTCTGCGAGAGATGAAACACTGAGTTATCCATCGCCTGGCCATCGCAAGCCATTGGAGGTCACGTCCGCATTCAAGGCGGGTCTATGACATCCCGTAGAAGCGACATGCATGGCGTAATGGACTGACTAACGCATACCTTCACCCTTTATTGTATTTGTTTAGGACCACTTCATCAAGTTTAATTCAAAAATACTGTAACACTGCACATAGGATGAAAAATTAATGTCAGCGTTAATGCCTCTTCGTGAGATGCACCACGCACTCTACTTCAACGGGATATCGTGAAGGCAATTTGTATATGTATTTGGCTTGTTTTATGAGTTATGGTGGCCAGTCGACGGGTTAGTGTCGTATCCTTCCCGGACAAGTCCGGTGCCATTTCTCCGACCCCGAAGGAATGGGAGGGATGGAAGGCCTTGATTCGGAGTGCACGCGAGAGCTAACGCCCCCTCCAACTGCACTACTACGCGCACAATGCAGCACATACCTCTACTGTATGCAGGAACTCATCAAACTGATCAGTAATCGTGTCCGCTGGCGTGATTGACGGCATCTCCTGCAGTGAATATGGGGGAGACGTCATTCTAAAAAGTGCATACAATGATGATAGAACGTCAACCTAGTCTGCACATCAACATCAGCGAGGAGCAACATCTGAGGAGGGATGTTTTGAGGTGTGCCGATGCGGCTACAGGATAGAAGTTCAAGAAAACGCTCAAGAAGCTACAATATATTCCACATAACGATGGTTCTTTGCGATGAAAACTCTAGCGCCAGGCGGGACTTGAACCCCAGCGTCTCCTGCTGACCAGTGGGAAATGCTCTTCGCCATTAAGCCCCGTTTATAGTTCTGACGCCGAGCGCGACGACATGTAAGGCCTTTGTCATACCATCGCTCACTCCTAGCGACGCCTAATGATATGCATCCATATCAATCCCATCGCGCCGCCCGATCGATATGGGAGCCTATCATTAGGCGTCGCTCGGGGTGAGCGATGGTATGACAAAGGCCTAAAGTGGCCAAATTGATCGATCGCGTCGCTCGGCGTCGAAGTATAAACGGGCCTTACACCAGTGATGCTGTTAGATCGAACGCATCATCCACACCTCGTGCGACCCGTCAGCACTCACCCGTGCATTGGGATAGGCGGCCGCTGACACCAGCGTGGAACCAGTCAAGCTGGGGGTGGGGTCTTGACAGAAATGATTTAAGACTTCTCTCCTCCCAGATGCAACTCCTATATTCAGCACTACCCCTGCCTAAATCCGCTGACGCGGAGGAGAGCACAGATTTAGGCAGGAGAAGGGACTCCAGGGTGTGGCTCAAGTGACGCATCCGTGTTAAAATTGCCTACATCCTGGAGTTCCCTCCCTTGTCCAATTAGGAAGCACATAAGATGCGGATCTATAATCGCGAAGAGGTAAGACCACATTTACATTCACTGTATGCAGCTACTCGCCACGACGGCCCGCCGCGTCATGCTGTGGTGACCCCCCCCCCCCCGGACCCTATGACCCTATTTGCGCCGATGACACTAAGGACGGATAACAAGAAGAGCATGCAACATAACAAATATGAAAATGAGAAGTGAAGG
Organism: Heligmosomoides polygyrus polygyrus; assembly: GCA_947396885.1. NCBI lineage: Eukaryota > Metazoa > Nematoda > Chromadorea > Rhabditida > Heligmosomidae > Heligmosomoides > Heligmosomoides polygyrus. The sequence goes on along the minus strand of OX377203.1, from coordinate 79,702,783 downwards.
GTTGTAAGTAATTGTGGCTCAAATAGGGTCGGGGGGGGGGGGGTCAACCTGGCCAGCCGCGGCGGGTAGCTACAGCGAATGTAGATACAGTCTTATGTCCTTGTTTTGATTATATAAAGGATAAAGGATAAAGGACGGCGTTACTCAATCCCTTCTGGGATGCGCCAGCGCATTCTACTTCTACGGGATGTCGTGGAGACGACATGAATGCGTATTTGGCCATACAATGACTTGCGGTGGCCAGCCGATGAACAAGTCAGTGGTTTATCCTTCCCAGACAAGTCTGGTACCAATTCACCGACCCCGGAGGGATGGAAGGCTTGGTTGGCCTGGGCGGGAAATCCGAACCATAAACCTGGTATCGGGTGCACGCGACAGTCGCGCCTCCTCCGACTGCGCTACAAGCGCCCTTGATTACATATCCGTGTTTTATGTGCTTCCGAATTGGGCAAGGGAGGAAACACCAGGATCTAGGCAATTTTAACACGGGCGCGTCACTCGAGCCCCCCCCCCCCTCCCGATCCTATTTGCGCCGTAATTGTCCACTTATCGGTCACTGATAGATGTATTCGTTTGGTTTCACAGCGCTCGCCTGCACACGGTACGAAAAACTCGCCCATTTCTGCAAGCTAGTTGTCGCTACTTTGGCAGATTCAGTCGCGAGTGTACGAGTAGGGCTATACTGGCAACTACAGGGGCCTTATGCTCGTCTGCCCCGAGCCTCCCCCGATGGGGATCGGGGTGTGATAAGATATGCTGATATTGATTGATCTTCCCCCAATGGGGGAGCACGAGCATACGGCCCCAGGAGGGAAACTGAACTCCCTCTTTTCCCTAGACTTGCACCTACACTCCCCTCAACTAGGGCAGACCTTACTGCTGTTCTCGTAGTAAAATGCGATATCCCCGCTTTCCTCAAATCTCGGTTACGAATTAAAGAGAACAGAAGCAAATCGGAGAAATGAAAATTCAAAGAGCGCGCAATACGGCGCTGGTGGTCCCGCCTGGAACTGACTACGGTGCCCGCGGTGACGTCACTGCCGTCGCTTTCCGCGCTCGGCGTGTGATTCGTAAAAGGAGGTCGTCGATAGTGCGCTGTCCGTCTTGAATTGAACGTTGCTTTCTTATGTGTCGGACGTTCTGATGGACCGTTTCGATGGCACGTTGGACATTGTCCATCCCTCTATTCCGTCGCGTTATGAGATCTTGCCGAAGCCTTCTCCTTGTTTTCAGATGTCGTTCTTAAGTGAATCAGAAGATGGCTCTAATCCGACTATAACTACTCTGAAGATACTGATCATAGGCGAGAGTGGAGTGGGCAAGTCGAGGTAAGTGTCCTGTGGGTTCCGAGTATTCTAGAAAGGATTACACTACTTTGTCAACGGACACAAAGGCCAAGCAAAGTGCTTATCATTCCAACGTGATCATTGATTTGGGACGAAGTAAATGGAATATGATAAGGATATCATCGAATATTTATTCATTGTATATGTGGAACTCCACACAATAAAGCGAACAAACAAGTGAACCAGTCGCAAAGCGGGTCGGCACGAAGCCCTAGGCGCCATCCTATGTTGCAGCCCTTCCCCCCCCCCCCCCCCCCCCGAGCCGCTTTGCGCTGAGAAACTAGCGAAGGCAGGAATAAGTATGAGGAATCAACATGGTGAAGAACTGAAAACGATAAACTTCTAACGATAAGACACGCTCTGAAGATGGCGGTCGGCAAGTCTTTTACACTCCTACAGTGAGTTTGGTTTGTGTGCTTTTTGAGAACTTCAGCAATCCCGAGTCAGGTGTACAAGTGAAGAATGCTGATCATATATTGCTGCTTGACGTGAGAAACTGGATCCTCCGCTGCCCGCCCTTGTGCTAGAAGAGGAGATTAAATAAAATTCTTTATTATTGAGTTCAGTATTCCCCTGGTAAACATAAGCAGCAACTATGAAGGTGGATCACATTTAAAACCGTTCAATCCCGTGTGCTTTGCTCCTACAGGAAATATCTGATTTGGGATTTGATGCACCGCCGTAGGCGGTCACATGCAAATAAAATGGACATTACGTTTCTGGTTCAATTAGAATTATTAGCGTGTTTAGTTTTGTGGGTGTGTAGTTTTGAAAAAGAGTCTGTCGAACTTATAAAGGGTAAGCCGCGTCATCAGGGAAACACAGGGGTCCATCACTTTCGGTCTAACTCGACCTCGCTTCATCATCACGTCCTTTAGTCCTAAGGGGTTGCCGAAGAGATTTTACTGCTGCCCATTTTATTTCGACGTGGATTATAACTGACGCCGCCCTGTCAGCTTTAGTAAATAGCCCACGATTCTGTGTTTAATTGGACTAGGCTTTATAGTTATTTGCGAACAAATTTGCTTATTTTGATGTACTCGGTCTGCGATAGTGGAAAAAGTGATCTGTCGAGGCCTTAAGCACGGTTTTTGCGCCTCTGTCCTTTCCTTCCTCGCATAACCCGTGTAGTTATACCAGCGGGAGGATGTAATTCGCTACAGGTCCACGAGTTGCAGTGTGGGCTGGTGTTGTGCAAAGCGCAACTGCGGGCTAACTGCATTAGAGAAGCTGTGAAAACGCTGTTTCGTGCAATTTCCTCCAATCTGCTTCGAAACTCCTTTTTGGCACTCCATGTTGTTTTTCCAGTCTAATGTTGCGCTTCGTCGATGACACGTTCGATCCCGAGTTGGCCGCCACTATAGGTCTGTGCACTACTACGTGTTTGATTGGCGTATTTGATGCGTGGAAAAACTCCTTTGTGCTTCTATAGGAGTCGATTTCCGAGTGACGTCGATGAATATCGATGGTAATCGTGTAAAGCTGGCCATATGGGACACAGCTGGTCAAGAGCGTTTTCGAACGTTAACACCGAGCTACTACCGCGGAGCACAGGGTGTAATCTGCGGTACGTTTCCATGCCAGTGTTGCACCTCTATCGCTGTTCTTGATATGTTGAATGAGTTCTCTCTTTAGTGTACGACGTAACGAATCGAAGCTCCTTCGACAATTTGGATCACTGGATGACAGAGGTCGAAACGTACATCACGAAGGGGGATGCTGTAAAAATGATCGTTGGGAACAAGATTGACATGGTAGACTGCTTGATGGTTCTTCTCTTCTGGTAGCCTCTTCCGCGTTCGTTAGGCGTGAGCTTAGCTTCCATCGTTCAGCCTAACCGCGCAGTGTCACGTGAAGATGGTCTTAAATTTGCGAAGCGTCATCGAGCCCTGTTCATTGAAGCGAGTGCTAAGACAAAGGAAGGAGTACAGTGCGCCTTCGAGGAGCTGATCGAAAAGGTTTGAATTGCTTATTCTTTTAGAGCAGATCATAACCATTCTTGAAAACATTTAGGAGCACATGTGGAGGCGTGAGCCATGGTAGTAATAGAGCTTCTGCTAACCGTTATTTTCTTAAGGTTCTAAAACTTACCAACTTTATTGGAAGACATGGACACATCGCGCACCAGTTGCCCTAGAAGCTCCACAGCTACCGTACCGGAGTTAGTCGTGGGGAAGATGTTGCTGGCGTCCACTTAAACTCTGTTTGATTGGGTTCTGTACTCTCTCCAAGTCAGGGGAGGGGAGCACAGACTGAGCAAAGGAACGAACTCCAGGGGCCGTATGCTATTCTCCCCGACTCGGGGACGGTACCCGGCGCGAAAAATCGATGGCGCATAGTGTGCATACCGGGGATGTGGGCGGAGACCGCCTCATACCCGACCGGGGACGGTTGGGGAGAGAATAGCATACAGCGCCAGGATGTGATCAGTTTTTACTCACTTGCGTTAGAAGTGCGCAAACCTCGACTTCCAAGTCTGCACATGGGTCCACACCCTCTGGGGTACAAAATGTCTATGACGTGTTCACAGATCAAATTTGTCACTTTTCAAGTCAAATTTTGCACTTCGAAGCAAGCGGGATGCGCTTGTAATCAAACTGAACATCTTAGAAAAAAAAATCAAATCAAAACGAGCGTCTTCCAGTTTAAATAGACTCCGGGAAGGGTGAAATAATTTTTGAGGAGATTTTTTCAAAGGATTTAGTTTGACGTTCATTCAGATTTTTAAATTTGCCTTCATCAATCAGTGAACATACATTTTGAAATTTTATAAGATTTATATTTCAAGGGAAATAATGACCTAAATATATGCAGGAAGGCAGCAACTTTCTAGCGTTAAAATAGAGACTGCGCCATGCACTCCTACAGGATGTCGCGATTTTCATTTGATTGGTGGTAAATTGCAGATTGCGTGGAACTAAGCACTTCTCAGGCTGCAACAAAAGCTGTTGTAGGAAACGCACATATACTCAATTTGCTGTAAGTAAACTCATTGAAATGAAAATCGTGAAGGGGCGGGCAAGGCTATGGGGTTCTCTTCTCTTTTAATGCGTTAAAGTAATTGCTGTCTTTATAATAAGGAGTAACCAGATATTTTTCGTGGAAGCAAATTTTTTAAATGAAACTTTAAATGATGTCTTCACTTACTAGGCCAGGTGAATAAAAAAATCAGGGAAGGTCCCTCTAAATTTTCTTGACCAAACGAGTATTCTAATCGTCTTGAAGGCTGTCCGGTTTGACTTGAAAGGCGTTCGTTTTAATTTAAGAGATGTTAATTTTGATTTCTATCTTGAAAGGTGTCCATTTTGACGTGAAACCACAAAAAATACCACAATACCTTAGACATGATGCCTTCAACGAGCTAAAGGATAGCTTTAGCTGCGGTGTTTCGAGGCCTTATACGCAAAGCTATGAATTGAGTGGATAAAGCTCTGCGTTAATCAATAATTTTATGTGATGCGCCATGCATTCTACTTCCACGTGGTGTCGTGGAGGCGATTTAAATAGATATTTTCCCCTATACACGACAACTTGTTATTCTTGAACCTGTTTTACGATGGCTTGCGGTGGTACACAGATCAACAAGTCGGTGTAGTCTACACCATGGAGAAGTGTGGTTCCAATTTACCGAGCGCAGAGGAAAGAAAGCTTGGTTAGCCTTGGTGATATCTTATAAAAGAGACGCAGAGCCGATTTCGATTGCGTAGAAGTGGACATAAACCTCTGAAATTGCTGTTTCAGATCATTCAAACGCCCGGACTCTGGGAAAGCGATAGGCCAGCATTTCGCCTCGGTCAGCATACAGCCAACGCCAGCGAATCGTACTGTGGCTGTTAGTAGTGCTCATCTCCTTGCTCCACAATTCAAGCAGTTATTTCCCTCAGAGATCGCTTTTCAGTCGTCTTACTTAGGTGATATGTTCACTTTGCTAGATTGCCTCTCATATTGGAGCCATTTCATCCTGCCACTCTCCAGTGAGCTGTAAACATGCATACTCTTACTTATATCAGTTGTACAGCTTTGTATTCCACCGTACTGTAAATACGTAACCGCTTGCACTTTCGCGTTCCTTCTGTATGCTTTTGGCTCGTTTTAACCAGAAATCAGATTTCTATGCCTGTTCCGTCTTAATACTCTGGTCCGTTTCCGGTTCAGCACTTTTCTGTGTGCATATTCTCTCCACTTTTAGCCAATTGTAATTTGACCCATGTTCTCAGGGCAAGACTGTCCCAAAAGAATTCTTGTGTCTGTCTGATGTGATAAAATATCAGTTGTGCCATCTGTGTCTGTTATAGCACGGTTTGTTGCCGATGTATATTGCTGAATCGTTGCATTGTTCGTTTCAGTTAATAGGACAATTGAGCTTCCAGAATGGATAACAACGAAGAATTCTTCGTGGCTACGGCGGAACAAGCTCGGTTGAATGACTTGAAGAATGAGCTCAAGGAGGAGCCCGTAGAACAGGTAAGGGGATGCTGTCTCTTGGTGTGTCAGTGAAGCACGGTGATATATGTAAATAAAATGAAAAATTAAATATAATGCATGTATTTATAGAGTTTCGAAGATATGGGGTCAAATGGTGACGCACACGTGAAGGAGAACAAGGAGGAGAAGGTGGATCGAGGCGATCGTGACAAGGACCGCGACAGAGAGCGCGAAGATCGTGACAAGCACCGTGATCGCGACAGGGAACGCGACCGTGAACGCGATCGCAAGAGGCATAAGAAAAGTCGCAGTCGCAGTCGTAGTCGCAGCAAGGATCGTGATCGTCGTCGCTCGTGAGTGTTTCATAACTAGAGATAAGTATTCTAAATCGCCGGGCGCATGAACCCGATACCGGGGTCTTGGCTCGGACCTCCCGTCTAGGCCAACCAAGCCTTCCATCTCTCCGGGGTCGGCGAATTGGAGCTAGACTTGTCCTGGAAGGAGAAAGCGCTGACCTGTTCTTGATCTGGCCACCACAAGTCAATCCAGGGGCCAGATATGTATTGTTATTGCCTCTATGACATCCGGCAGAAGTCGATTCCGTGGAGCATCCCGGGAGGGGTTGACTAACGCCGTCCTTTATTCCTTATTCTAAATCATTCATAGGCCATCACAGTGGTTTATGAGGTGACCGTTTCGCTGTGTAAGTGACTATTAAGGAAGCTGGGCACCCCATTCCCCATAAATTCCCAAGGTTTTATCACGGTGAGGAGGGGCACTATTAAAGGAGCCAGTCAAGCATTGGTAGAGTTACGTTTTCCGGCTTGGGTATTGTAAAGCGCAGTTCTCGCACAGGCCAATTTAGTGTGCTGTCCTTCTATAAGAGCTGATATCATTTTCATGTCGTTAAACGAGTAGAGTGAAGTGTTCACACTACAGTGTAGATCCATTTCATTATATATACCAGGCTGTCCAATAATTCTTGTCCGAAAATTTCACCATTTTTAATTCTTTTCAACTTTATTGAAAAACAGGTCTAATCAACAATATAATCACCACAGTTATCCACAACAGTGGCCCATCGATTGAGCAGGTCGCCGATGCCCTTCGCCCACAACTCCGGGGGCTGCGACCGAAGAAGTCCGCGATGTCGGATTTGAGGTTGTCGTAGTTGGTGAATTTTCTTCCGGCCAAACGGTGCTTCAGCGGGCGGAACAAATGGTAGTCGGAGGGGACGAGGTCCGGGGAATACGGCAGATGGGCAACCGTCTCCCAGCCGAGCGTCGCCAACTTCTGCTGGGTCTCCTTCGCCACATGGGGGCGCGCGTTGTCGTGCAGCAGGTGGACCGAGGCCCGTCGGGGACGCTTTTCTCGGATGGCGGCTAGGTGGAGACGGTGACCGTCCTGCCTTGCGGGAGCAGCTCGAAGTATTGCATGCTCTTGGCGTCCCACCAGCAGCAGAGCATGATCTTCAGCGGGTGCAGGTCGGCTTTCGGCGTCGTCGGCGGCTCTTCTCCGCGCGAGATCCAGACGGCACGATGGACGACGTTGTCGTAGAGGACCCAGCTCTCACCCCCAGTGATCAGGTCCTCGAGAAACTCCTTGTGATGAGGTGAACTAGGAGGGACCGGCAGACGGCCACGCGACTCTGCTTGTTGGCGTCCGTCAAACGGTGGGGGATCCAACGGGCCAGAGCTTTGTGGTAGCCGAGTAAGTTGAGTCGATTGTGGATGGTGGACTTGTTGCAGCCGAGCGTCGTCGCCAGTTCACGGGTGGTGGCATCCGGCTTTTCCTTGATACAGCGACGGACTTCATCATCATCCACCGTAGAAGGCCTCCCGCTATGCTCCCTGTTCTCGAGGCTCGTGTCGCCGCTCTTGAAACGATTGAACCAGCGCCTGACTGTGCGTTGGACACTGCATCCTCCTTGCACGCTCTGCAGATGTTGGCGACCGCGGTGCCCGTGTCGTTGCCCCTTATATACCCCTAGCGTGGAACTCTGGAGAGCCTTCTAGAAGGTTTTTACACTTGCCTGATATTATAACACTTCTAAGGAGAATTATAGAATTTTGAAAATTTTCGGACAGGAATTATTGGACAGCCTGGTAAATTCTATCGCATTACTCTCACGCTTCTCCTTCCTTTTTCGCATTACCATTCTTTTCTCTTTATTGTTCGACCTATGTATGAAGAGAGGCTTTTCCAACTGAGGAACTAGAACACTATTCACCAAGAAAATATCGTGCTAAGTCTGGAAACTAAATCATGCTGCATTTATCCACCTCTCGGCGAGTTTGTTGTCGAGTCGTCAATGGTGGTAGATGTTCATTGGCATTTGTTTTACCGATCGATGACTAATCTATTAGTGTGCCTTGTACCGACGCCTCTGCACTTACCACAGCAACACATCGATGTGAGTTCAATCGGACTGCATCGGTGGTGTAAAAGCGTAGAATATCCTGCTCATTTAGCAAGAGCTGCGGGTTCAAGTTTCGCCTGGCACTAGAGCTTTGCAACAAAGCATCTTCATGACGATTCCGATTGCCCTAGCTACCAGTCACTTCCATTGCTACCCAGTCAGATCCTCTGTTTATGCGTTATAAGGGTACTAGTCTGTAGTTATGGAATTTGTTAGTAATTCCCAGATTATAATAATTTCGGGTACTCTGGGCTTTGTATTACTAACTTCAAATCTATAGATTAATAAGAAATAATTCAGTGTTGGGTCGAGCTCCCTGAGTGCCTACCTAACCCCAGGATGCGCTTATTTTTGTTCGACTTTTTTTAAACATTTGGATATCATTTTCCATCAAAATCGATTCGAAGAGTATTGTTAGCTTAAGCGATCCTGCCTAATCAACAATGCCGTTTAGAAGGGAGAAGGATGCTGTTCGTGATCGCGAGCGTGAAAGAGAACGTGAACGTGAAAGAACGTCGCGCAACAACGAACCAAAAAAGAAATATCGTTTCTGGGACATACCTCCAGTTGGCTTCGAGCATCTCACTCCAAAGGAGTACAAGGCACAACAAGGTGAGATTTTATGTTCTTTCGTTTCGTTCTAGATCGGTAACAGAGACGTGGAATGTGCTATCGAGAATTCGCATTCTTTTTAGCACCTCAGTGTGAGCAATCCCTATTTTAGCCACTGGCGCGATTCCTCGATCGAATATGCAAGCGGCGGTGCCCGTTGTTGGTCCATCGGTTACATGCCAGTCACGTCGTCTGTACGTCGGTAACATTCCGTTCGGGTGCAACGAAGAGGCTATGTTGGACTTCTTCAACCAGCAGGTTAGGCAGTAATATTGGCGCCTTATGTTCCGATGAGTTTAAATTTCGCTGGTGTATTGGTTAAGCAGTTTTTTGAGTTAAAAGAACATTAAGTGTACCGACTCTACTGTCAGTTATCCCACTTCAAAACGTGAGGTACAGGGGTTTCTTTTCGGGTAAGACGAACGACTATAACATTCAAATAATTCTTAAACAGCCGAAGCACCGTGTCACAAAGCACTTATGGTTAGTCCTTATTTTGACCAAGCGATATGGTTTATTTCTCCATATGTGAAAAAACAGCCGCTTTCTAACGATCCAAAACGTGCCTGAACTATCCTCGTTGCTCATTTTATCTACATCTTGGCTAGTTGTAAAGGGTTGCTTTTCTGTGGTAAAATAAGGAATGTGGCTTATGGCGAAATAACGATTAACCAGAAGTGTTTGGCGCACGTTACTTTGGGTGTTTAAGAATCATTTGAATGTTATACCCAGTTCGTCTTACTCGAAGAGAGAGTGACCCCTGTACGTCATGTTTTGAAGTGGGATAGTTGACAGTGGAATCGTAGCACTTAAGTTCTTTGAGCTCATTATGCGTACTGTACAAATCTAGTCGCTCTATAGTTTATCACGTAACGCTCTGGAATTGACTTCTCTATCTCCTTATCCACATTATCACATCATGCATCTATCACACTTCAGATGCATCTCTGTGGTCTCGCTCAAGCTCCAGGAAATCCTGTGCTGGCTTGTCAGATAAATTTGGACAAAAACTTTGCTTTCATCGAATTCCGTTCAATTGACGAGACGACAGCTGGAATGGCGTTCGACGGTATGGAAACTTCCCGTGGTTTGCTGAATATCTGTACACTGCAGTGAAATTCAACGAAATTCTTCTAGGTATCAACTTCATGGGGCAGCAGCTGAAAATTCGTCGTCCTCGCGATTATCAGCCGATCAGTGCCAGCTTCGACATGGCATCAAGAATGCCAGGTTTGTTGAATTCTGTCACTAGAGTTCCTGTCTACGACTTTTTGGTCACTGTGGGATGGATGAGGAGTTACGAGTTGTAAGCTGCGTTGGAATTAAGCGGGTATGATTAGCAGCACAGCTGGAGGAGACGCTGGCTGCACTCTGAAGCGAGGTTCTGAGTTTGTATCCCGCCTAAGGCCCTCTTCATACTTCGCAACTGCACCGACAAGAGCGATGAGGGTGACGCGCGCGCAGTGACTAGAGCGACTAGAGCGATGGACATAGTGTGGTGTACGTAATTAAATACGTCCTCCGTCCCTCGCCCCAGTCGCTCCTGTCCGCCAGTCGCTGCCGCGAAGTATAAACAGGTAACAGCAGCGACAAGAGCGACCGACAACGCTACTGCTCGACTATGAAAAGATTTTGGCGGCGATCGTTTGGTTTTAATCAATTTGCATGTTTCGCACGGGCGACAAGTTGGTCTCATCACGAAGTGTGAACACACCCTAAACCAGTCGCCCTAACCTGTAATCCATCTGAGTCGGTGAATTGCTACCGAAGTTGTCTAGAAGGGATAAAGCACTGAATAGTTCATCGGACAGCCGGCAGAAGTCCAATTGCGAACAATGCTGCTTTCACAAGGGAAGTGGTGTGGGTGATACTTTTAGGAAAGGGGCAGATTGACGCCGTCGTTTATCCTTTTATTGTAGTTTTATCGGCAATAATAGCAACAACAGAACTTCTGATTAAGGGCAAAGGATAAGGGATTTATAAGTGATCAGTCCCTCCTAGGATGCGCCACATATCTCACTTGTAGTGTCTTGGAGGCAATTTAAGCACCTATTGGCTATATTGGCCAGCCGATGGACCAGTCATTGTTTTATCCTTTTTCAGACAAATGTGCTACCATTACTGCTTGTTACGGATTCGCCTTCCTTTGTCCCTTTTTATCCTTTTGATCTCTAATTCTTGATGACGAACGTTACATTCCACTAGGCTGCCCAAATAGGGTGATTTTCTAGTTTGTCTGACATATAGCAGTTAAAACCTTTATAGGAGTTGACTTTATCAAAAAAAAAGTGCAGTGTGAGCAGCTAACAATCCCAATTACCAATATGAACAACGGGATTCAATCATAGTTGAGGAGCGGGCATTTTTCTAGTTAGGCTTCTTTTGTTGCATGGTACTTCTCCGCGTCCCCAGACGAGTCAGGTAGCATTAGACCGACGCCGGAGGGATGGAGGGCTTTTTTGTCCAGGGCGGAACCCTGGCGTTATACGTTTCTTGGCGCTTCCTTCGACTGCGCTGCCACCCGCGACTTCGCTATTTCTTCGAGTTTCTTGCGACTAAATGGTTAACGTAATGCCATCTGACAGGCTGTATTCACTTGATGTAGACGTAGAAGGTGCCTCTCTTCTCAAAGTTATCAGAACGTACTAGATTTTGCCGTCGTTATGTTAATATTGTCATTGTTTAGTGTCCAACATCGTTGTGGATTCTCCGAATAAGATCTTCATTGGTGGACTACCTACGTATCTTAATGAGGAGCAGGTACGTGTACTTTTCAGTTTTCCTGACATTTTAAGATTACCCTCTGCAGCGATATTTTGGCATGACTGTAAAACTGTTTGCTTTCGTGAAATAGCCAAATTTCTGAGTCGCTCAGCCGGTTATCATATGTGCCATATTGGGTTGTTGTGGGTTAAAGGGTCGGCTGGGTCCATGTTTAGTATGTGATGTCACTCATCTTCCTGTAGCACTATGAACACGTTTATGTGTGTAAAAAAGAAACTTTAGGAGAGCTGGGAAAGATAGTAGGTGTGAAAAGAAAGCGAAAAAAGAGCTGTCATATCTGGGCCTCATGGAATCGGTGCTGTGGCCATTTAATCCGCAACAACTTGATATTGCAGTGCAAATGTTCTCTGTTTCATGGGATGGCTACTAATGTGTTGAGCGTGTTTCAGCGCTCGACGCTGTGGCCCTCGTACTGCTACGTACTGTACACATTCACTGCATCGGATGACTCGAAAGAGCACCTCCTCAAATGTTACAACCTGGACAACCACTTTTGCAGCAGCTCTTTTCAGAATTTTAGCCATCGCGCCGAAAGCCTCCTCCACACAGCCTTCGCTCTATTTTCAGCTCTTGTTCTCTCTCTTTTAGGCTTTTTAGCGCTGCGCAAACGGTGTATTGGGGATGGTGGTGTGTGTTGTGTAGGCAGGTTGTTCGGTTTTAGTCATTGTTCCAACTATTGATCTGTTGCGATTAGCTAAAAGGATTATAGCATTTCATTCATTTGAAATGCTGTACTCTATGCGCACTGAACTTTTTCACTCAGTGCGCAGTAAATAGTATGTAGGAACTTTGTGAGCATACTACACTTGAAGGTGGCCAAGCACTGCGTTGTTTAGGTGAAAGAACTGCTGTGTTCGTTTGGACAACTCAAGGCGTTCAACCTTGTGCTTGATTCAAATGGAACATCGAAAGGATTTGCGTTCGCCGAGTATCTCGACACTACTCTTACCGATCAGGTTGGTCTCCTATTTTTGCGGAACGATTGTGGATTCATACACAAGTGTGATGTTAACGTTTGATTTAGGCTATTGCTGGTCTGAATGGAATGCAGCTCGGTGACAAGCAGCTCGTCGTACAGCTTGCGTGCGCAAATGCACGCAGCTCTCAGCCAATGATGCACTCTGCGACGTCGATTGCCGGTAAATTGCTTTGCCTCTACGATTTATACACGCATTCCTTGAAAATATTGCAAAACATTTCTTAGGGAGCGTTTAGGGTGCACTCGACGCGCGAAGCGATGCTATGTAAGCTCTCATATCGATCGCGCTACGCGATTAATCGATATTTGAGGTTATTGTGACATCGCGTTGGGCATCGCGTGCACACTAAGGCCTCTGTTATACTCCCGCAGGAGCATCCGCGGAACGTCCGCGGACTAAGGGTGCACCGCGGACGGCGGGCGTGGCAGGGCGCGGCGATTGGCCAGGTGAGGGATCTCGGCGCGATTCCCGCCCTTCCGCGGATGCTCCCGCGGAAGTATAACTCAGGCTTAAACGCTCCTCTAGGCATCTTTACTATATATAATCGGGAGAGGCATGAGTCATGTCTGAAGCTTCGCCGCGCTGTCCGAGGCCCGCGGCGACAGCAGGTCTGTCCTGCTGACGGCAAATAAGGTGTTGACGGGAGACGTTGAACCGACTATAGCATCTACTGTGTTTACGGAGTCATCATAATCATCTTTATCATTATCATTACCATCATTACGAAGCCCACCGCGCTGTCCAAAGCCCGCCGCGCTGTCCGAGGCCCGCGGCGACAGCGGGTGTTTACTGCCAACGACACATGACCTGTAGATGGCGCATGTTGATCACATCTACGGTGTTTATCGACCAACTACTAGAGGGATGGAAATCAAAGAACAATCTATGAGGTTTCGATTGACGTATCTGTTGGCGTGTACTTCTTCGTTCAGCTATCTAACATTAGCAACAGCATATTGTTATGGCCGATGGTGTTTCGATCGGGCAGTCGGTCCTATTAGTCGCTCAGAATATCGATATCGATCGATATTATCCATCGCTTGAGCGGAGCTATTGGTTCTCGCCAGACTTAATCGGGCGGGTGTTCCGTGATTATGATGACCGACGGAAGGTTGACCAGGTAATCAGCCACCATGTTGAAGCTTCCATCAAGCAATCAATATCAACCGATATTATTGATTGGTCAATGTCATGGTCTGGAAGACGCTTCTTTTGATTTGGAAATTGTTCACTTTGATCTCAAGAGCATATATACTTCGCGCGCTGGATTACTAAGCTACTTCTACCTGCCCAGGTCCTCCAATTTTAAGGGGTGGACCAGGAGAGGTCAGCGAGGAAAGTTCGTCGGACCTACGCTCAGTTCGACTACGGTTTTAACCAAGTCTTGCTCCTTGGTCCTCAATATTCGGCAGTGCTTTGACCAGTTTCCATACTACTATATGCAGACGAGGATAGTGTTTTTTGTCTTAAGTCACCCTTTTCGAAATTCATCACACCTCGTGGCTTAAAGCACGACGACTGGACAGAAACGTCAGAAATTCGTTTAGGCTTGACGAGCTGCAATAGGCTGTGAACAGAAACTTAGACGAAGCAGGAGTGCTGCGGACATTTCCCTGAGTGCTGTACTGGGATGTTACTGATATTCAGCAAGGCATCATTCGATCTGTAGTAGGCGTTCGTTTGAACATGTACGACTTCGACGCTAGGGATGCTTCCTTACCCAGCGTTGGTTGCCGGCGAAGCCGGCGACGGACGCTGGCTGAGGAAGCATCCCCTGCTAGGTTAAGGCTACGTTCCCAGCGTGGCCTGCCATACCCGAAGCCGGCAAGCCTGGCGTGGCCCGCACTCCAGCGTACGGCGCCGGCGAAGCCGGCGACGGACGCTGGCTGAGGAAGCATCCCCTGCTAGGTTAAGGCTACGTTCCCAGCGTGGCCTGCCATACCCGAAGCCGGCGAAACCGGCAAGCCTGGCGTGGCCCGCACTCCAGCGTACGGCGCCGGCGAAGCCGGCGACGGACGCTGGTTGCTTATACTTCAGACTTTAAGCAGCGTGATGGCATATGTAGCGGGGAAATTGCTCTATAGTGTCACTTGACATATTGGGCCACTATACATGCCGTCGCTTCGCTGGCGTTCGATTGTAAACGAGTCTTGCGAACAGAGGAGCATGAGAAACACAACGGATCCATACAGATGTAGTACCTCATCGTTGTTTTTAGTTAGCATGATGTTTAGTTGGATCCTATAAGTGCTCCCTATATTGAACAACTAATTCTTCGTACCAAGAGGGTCTCTTAAAGCTTCTATAAACAAGATTTACTTCGGCTAATAAGGATAACTGAGAGCCATATCAAAAGAACAGTTGGAGCATCACTCTAACGTAGTATGTCGCGATGTTAACTTTAATGTCCCATCATTTCGAATCGCGGCGCGTCTTTTTATATGGTCGAGCGGTAAGGGGTACTTCTAAGCTAGGTCGCCTCGTGCGTACGTATTATAGCAGAACACTGCCATCCTATCGGGTATTAAAATTGAGAATGGATATTATCGATTCGATACTTATTATCGGTTCTTGGACAGAGGGGCCTGTATTCGGCAGCAATTAGACTTTTAAAGCTGCAGCATCTATCTACCATTCAATACCGTTTGATGCTATCGAGTTCTGGCTAAAATTGCTGCTAGGTTGAAGAGCATGTGGATATGTATGTCGATAAGTGTGTAGACTATACAACAAGCAAACATCTATCGAAGATATTGATTGTTGGGTAGAATTGCTTGTTCCATGTAGGATTCATGCGAGTATATATTTAACGCCGATGAACAAGCTTGACAGCTAGTAAGCGTTATCAACTGACTAGTTGGCATTAATCGACAGTTGGAGGAGCATAGATAGGTCGAGCAGTGAAAAGTGTCTGCAAGTAAACAACACCATCGGTCAATATCAGTCTCAGGGGCAAAGCCTAATGGCTGCTGGTTAAACTGAAATGTCGCGAGTTGCGATAAAAAACAGAGATATCTGTAGATCGAGAGTCTTGTCTATTCAATTCGCCCTTCCTTTGCTGTATTAGGTGGAGTAGGAGACCAAAGAACCAAGACCCAAGTATACTGAATAAACAACGAAAATAATACTCACGGGAAATCTTTTCGCTAATAAATTCTCTTCAGGAATCGATCTATCTCAAGGCGCAGGCATGCCGACAGAAGTGCTCTGCTTGATGAACATGGTGGTTGAAGATGAACTGAAGGATGACGAGGAATATGAAGGTGCAGATTTTTCACTTTTCATGTTGCTTCGATCTTCCTTTTTTCTCGTGTGAAAGTAGGTGAAGGTGGCGGTCGAGTGTGGTGTAGCAATATCGATTCAGCTGATTTCTGAAGTTTTCAGATATTGTTTTTCGTCAGAAAAATGACTTTTTTCATCGCTTCTTTCTATTAGATTGTACAGATCAGTTTACAGTCTTTACGGACTTGTGTAGGTGGCAGGTTTAACCAGGAGACTATCTCAGCGGTTTGTCGGAACGACCCAAGTGTTGTATATGGGCACCATCGCCTTTCTGGGAAGTTAGAAAATGCAAATATTTCGACTCCAATACAACTCTGTACAGAGTTAGGGACGACGGAAGTTGGGCCGTTGGCCGCGTTAGCCCTTTGCCTGCGCACGGAGGGCGGACTGAACTTGGCTGGAAGCAGTGTTGACCAAAAACGATTCCACACAAAGTGGTTTGATCGATTGTGGGGACCAAAACATTGTTACCTCACCGTAACGCACGTAATCACTCGAAATTTTAGAAGCGAACCTCATATAAATAGTCAGCGCCCTAAATAACCTCTCTGGGCGAAGTTTGAGTGAAGTCGATGACCATGACCTCACCACCCATACATGTGGATGGGTGATCAGTGCCTTAAATAGCAATTCCCCTAGATGAAAAATTTTGAAGGCGAAATGGATCGGAATGTAGTCGTCATACTTAATTTGGGCGACCGCCACTTTCAGGAGTGCGGAGTCGAAAATTGCCTCATCCTTCTAGACAATACTACAAATTCAAACGAATTACGAAGCAAGACAAGATTGCAAAGTTCACTTCACTCACAATTTGAAATTTCGATGATTGCGTGGGTTACGGTAAGGGTGGATGAGTAAAGTCAGTCACCTATGCTCATACCTGCAGTAGTTCACCGTAATCATTTGTAATTTCAAAATTAGACCTTGCATAAGTTATTAGGGCCTTAAATAACCTATCTTGGCCATTAGGCGAAGGAACTTCTACGTCTCTGGAGTCGTGAAGGTATGATAGTATCTATGAGCCAGGTTTCCATACTGGCGTCTGTTTTCGTTGCGATTCTACACAGAGTGCTTTGGCTGATTGTGGCGAAGCTATTTGAGGAAACTTTGCACCACAATGGAATCGAACCACTAACCCCTCCGTCTCACCACGCCGCTGCTCTATTCACTGTGCCACCACTGCTCGATGGTCGACGCTGTTTTCAGTCAACTTGAGTCCGCCCTCCAGGCAGATGGCTAACGCCGCTAACGGTCAAACTTCCGTCGTCCATAACTGCGCAAACTTGTATTGCGGTCATTCTGTTGTTTCCCAGAGAGAGGCGATTCTTCGCATATACAACACTTGGGCCGTTCCGATCTCCCGTTGAGATATGTAGTCTGCTGGTAAGTCTTCGAATATGCCCGGGAAGGTTTTAGATTTAAATCAGGCATTGCTAACCTGTTGTCCTCGGTTGGGTTGAGAGCTTGTGCTCGTTTTTCATAGCAGCTGGTCTCAACTAGCCTATAGCTTCATTCGCCTGGTGCTGTATCCAAGCCGTCAAATTCCAATAAAGGAGGCTCAGGGTTAGGATGGTGGTAGGGGTATGCAGTGGTGCTTGTGAGAGCAGCGACTCGCATCGATTGTGGCAGTGGTCTCCACGTTCGGTGCGAATTCCTTCAGACACACAACACCGGGGCACTTACAAATCTTCATTTTCTTAGTGTCCAATTTCTGTACCTTTCTACTCCTCTGCCAATATTGCTGGTTCTTTATGTTAAGCATATCAAATTGAGTTCGTAATCATTTAGACATCCTCGAGGATATCCGAGAGGAGTGCTCGAAGTATGGAATTGTTCGATCGTTGGAAGTCCCACGACCAATCCCAGGTGTGGAAGTCGCAGGAATCGGGAAGGTAGGCGACTCCTATAGAATATTTTTCGATTCAGTTCAATTTCTTTTAGCCTCATGTGGCTGTTATCGAGGTTGTAAACTCTCGTAACAATATTTTGTTGCGATTGTTGTGGATACACAACTAGGTCTACGTCCAGATGTTTTAATGTACTACTGCAATATAATAATGTAATATAGGACATCTCGCTTTGAATGACAAGTCTTGAGATGCCTAGGTGAACAATATAAGATAAGCACCATTGAATAACATCCACAGGCATAACCTAGCGATGTCGTAAGTAGGCACTCATGAACATAATCTCCCGTGGCGCTCTATTGCGGCACCGTTTTTAGGTTTACACTTATGATACCAATACTTTGTTGTGATCAAAACTCGAGCGTCAGGCAGGATTCGTACCCACACCCCTTGCTGATCGGTCGGAAATGCTCTACGCCATTACACCAATGGCGTTGTTTGATCGAGCGTAAAATTCCCACCGTGTCGGATCCATCAGCACCCATCCGTATATCTATCGAAATGAGTCGTCCGCTGCTATCAGCATGGAACAATTTAAGCGTTTTGTGTTGATAGAGATGGTTCAGTTCGTTTCTAGTCAATTGAGGATTAAGAAAATGAATTGGATCATTTCTGTCAAAACCACCAGCTTAACTGGTTCAATGCGGTCGTCTCATTCCAATCTACGGTTGGGTGCTGACGTGTCACGTAGTGTGGATGTTGCATTCGACCACACATCCCCTGGTGTAGTGGCGTATAGCATCCCCGCCCGGGGTGCGGGTTCCAGTCATGCTTGGCGCTAGAGTTTTGATCGCAACAAAACATCGTTATGAAATTGTTTGGTCCATTTGCTATCCGGAAACTGCTGAAGGTTGTCTACACAACTGCAACTCTTGCAGGTGTTTGTCGAATTCGGTTCGTGTGCAGATTGTCAGAAAGCACAAGCTGCGCTAACCGGACGAAAGTTCGCCAACAGAACGGTTGTCACTTCGTACTACGATGTGGATAGGTACCATCAACGGCAGTTCTAACCACTCGTAAGCATGTATGTCAAGCTGAAGCACTAGTTCGGTGCAAAAGCAACAGTATCTCGCGTTCCTCCCGTTCTCTTCTCCCGTCGTATCCGTTGCACCCTGCATAGCGTCACTGTCAATCCTTTGGCTTGTTCGTCTGAAGTACTGTAGATGTCGTTAATGTACTGCTCTAATTCGTTTGTTGACTAATGTTGTCTCCAAAGCTGTATCCCATCTTAATTGCTCTCTCATTAAAGGAATGAAATCGTAGTGTGGTTCATGGTCGATGTTGTTTTGAACGTATTTGTCCGATTGTTTTGTTAATAAACCCGCTGTAATTGTTCGGTGCACATGCTTGATGGCTGAGTGTTTGGATTTATCTGATCCTCGCCGCATACCTACACGAGTGAAGTATTGGATAAGTTCTAATGTTTAACACGTGAAAATCGAGGGGTCATAGTATCGAATCGTTTCTGTGAGCGTAGCGATGTGCGATGCGGATTTGACGGCGAGCGGTCTGATTACATCAGTGCACAACATCCTTTCTTGACTTTCTCCTTCTCTAAACACAGAACCTTTAACGCTAGTAAGAGCTCAGAGGGATAGTGGACAGAATGAGTCGCACCTGAGATTGTGGTGGTGCTCTGCGTAGGTGCATTGAACTTGGGAATGACCACGACGTTCGCCGGTTTCTCGTTATTCTTCTCCTCTTCACCCTGCGGTGTGTGACCTTTACCCGCAGCGGCATCAGCTTCGACAGCTCCCGGTGCTTTCGGTTCCGCAGGTGCTGGTCCGTGCGCGGTGTGCTGAAAGAAATCGCTTGAAACTGATGACATCGTGACGTCATGGGTTTTAGTAGGGTGCGGTCTAACAAGGGAAGGGTCTGAAGCGTATGTCTGAACGGGGGGAGCGAGTCATATGGGGAGAATCCTCACCCCTCAATTAGTATAATAATGTGTTTATTTTTTGCCAAGTCGTTACCCAAATAGTAGGTTGCCACAATGGAATACGGCGCATCACGAGTTCGACTGACTGGTTGAGATTTAGAGATTCTAACGTCTACCATTTTCGTTTTCATACCTAATTTTCCAGCTGCATGCTGTGGTGTTCAACACGATGATGTAGAATTGTTCAACATCAGGGATACACAGGTAAAAGTGCATGAAGCAGTACTGGTCACAATAAGAGCAGCGTATAAAGCTACAGGCTCCTCACGGTGTGTTTCTCTACATGGACCGATGAGCTCGGGAGAAACCATCCTGCTCCGACTTTCAAAAGAGACCAGGATGTGACGTCACAGGTGGTTAAAATGTGAAACGAAGTGTGGGTCACGCAAATTGACCTAAACAGCCATCGAACACTCTTTCCCTCATCTTTGCCTGCCACCTGGAAATCAGAGGTCTGCTAAAGGTTTTATAAAACCTAACACCAACAATCTCCGCCGATGCTCGAGTAGTGATCCACCTGCTCACGCTGAAGTGTGGCCCACCTTTAGACAAAGAACCTTCGAGGTAAGAAATCAAGCTGGCCGAACGGATGGCATACTCATGGACTTCGAAGGTGTTGAGCTTTTATACATCGCCGGACGTTCAGCGGCATAGCGGCCGCCAAACGTCGAGTTGGGGGCTTCGCCCCGAAACTTCTAGAAAAGAACAACCCCAATCTATCCCATTCCCCTTTAGACGGTCTACTTTTATTAGGTAAAAACCGATTTTACTGTATATGGTGCAGCGGAATATGGTAGGTCAGAATTTTCACTGCTCCCATCCACTCTCAATCGCATGTACGCGATTTATTCTCCGATGCGCCCGTTCTCTACGTGGCGAGAAACAGATCATGAGAGTGCCAATCCGGAGTACTTTATCTGGAGAAACATAATTAAGGCACCGTTTACGGTTCGGCGGCAATATGACTCCTCCAAATCCCATAGTCACTTTCAATGCCTTCCCCTCGCCCATCCCGTCCCGCTAATGCACCTTACCACAAGCACGTACATTGACACTAAGTCCCGACTCACGTGTCACCACGTTGTCAAGACGTCAATGTCACTTCTGCACCCGACACATCTGCCACGACTTCCGTGACCCGTACTCAGAAACCTGACGCACATTGCACGATATTGAGGGAAAATACTGGTCCCCCTTATCCCCCACCCCCTCTACTGGTCCCCTTTGTTGGTCCCCTCCTACTGGTCCTTCTTTCTAGGAATTCCTACGCACTTTGGACGACATCTTCTGCACGTATTCTAAACCCTTACGAATGTAGGGGACGTCTTCGGCGCGTCTTCTATATCTCTACGCACGTTGGACGACGTCTTTAGCCGTCTTCTGAATTCCTATGCTCTGCACTTGATCCCCATTCCTCCTGACGAAAAAATAGGGATCAAGTGCAGAGCATAGGAATTCAGAAGACGGCTAAAGATATATCTTGACGCGTTGCGCGCTGAATGTATCGTAAACTTGGGTGATCCGGCGCCAAGGATATAGTTCGCCAGCAATCGGCCATGGTTAAGCTCAAGGAAAGCCCGGCTGGCATACGCCGCACTGTCGTAGGCATCTCTTGACTCCAGTCCCCCGTGACGGGCACGTGACACTAGCATAGTGAGATTATGTTGAGTAGCTTTCTCATTGTCTTGTGGTTAAAAATCCGGTCAGTAATAAACAAGTCGCAAGAAAGGTACTCTCCGCAGCATTCAGCTGAAAAATTAGGCAAAAAACGTCTGAAAATGATATCGACGTCAGAATCACCCAAATCTCAACCAGTCAGTCGAAATGCAAAAATGCAGCAGCGCTGAAGAACCGAACCGCCAATCTTCCTCGCAGGAAACAACCCACCTCCACTGCGCTCCGAGCCGACTGGCGGCAGAGGCATCGCGGGCGTACAAGGCCCCCAAACTCGTGATTCGCCGTACTCCATTGTGACTTCAATGACCGCCTACTCACTGGGTTTAACGACTTGGCAAAAAATAAACATATTTTTGTACTAATTTGATGACGACGAATTTTTCTTGCTCTTTTTCATGCTAGAGCTCACTATTCTAGTTTGATCGTAGTGTGAAGGTGGACCTCCGCTAGGAAAGTGGAGTATTATATCCTACCGCAGCTGTATATTGAAAATTTCCAAACCCACAAGGTACTGCACATTGCACCTACAAACCCGTGTTGCGCCTAAGTTGGGTGAGATGGACCTGTACGACATGGTATGGCAGAGTAACAAAATAGGATGAGTGCCTTTTTGACATATTTAAACAAGTGACGAGTTCATCCCTTAGGTTGATGGGAAAGTCTTGATAGGGTTTCTTCAAAAGTCCAGAGCTTCTGACTGTCGCTCATTGATACGACATACCGTAAAAGTAGAATGTGTTGGAGCATCTCTTAAGGAAAGGGTTTGAAGCGTATCTCCGAACGGGGAAAGCGAGACGTGTAGGAAAAATCTCCGTCCCTCAATTAGTTTAAAAATGTGTTGTTTTTCTTCCAAGTCGTGAAATTCAAGAGTAGGGGGTCCTTGAAGCTATTATGGTTGGGCCGGCATGGTGCCTTCATCACAAGCGCTGGGAGATCTACTGTACACCCGTGATGCCAGCCTTCGTAATCGGATTGGGGCGCAGTGGGTAGCGGCGTTGCTTCATACGTGGGAGGTCGGGGGTTGGTTTTCGTGCGTTGCGCTATTTTTGCATTTCAACTGACTGACTGAAATCTGAGGAGTTCTGACTCTTCACAATTTTCAGGCGTTTTCTGCACTTTTTCTTCAGTTGTGCGCTGTAGAGAGTAATTTTATTGCGACTTCTTTATTACTGACCGGTTTTTAACCAAAAGGAGGTGAGAAATATGTTCAATACAATGATCTCTGAACGTTCAATACCACTGATACATAGGCACAGCTTGCATGAAGGAGAAGGACCGGTCACAATGCGGACGACGCATAAAAGCTACAGGCTGTTCAAAGCTTGTTCCCCTACGCGGACAAATGCCTTCGGGAGAAGCCGCTCTGCTCGGATTTTTTAATTTTTAACTAAACGTTTTTTCCCTTTTTTAAACGAAACACTCTTTTATACCAATTGATTGGTGAGGATTCTTCCCATATCACTTTTCGCTTTTCGCGTTCAGACTCTTCCCTTGTCGAAGGATGTTGATCAACATCCGTCCTTTTTCCGTTTATACTATGCGGCTCTGTAGTCATGCGTCTCTCAAATCGATTTTTTTTTGGTTTGTTACTAGTTCCACTCCTGCTGGGCCAGTGAGTCGCGATCTATGTAACGTGCTTCAGAGACAAAAACACTTATAATCAATTATCCTCTGCACCACAATTCATTTCATCGGCCAAATCATTACCATTTTCAATTGCGTTTGTTTCTATTGGTGGTGGTGTTCGCTCTCCTCTGTTGTGTTGACGCCATTTCTCTACATCAAACGCTTGATTGGGTGGGATATAGACCGCTACCTTTAAATCCTTTCAGTATCTAGCCAACGTTGCTTCGGACATCCTCCCGGCTGTTTTCCAGGAACTTCAAGATTCAGGCAAATAGATTGTGTTTTGTGGGTCAAATACATGTTTCAACTGCTTCCTGGATACTATGTAGAAGTGGAATGCGTGGCCGGCACCTAACGGGATCGATTAACGCCGTTCATTATTCATTTCGGTTCTATCTTTTGCTATGCGTTACTCACGCATATTTGGTATCACTGCAAGATATCGCGTAGGAAAAGGATACGTTGTGGGGGTGTGGTTAGGCTTAACCCTGTTTCCGTTGTGTTGCGATGTCACCCTGTCCCAATGAGAATGGTAAGTGAGCAGTGGGCAACTGAATTGTCGGCTGATGCTCCCACGTAGGACGAGCCCGCTGACCTCAGACAAAATGGCGTCCGTTTCAACGTCAACGTCGAACGCATTCTCGTAGTCGACGAAGGTGAGAAGAGCAAGCGCTATTCCCTGCAGCTTGGCAAGAATGAGGTCGCGAATTGAAGCCTCAAATGAGGACACTTTAACGTAGTAAAGGCAGCGGTTAAACCGGACCTGTTCTCAAATTCAGTGGAACTGAACTGATCGAGTACCAGATTATGAGGCTGGTCTATCTCGTCCCATTCGAAGTTGCCGTGCTTTTGTAGCGCTTTCCATTGGAGGATTTTTCTGTCGGTGGTTCCATGCAGTGGCTTCTTTTATTTAAAATACTTTGGAGGAACAACGTCACCGCAGCAAAACAGTGCAATTGTTGTGCAGCAGTGAAAAGAAGTTGTGCACCGAATGTTGCCGGAAAACCAGTATTTATTATGGTGCAAGGAGTGATAGATTCTACCGTATGATAACGTACACACATGTCTACTACCAATTTGTTGCTGAGAAGAACCGCTAAAGAAATTGCAGTACGGGGGACTTTGCCATACGCGCCAGCCTTCTTGAAAAGGTTCATATGGAAGAGTTAAAAGTGGTAAAATGGTAAGGATTTGTGCAGAAGGACCGGCCCATACCGTTTTCGAGAATTTGCTAGGAGACGCGTTTTCCCGTACAATCGGCGATGCGTCTTGCTCGCTACACTACATTACTAACTAATTCATGAATATATGCAGTTTTCATGTCGAATTTGACACTTTTCAAATCAATTTGGACACTTTTCAAACCAAGTTGGGCACCTTTGAAATCGAATTGGACACTTTTCTAAGCTAGCCTTAAGACTTTTGAAATAAAAGCGAACCGTTTCAAATCGAGCTTCTTAGCGGTTAAACTACGGACTCTCCAAGATGGCTAGAATATTTTTTTTTGATCAAGAAAAACTTTGAATAGCTTTGTTTGAAATGTTTTAGTTTACCTGCCCCAATAAGTAATAATTTTATGAAATTTTCATTTTTAGAGAAAAATAATAAATTAAAATTTGTATCACGGCAAAGAAGTAAGCATATGGCTCATCAAAAAAAAAATCAAATCGCGTCAAGCACTCATAAATTTCGCTGCAACTTTTATTTGATTGAAAGGTAAATGTCACTTACTTGAACCTCCGAGAGGGATATGCGTGTTCTTCACACTTCTTTTTGTTATATCATTAACAGATGTCAAACTACATGCAGACAGAAATTCTGCTGTCAATCGAATAAATATCGCGACTCCTCTCGGAAGAGGGCCTGGCGCAATCTCCTCAGGCACTAAAAAGTGGTCGCCATCCTGCTCTTTAAAACAAGCTTTAAACCATTATTTTTCCTCAAATTTTTCTAAAAATAAAATTTCAAACAATGAGTCCACTTATTGAGTAGCTGAAGTAGAACTTCAAAGGCAGATATACTGAAAATTTTCCTTGAACAAAAAGATTATTCTAAACTTTTTGGAGAGTCTCTAGTTTTATGTGAAAGGAGTTTGTTTTGATTTGGAAGACGTTCAATTTGATTTCAGTAGTCGTAAACCTAGAAGAGTAGAAGCAGATAACAATTTGATTTGAAAAGTGTCCAATTCGACGTGAACATAGTATATCTCATATAAGTGTAGAGTACTCTCGGCTGGAGCCGTACTCTTCTACAGAAAAGAACTTGATTTGTCTCCTTGCTTTGAAATTTCGCCCGTAATTTTTTCAGAGTGGCGATGAATACCTGTAATTTCGGCATACTGCTACTTCCATGGTGAAGTGTCGGGAATTAGTGGTCGTTTTTCTAGGCTCAACAGACCGCGTTGGCTGATCCTTGCTTAGGTTTTATAGCTTAAAAAGTACCTGTTTTTCCTTCACCTCCTTCTTAAGCGTTTTCGGCTTCCCTTCTTTGGGATCTTTGGGATTCTAAAAGGATGTGATTTGATTACTTCGGCAGATGTAGCGAAGTGATGTCGTTTTAAAATGCGGCGCTTTCTTAGTTCGTGGGAATCGAGTGACGGTTTGCCTCACCAACTTGTACGCTCGAGCTGGATTCCTTAGTCATGGGATAAAGGGGGAGAGATAGTTACCCACGAACCTCGTCGAGTATGCACCACTTAACAGTATGCCTGCCAATAGGTGGGCGAAGTGTATGTTTCTCCCTGCTATCCAGCATACTCCCTTGTTTAGTCGTTGATGTCCGTTGATGTCAGGCCCTGAATCTCCTCAAAAGTCCAGTGGCAGCTTCATGGTTTCGGGGTGCTCAGGCAGTTTCAGATAGGAGTGGTCGGGCATGAGATAGTGCATTGATTGCTCCAGTTTTGAGTGGCTCCCACAAACTATAATTGCTCCTAAATAAACCCCAAAGTAGGTGACAAAATTTGTGAGTCCTTAGTGGATGTTTAGACCTCGTCGCGGCGCGATGCATTAGAACCCTAAGCGGTCCTTTATTTGATAGGATACTATATGTATTTTTAGTCTCGCAGCTATCTGTATCTGACGAGCAGAGGACGCATTCGTGAGTGAGTTTACCCAGGGTTATGTGAGCAGAGGGTAGAAATTAAAGCATAACCTGGAATTCACAAGAGCGTGGATTTGAGTGAATGGTGGTGTAGAATTGTATCATGAGTCCAAAACTTGCTCTCCGTCCGCTATCCTCAGTTGGTAAACTTATCCATTACCATTAACCTGTTACCTTACCAATCGTGAATCAACCCTCAGGATGAAAGAGGAAATGTTGGGGTATAAGGAAAAACAGCAACCAGGGGCCAGATTCATCAACCGTTTACCACCCTATAACGGTGAAAGTACCGCCAGACCTGCGGCCGGATTCATCAAGCGCTTACCACCCTCTAACGATGAAAATACCGCCGAACCTGGAAACAGATTCATCAGGCGCTTACTGGCCGGTAACGGTATATCGGTTATCATATCTGTACCACTGTATCTCCATATCTCTCTGTATCGCTGACTACGTTCTGTTCATCAATCTGTTCATCTTCTGCTGAAATTACCGCTGTAAATAAATACTCAATTACCTTTATTTCTGGAACCAGAAACTGCCTATTGAAATCTAGTGCTATTAGTGCGCGTCAGGTCGATTTTCGCTTTACGATTTACGAAATTTCGGATTTCACTTACGCACGCCCCTGCTCTGTATCTCTCTGCATCATTTGCTATAGGCCGATATAGTGAATCCGCGGTGGATGATACCAGCGGTATAGTTGATGAATCTGGCCCTTGATGCTGATGAATGTCATATCAGGGGGTTTGGCGGTATTTTCACCGTTAGAGGGCGGTAAGCGGTGGATGAATCTGGCCCCGGAACGAGTGGGCGGCATGGTTGAACAGTTGCGGTTAGTGAAACGACACCTCGTCGTCCCGCTAGATCACTCAGTTTCATAACCTATTTCCATGTTTCGTTCAAGTGTCCAAAGCCATGTCTCTTGCGAGGAGCCTCTGCAGCTCATTTTCAAAAAGGCCTTGTTGTACCTAAAGAAGACTACAGCTCACCTTTTTCTTATCCACCTTTACATCCTTCCTCTTGCTTTGCCTGAAAAACATCTTAGTTTTGCTCCGATCCATGAACACCTCATTTCAACTCTATTTTGACCGATTTCGCAGCTGTTCATATGCTGACATCTTGCTTAGTCCTATGCTTACTATTTGAATAGCCTACTTATCATTATAATCCTGGAAGAGACATGCTATACGTTTAATGGTTTAAAGGATGAACAACGGCGTTAATGAATTGTGGGATACGACCCGCATTCTACTTCTACAGGGAAAGGTAGAGACATTACCAGTGCGTATTTGGTCAGCGTTTTATCCTTCTCAAGGACGCGTGTAGTAGTGTAGCACAGTCAGAGGAGGTACCGGCTGTCGCTTGCACCCGATACCAGGTTCCTGGCTTGGGATTTCCCGCCCAGACCATCCAAGCCTTCCATCCCTCCGGGGTCAGTGAATTGGTACTGGTCTTATCTGGGAAGGGTAGGGCGCTGACGTGTTCATCGGCTGGCCACCGCAAGTCATTGTACGGCCAAACATGCATTCAAGTCGCCTCCGCGACATCGCGTAGAAATAGAATCCCAAAAGAGATCAACTAACGCCGTCCTCTATCCTTTATCGTTTTATTCTTCCCAAACGGGTCTCTTACCAATTCACTGACCCCTGAGATGTGGAAGGCATGGTTGGCTTCCACATCTCAGGGGTCAGTGTATTGGTTTTCCTGGCTTGGGCGGGAAATCCGAACCAGGTACGCAAGATCAGGTGCACGCGACAGCCGGCGTTTCCTTCGACTGTGCTACCAGAACCCCCCTTCCCCAGCAAATGTACCATTACAAGATAAGAAAGTGGAGCAAAATAAGCCCTATTTAAGCTTTTTTGTGGATGTTCGCTTCGTCAAACAGCGCATGTAGTGCAAGGCATGGCGTCGCTGCCCGGAAAGCAAAGGGTGCGGATTCGTCCCGCCTGACGCAATTTTGATCGCAACTGAACATCCTTCTGACTGTTCCTTGTTAAAGCATTAGCCTTGAGCGCGTGATACCACTGGCAGAGGAGCAGCCCACTAGCGTCTGCAGACCGATGCAGATTCTTGGTTCGGGTTTCCCGCCCAGGCTAACTAAGCCTTCAATCCCTGGGGTCAACGAGTTGCTGCCAGGATTCTATGAGCCAGAAGCGCATACGAATTGGTCCACGTAGAAGCAGAGTGCATGGCGCAGCCCCTAAGCGGATTGATTGACGCATTCCGTTCTTCAGCGGTTTGTCCTTACGTCAAGAGATGGGTCTGCATAGTTTATCACTTCTAGAGCTGCCGACTTTCACCTGCTGATAGCAGCGAACTTGGTTAGAATCCCTCGGTGCAACCTGTCTCTCTTCTAAACCTGGCGGCTTTACCCTACCCAAAAGAGGCTTAGATTTCCTGTTGCAGTTCTAATGTGCGTTTATTTTATCTTAAGTTTTCCTACATATAATAGGTTTCTGGGCAAATTCCTCGGATTTCGTGGATGAAGTTAGGGTGGACCTCGCTTTCCAGACTTGCACCCGTATTTGGCCTATTGAATTAATAAGTTATCTCATGTAGTCATGGGTGGGTGCTCCACAAGGGAAACGTCAACAGTCCATAAAGAAAGAGCCATGGTCATTATTCAAGAACGCAGAAAAGAACACGGGAGGAACATTAATCAAGGCACAACTAAAGTAAAAAATCGAGTCTCCCCCGATGGGGGATTGGGGCGTGATAAGATATGTTGATATTTATCGGGCTTCCCCCAACGGGGAACACGAGCATACGGCGCCTGGGGTGGACTGGACTAAGGGAAGCATAACATGATGTTTTACTGTGAGCTGTATGTTGAAGAAATCCACTCCTATAAGAGACTACCCCACCACCACGCATAGTATCCGCGCTCCTTTTACATTAAACTACAGACTCTACAAAAGGTTTGAATAACGTTTTATTTGAGGAAAATTTTTAGAGTGACTTTCATTGAAGTTTTAGTTCACCTAACCAAGAAGTGAACACATTGTTTGAAACTTTATAAAATTCTTGTTTTTTTTTTTGGGGGGGGGGGGGGGTAAATAATAGGTGCAAGTCTAAAGAGGGGTCCACCACATATATTTTGCACATTTGGCAGTCTTGCCCCAGACAAAGCAGACTTTGATGTCCTCCGGGGGTGAGGTGAACTATCCATGTCTGAATTCACATTCAATTTCCACCAGATCTTACGAAAAAGATGTTAGTCGCTATAGTATGGGATCGGGACCTAACCGCGAGCGATCTCTCACTTTTTCTCGTCGTCCAGATCAGACAGATCGCTGATTTCCACGTCATCGTAGCCCTTCTTCTTCGCCGGCTGCTTAATGCGTTCCTGATCCTTTGCCAATTCTTCGATATTCATGTCTGGAACGCAATTCTTTCTAGCTGCACATGGAAACAACAACGTCGTTGTCAAACCAACCTTTAAACGGAATGTGTTGTTCGACCCCTTGGAGTAGTTATTCTATGGATAAACTGCAGTGCGGAAGACGAGGACTCGTAGCCAGGCCTTAAGCATCGGCCTAGAAACGGATAAATGATTTCGAACTCACTTGCCTTGCTTTAAGTATGGCTTCACTTCCGTTGTTATCTTGCTGTTATCGCTTGGAGCAAGCAGTGGTTGAATTTTGCATATCATTGCATATCAGTCATTCTATCGACTAAAATCAGCCGTCTGTAGATTGCGTTTTTCGATCATTATTGTGTTTTAGTGCTTAGGCGGGTTACCACTAGAAAATAAAAAGATGTTCCTCTGGCGTAGGTTGTTAACGAAAATATCGTCGCCTAGACAGGTGGAGGGGGGGGGGAGCCACAATCTTAACCCGCTTTGCACTCGCTTCACATTTCATGACAAACCCGTAGCTCAGCTTTCTCCAGGACGAGTAGCCGCTTATGGTATACAGGGTGCGGCAAAATTACCCGTGCACTAAAAATTCAATGCCATTTTGAAATCAAACTTCGCAGATCAATTCTAAATATCAAATTTACCTACTACAACCATGACAATTTAAAGCATGTTAACAGTTTTCGAAATGATCGCCTTCAGCCTCCACGCAGTCCTTCAGACGTTCGACAAAGGCATCGCATGTGGCACGCAGGTGCGGTTCATCAATTTCGTCCCAGGATTTCAAAAGCGCTTCTTTAAGAGAGTCCAAATTTGGGTGTCTGGTAGAGCAAGTATTTTTTTCTAAGATGGCCTTCACAGAATAATTGATCGGGTTAAGGTCAGGAGAACTGGAGGGCCATTCATCGTGTGTGGTGAAGTCACCAGCTGCTCGGCGCATCAGTTCTGGACCACCTTCGCTTTGTTTGCTGGAGCAAAATTTTGTTGAAAGCGCCAGTAGGCTTCTCCGAAGTGGGAATTGGCCCACGGCTTGAGAACTTTTTCCAGAATATCCTTAAACCGCTGCGTTGATTTTCACGCCAGCTTCGACGAAAACAAGTAGAGTTTTTCTTGAAGATGTGATTCCTCCCAAAACCATAATGGATTGAGGTTTTTTCACACTTCCTGAAGTCGTCCTTTGGCGGTAGCATCAGCAAGCAAGTCCCCAATAGTCCTCTCATTTTGGGAGTTGAAGGCTGGATTCAACGTGAAAATCTTCTCATCCCTAAAGACGATATTTCGAGCGCGTACCACCTTGAATCGTTGCAGCAACCTTTTACATCTCCCCATTCCCCTCTTCTTCATCCACCGATGCCTAACCCTTTTCTACTCAAATACATATGGATTCCACAATGTTCAGTCAACATATCTCAGGCGAGTAAAGTAGAAAAATTTCGGAAAAAAGCGAAAAATTTTAAATGTTTAGCTGCACGGGTAATTTTGCCGCACCCTGTACTTCGGCGTCGCGCCGGTGACGGGTCGCGGCGACTATGTTGCACGAGTAGCTATGAAAAGCGTAGCTAAGCTACCCGCACAACACTATCGCAACACAACACTGCGACAGTATCTACCGTTATTTTTCCGTGGAAATTATTATTGACAAAATTATAAAGGGCGTGTCCACATTTTGACGCAGGTGAATTTTTAGAAATTTCGGATCCATCAGGGGGCAGAATTAAAAATTATGCAACAAATTGGCTTGACACTCACAGATCGGATTGAAGAGAACAGGATAGGACCTAAAAAACAAAGAACAAAACGAACAAACCAGCAATAAACAAACCAATCTTCGCAGTTCTAGAGACGTCTCCGCTGGCAAAGCGCATTCAAACGCAGCTGACCGCCGCCTGGCATGTTATAACACGGATCCCTCATTGTAAGGGGGCGCATAACGTTGTCTGTTTACTGCCATGATGAAACCGCATGTTTTTTTGATTTTTTCTTTGTGAAATTTGTCGGCTTAGACCATTTTCTGTTCTCTTCAACCCAATCTGTGAGTCTTAACTCAATTTGTTACATAATTTTTAATTTTGTGCTCCCTCCGGACTAGGATAGATCCGGAATTTCAAGGAAAGTCATACTTTCTTAGACAGTAAGTTATCTTAATCTTCTTGAAGAGTCTCTAGCTTAATCTGGAAGATTGATTGTTTTGATTTCGAGGACGACTAGCTTGATTTCAAAAGCATCGGGCTTATTTGAAGGAGTGTCCAATATGGTTCGAAAGTGTCCAATTAGAATTTGAAAATTAGATAATTAGATTTACATTTTTAATGACAAAAAACTAAATTGCAGGACGTAGCGACATTATGCCCTATTTTATAGACTTGTATGAGCTAACTGAAACTATTCAAGATTACTGTGTTTGTTATTAGCCTGTTTTATGACAGCACTTAAGGTGCAATTATAAATAAATAGATAAATATTCTTGTACGATTATAATTCAGCTACTTTCAGTATCTATTAAACGAAGACAATTGTCCCGTAGTTGTGTGCTACTCGGTTGAGATGCTATGGAGCAGCAGGGAAGATTTCTCGTTCAAGAAATAGACAACACATCTCCGTTGCGGAGTAAATGTCAGGACTTCTGCAAAGAGGTAGGCATAGACTGATCTTCATGTTTTCGAATTTCCATCGATCTGTGTGGTTTTTATAGGAATTGTCGGATCGCTCGGTAGTCATTGCTGAGATCGACAGCTTCTCAGGTTGGCTTAATTTCATGGTGTTCTCTGAATATCCGCTTCACTCCGGCGCGATTGCAGAAAGCATCGTTGGAGTCTGTTCTCTAACACCAGCTGGAAGGTTTCTTAGGCTGAAGTTTTTCGTTGAAGAGGTTGAAAAGGTGAGAGGAAAGAAATATGTTAGTGACTCGTCCTGAAGTCACGTGGGAGAATTCTATTTATTTTAGACCAGAGAAAGGGCGCTACGGTTATACTCATTATGCGGGAAAGCGCTCACCACTGCTCAGGATCGCTCTGCTGAGCTCATTGTGGTCACCAGAACATCCACACCAGAATATTCAAACATTGAAGAGCTGGGGTTTGTTGCTGTATTTTCTACATTGTCGTTTTTGAGTAAAAGTTAGTAATTTTTCCAGCTTTATGAGGACTGAAACTGAAGGCGAAGACTACGTGTTTCCCCCTCCTCATAGTGCTCTGAAGAAGTACAGCCGAAGCGATTTGGAATTTTTTCAATTGCATAGTCCATAAAGAGTGATAATACATTATGTGGAATGATTTAGGTATTGTGAAGGAACGACTATGTGCAAAGGCGATGATCACGATGTTGTCTCAACGACTCTTAGAAAAATTATGGTAAGTACACCTCTTTACACACGTTATCGGCGAGTGTAACGCAGTCTGATGGTGAGGAGGCGCGGGCCCTTACGTACACCTCGAATCTACTCAATGTTTGGATCCCTTCAAACTATCAGGCCGTCGCAAAATTAATCTCCGTCTCGAGCTATATATATAAACAAATAAGCTTTTTTCCTAAATCACTCCGTCTCAGAGAAAGCCACACATACGTTTGGTAGGTGTTTTCCAGCTCTTTCAGAAAACATATGTGGATGTCGCTCTAATTCTTCTAGCCGACCTTTTCCAGGGCTCCGTACAATCATGAGGCTCTGCTTCGAAAAATTCGGTTCATGGCCATTCTGAACTCGAACAAAAGTCGCGTCGCGGACGCAGGTCGTCGCCTGTCGATGAAGTTTTGAGAGGAGCCGTCGAAGCAAATTCGAAGACGAGTACAAGTACATTAGTAGAGGACCTTGCTGTACATCATAGTACGGTAGCAAGACATTCGGCGAGAATCGGCAAGGGGAAGAAGATGTCGAAGTGGATGCCTCATGAGCTAACCAGTGAGGTCTGTCTGACATTTCGACACCTGCTCCAACCTGCTAGTTCGCTTTAAAGATGAGCTTTTTGTAAGCCGTTTTATAACTGTGGTAGGAAAACGGGTCCTTTATGATAAGAGGAAGCGGAGATTTATATGGGTAGAGAGGGATGCTTCTCCAACGTCGTTTCCTAAACCCAAGCTTTACCCTAAAAAGGTTATGCTAACTTTGTGGTGGTGTGGTAAAGGTGTAATCCATCACAGCTTTTTGCAACCTGGTCAATCAGTCACAGCACAGTCCTACTGCTGTGATTTAGACCAAATGTATGAGAAGTTGCAAAAATTGCGGCCGGCAGTGGTGAATAGAAGAGGGCCACTCCTGTTTCAGGGCAACGCAAGGCCACACACCTCAAAAATCACTCGACGAAAGCTGACCCATTTAGGTATCGAAGTTCTCCCTCACCCACCATATTCTCCCGACCTCCCTCTCCCCCACTGACTATCCCTTTTCCGAGCTCTTGATTCTCATTTGCGTCAGAAAGAATTCACTAATTTGGCCGATGTGAAATTTGCTCTCCTTGATTTCGTTAATTCCTGTGACCTCAGTTTTTATTGTAAAGGGATATATTCATCACCTTTTCGTTAGCAAAGATGTATAGATTCCGGCGGTTTTACTTCGATTAATAAAGTTGTGTTTAAGCTGAGTTATAGCAGCTTGAAGTAAGCGGTTCGTACGGCGATTAATTTTGCGACAGCCTAATAGATGAGGCTTTTTCCTTCGAAGTCGGCCATTCAGTAAAAATCGTATCTGGAGGAGATAAAACGCTGGCTTATTCTATGTTTGGCTGCAAGTATTTGTATAGGTCGAGAACGCATGCAAGCACTCTCCACGATGTTTTCTGGAGAGAGCTTGAAAGTCATTCGAGTCCGTGGCAATTCCGGAAAAAATGGTTTCGTCGAGACCAACCTTTATCCCTTGTTTAGACTTTTATTTATTTATTTGCTGCACTTGTTCGTGCGCTATGTGGAAAAACGAACATAATGAACGAAGAACGGGATAACGTAGTATTTAACTCGCCTAAGTATTTCACGATTTGATCTTTCTCCCTCATGGGAAATTTACTGAGTCGTAACGCCGTGACAGAAACAAGCTCTAATGGAATGCCCTGACTTTGGTGCGGAAGAGAGATTACGATAAGGATGATGAAGTAAGGATGGTGATGAGTTTGATGGTTCTATCCTTCTGTGCCGATGCCATATCTGAAACAGTACATTATCAAAAGATTTCAAGCAGACATAGAAGAGTAGGGGGAAAGAGTATATAGATGAGTACCATAATTTGATTTAGTGGAGACTCAAAGCATTATAAGCGTAGAAATAGGTGAGCATTGAAGAGATTGACGAGATTTTGTGCATATTTCTGTCGAGCTGTGGATTCGTCTGTTATTTGGCATTTTTAGGGTTTCGAATTTGTGCCTCTCGTTTATCTACGTCGGCTGATGAGTGCGGAGAAAGTCGGAGAATCCATTCTGCGCACATTTGTCAGTGCTGCGATGAAAGTCCAGAAGCTGCAAATGGCGCAGATCCGTTTCGAAGACGCGAAAGAAATGGTCAACGAGGAGGCACTGCTTCTGGACTATGCATGGGAGCGATTGAATACCGGT
The DNA here is from genome assembly GCA_947396885.1 of Heligmosomoides polygyrus polygyrus. NCBI lineage: Eukaryota > Metazoa > Nematoda > Chromadorea > Rhabditida > Heligmosomidae > Heligmosomoides > Heligmosomoides polygyrus. The sequence continues at coordinate 79,667,792 of OX377203.1, read as the reverse complement.
GAGTGATCGGCAATACATTGCGGACTGAATAGAATGCAACGCTTCCGCACACTTGAGGCTGTTAAGGGCATTTTTCCGAAGTGGACGAGTGTTGGAGAATAGTGTTTGCTGCAGCGTCCCTGTTGAAAGCGGTTCGGTTGGCACTGGCAGGGCAGTATTTAGTGAGTTACATGCAGTGAATCCTTAAACCAATCAATTTTTAAAGGCCTAGCCCTTTCTATTGCGGAAAATAGGCGACCGTTGAATAACGTCTTTTGTCTAGAGAACGGAAAAACCATAAGGAAGAGGAAATGTTTGACTGTTTGGGAAGATCATCTGGAGGAAGTGAAAATTTTACTATATCATGATGGTCCTCGTCGCCAATATGGGCGGCGTTGGGTAGGTGAGATCGCGCCTGCCAATCGGGCCACATCGAATGGGCGTGCCATTCGAAGAGATGTATAGGTCGGTACCCTGATTGGACGCCATGTGCTCGGTCGATGTTCTGATTGGCTACGGTTGGCTGGCGCGTCCTCACCTTACAGCGCTACCCACACTCCCGACATGGACTACTGTGGGTCCTTTAAGAGTTCTAGGCCGCAGTAGGGCACATATCTTCCTTGCTTTTTACAGAAAAGATTCTCAAGGAATGGAAGTGACTTTATGCAATTAGATCTGCGTTTTAAGTGTCGACCAATCGTTAAAATCAAAGTGACTCATTTCTGAACGTAGAACAAAATTGGGATAATAAGCGAGGGCTATTTTAGAAGATTTTAGAAGACGGCCTAGAAGGAAAAATCTCGCTGCTCTCAAATGTTTCGAGTTTCTGTTAAGTACAAAATAGCGGGATGCGTGATAAGGCAGTCATGGAAGGAACGGCTGTCGCGTGCACCTCGAATCGAAATTCTTAGTTCTGGGTCCCTCCTAGTTGAACTAATCCCTGGTACTGGACGACTGGGTCCCTCCTAGTCGAACCAATCCCTGGTACTGGACGAATTCGTACTAGACGTATCTTGGAAGAATAAAACTCCATATTGTCTATCGACTGGCCACCACAAGCCATTGTATGGGTCAAATACGCATTCAAGGTTACCTTCATGATATGCGTGGTGCATTTCATACATGACTTGATAAATGCTACCTCATCCTTTATTTTTCTTTGACATACCGACAACAGTAAATTGATAAAGAAATAAAATTTCCCGTAACCATAGCCAATATCCTGAGTGGAGCAGAAAGATGCAGGTTCGAATCCCGCCCAGGATCAACCTTTTGCTCATAACTGGTTGTCTCCTGCTTATAAATGTGTGTTAGCTGATGAAGTTTTGTGTCTCGTTTCAGAATGCCATTGCTGCTGTTGATCTCGGACTGATAATGGGTGACTGCATTCCGGACCAGCTGTTACAACGATACGCCCAATTCCTTGACACATGTCTTCCGAGGCCGCCTAAAATAGCGAGCGACGAAGTAGACGTATGAATTGACCGTTAATACCAGTATCATTGCAAGCTGATTACAGTGGATTCAGTCTTCGAAGGAAAAGCTTTCGTTTAGATCACTCTGTCGGTCCCGAGAAGGCTGCCCAATTCGGTAGCCATCAAGTCGTTCGATGACTTGTCCAAATGGGATTTCATAGATCAGTTCCTTGCCAAAGGAGAGCCCGTTATCGTCAGACAGCTGAACAGCCACTGGCCAGCGTGCAAGAATTGGAAGTAAGTTAGATGAAGATGGCGCAAAAGGTGCCGGCTGTCACGTCCACCCGATACCAGGTTCCTGGTTCGGATTTCCCGCACAGGCCAACCAAGCCTTCCATTCCTCTGGGGTCGGTTTGGCACCAGACTTGTCTGGAAAGGATAAAGCGCTGACTTGTTCATCGGCTGGCCATCGCAATTCATTGCGTGGCCAAACGCATTCTAATCGCCTCCACGCTATCCTGTAGAAGTTGGGTGCGTGCACAAAAGGAATTCACTAGCGAATTTCTTTATCCTTTATCCTTTATTTTTGGTCTTAGTGGCAAGGGCTTCTGGAACTCGCTGCCTAGGATAAAAGGATAAATGACGGCGTTGCTCAATCCCTTTTTGGATGCGCCACGCGTTCTACTTCTACGGGACGTCATGGAGGCGATATGAATGCGTATTTGGCCATACAAGGACTTGTGGTGGTCAGCCGATGAACAAGTCAGCGCTTTATCCTTCCCAGATGAGTCTGGTACCAATTCAACGACCCCGATGGGATGAAAGGATTGGTTGGCCTGGGCGTGAAACCCGAGCCTGGTCTCGGGTGCACGCGAGAGCTGTCACCTACTCCGACTGCGCTACACGTACCCTTCTCGCTGCCTAACTAGTTGTAATTTTTTTTTAAATTCCATGTTGGACTTTTCTATATCTAAATCATAGATAAATCGAGTTCTCTTCTCTGCATATCTAGATGAGCATTCTAGCTTCGGTTGCATGGTTCTTTTCTGGTCTACAAGGTCCTCTGAATTGCTTATCTTAACCTGAAATGATGCTTAGTGGGAGAATTTTGCACGTTTCTGGCTTTCCATGCTCCGACAGAGACGATAAGGCCTAAACGTCAGCCGAATAGAACTGTGCTAGACCGGCCGGTATTTCAGTTATTGCAGCTTTGACTATCTCCATCGGGTCTTATGTCGACGTGTGGTTCCAGTCGAACAGGGATCGAAATACACTGACTCGGATTGGGCCCAGAAACTCATGACCGGATCAGAGTTCTTCAACACAGTCTCCAAAAGCAAGGTAACAAGGCTACAACATATACTGAGGTTTGATTATAGGAAGAGCCGTGGGAATTGCAGAGCTATTGGGTTGCAACTGAAGGATTCACTACTTTGAGACAGTAAAACACATTCGCAAATCACGGAAAAAAGAAAAAGGAACATCAATTTTGCATTCAGTGGATACGCGTAATCTGAGCCCTTGTCAGATAGGATGCTTGAGCTCCATGTTTTCCATAGGGATATTGAATCGTGTGAAGCACAGATCCTGTACGACACTATAAGACATTGTGCAAGTGTGGGATAACAATTATACTATTTTCAAGTCGAATTGGACACTTTTCACGTCAAATTGGATACTCCTTTAGGCTAGCCTAAGAATTTTGAAATCAAAGCCAACTCTTCCAAATCGACATGACCTTAAGGCAGGATAAAGTACAGACTCACATAGATGGCTAGAATTTTTTTTTTGTTTAACAAAAATGTAGTATAATTTTCTTTGAATTTTTTTAGTTCTGCTGTCCGAATGAGTGAAATAATTTGATAAAATATTTATTTTCCGAGAAAAATGAATAAATTAAACTTTGTTTTGAAAGCGCGGCAAGGCAGCAGTCATCTAGTGCGTGAAAAACAGGATTGTGCCATGCACTTGAAAAGCACTCGTCACCATTTTTATTTGATTGATAGTGTAAATGCTGCTTACATGAAGCATGAAAGTGAGGATATGTGGGCTTTTTTTGCTTTTCTTTTATCGCTTAAAGGTGTGAAACTCCATGGAAACAGAAACTTTGCTACCAATCGAATAAAAATCGTGACGTCTAGGACGAGTGCATGGCACAATGTTTTCCTTTTGCCCGAAAAATGCTGCCCTCTCGCTTCATAATACAGGACAGAAACCATTACTTTTCCACAAAGGGGAGAATTTTATAAAATTTTAAGTGCTCACTTATTGTGTAAGTGAACTAAGACTTCAAAGAAATCATACTAGAATTTTCCGTGTAGTTCGCCATGATTTCGAATGTCTTAAGCTAGCTTATCAGGGAAGGGTCTCAGGCATAGGACTGAGCGGGGAAATGGATAGTACTGCAAAAATCTCCACCCACATATAGTAGAAAAACATGTTTCGTTTTTGCTGAGTCCTTGAACCAAAGGAACTACGGGCCCCCGAAGGTGGGGAAGATGCTAGGCCAGATGTTCGACTCCCGTGCTATGCACTATTTTTTTGCATTTTTTCATAACCGCTGCCTCCTTCACCAGTTTGCTTCCTACACATCTCCTACACATTTATTTCACTCGAAATTGTCAAACAACATCTGGAGTGCTGTCAAAATAATTCTCAAATTGTCAATATCGAAATGTCAATAAGGGTTTACTATGAGCTGTGGTTCACTCACTTTTCCCAGTTTCTGAATTATACAACGTTATGTGTTCCTCAGCGAATGTTAAACAGTGACCTCACAGCAGGTACGGGTTACAGTAGGTACGGGATGACTAGGGTTCTCGAGTCACATTCACCGATTTTGCCCAAACTTCTCCCAGAGGGGTTATTTGGGGTGCTGATCACGAATCTGACATTCGCTTTTGAAATTTCGGCTGACTACGGTACAGCAGGTACGGGTGACTAGGGCTGTTGAGGTCATTGGGGGGTGTCGATCAAGAATCTTTTGACAACTTAGAGTGAAATAAATACGTAGGAGATGTGTAGGAAGCTAATTGATAAAGGAAGCAGCGGTTATGAAAAAATGCAAGAATAGAGCATAGCACGGGAGTCGAACACCCGGTCTAGCTTCTTCGAAGCAGCCCCGTAACCTGCTGAGCCACCGAGTCGCTTGCTTCTGAGCCTTTCGCCGCGTTCCATACAACATCGCGTGCGTACACATGCACGTGGGGACGTGCTGACAGTGCGCTACTGTACTCCGCTTTCGAGGGCCCATAGCTCTTTTGTTCAAGGTCTCAGCAAAAACGAAACATGTTTTTCTACTATATAAAGGGTGGAGATTCTCGCAGTACTATCCATTTACTCCGTTCAGATCTGAGACCCTTCCTGGTTAGAGGAGTGCTCAATTTGACGTGAAAAGCGTCCAGTCTGCCTTGCAAAGTGTCCAATTCGACATGAAAATGGATAGATCCCTGGTCTTCACTTAAGGGGAACTATTGCAGATATATTCTCCATGTTCGATTGTCATGAAACCTGGGCTGTCTGAATTGTTTCAATACTTCTGTGCCACGCAGGTTTGATATGATGGAACGTTTACTTCGGCCTGACGTTTCGACAATTTCGTCGTTTTCAAAGGCCTGAAAGAAGTTCGAAGCCTAAGATCAGGCACTCATCTCGTCAAAGACTTAGGCTTCCAACTCAGCCAGTTTCAAAGAATTCCTAAGAGCGCCAAGGTGAATCCTTCTGAAGCAAACAGAACCCACCGTTGTTCCACCAGCACTGAGTTAAAGCTCAGTTATTGGACTACCATTGAGCAAATGAGACCTACCAAGTATAAATCTGCAGTGATGTTCAGCTACAGAAGTACTTGGTCTTGGTCTCATATCCCGCACATAAAACGGCTCCTAGTTCGCAATAGGCTTTACGATCGCTCATGCATAATGAGAGACTGCGTGGTTTGCCCGTATGGAAGGAGTGGAGACTGTGCGCAGAAGGGCGTTGTTTACCAACTTCAGTGTTTAACCTCTGGCGAGCTATATATAGGTGAAACAGGGAGGGCACTAAGGTCTATGTCATACCATCACTCTTCGCTAGCGAAGGCGATGGACAACTAACATAATTGGGGAAGGGACAGTATCAGACGTTGTGGAGGGCAGACGCCTGTAGCAGTTGTCCGATCAACCACTAGCGAAGCCTCGCTGGCGGGGTGTCATACTTTCGAGCGATACGGCATCGCTACCGATGCGACCGCGTCGCTGAGCTGAGCAGAGCGTCGGGCAGCATCGGTAGCGATGCTACGACGCAGCTGCACACAACGCTATTAACTGCGCGCCTATTCGCTAGCTTCACGCTAGTGAAGGGACTTCGCTCTTCGCTCTGTTCGTCGCCTTCGCTCGGGATGAGCGAAGGTATGACATAGGCCTAAGTGTTCGCATCAGGGAGCATCTAGCTGGAGAGCAGAAGCGGAGCCTACTAACCCCACTCGGTAAACATCGAGAGGAAGCCCACAATGGGGACGATTTTATAATAGTATAAAGTGCACTGTGTTGGTATGTGAAAGTGAGATTGGAGCCAGAAAGACTCTAGAGGCTTCTTTGATTCGAGAACGAAACCCAACGATGAACAACCGAGACGAGTGCATTTCGATCACAAGTGACTTTTTGCCGTTCATTCCGTTGTACTTCTGTAGCTTAACATCACTGCAGATTTATACTTGGTAGGTCTCATTTACTCAATGGTAGTCCAATGACTGAGCTTTAACTCAGTGCTGGTGGAACAACGGTGGGTTCGGTTTTCTTCAGAAGGATTCACCTTGGCGCTCTTAGGAATTCGTTGAAACTGGTTGAATTGGAAGCCTAAGTCTTTGCCGAGATGAGTGTCTGATCTTAGGCTTCGAACTTCTTTCAGACCTTTGAAAACGACGAAATTGTCGAAACGTCAGGCCGAAGTAAACGTTCCATCATATAAAACCTGCGTGGCATAGAAGTATTGAAACTGTTGCAGCTATATTTCGCCATAAACCCCAAAGCGGTTGAGGCTGAGGCCTTTTCTTTCTTTGTTGTTTACCGTTTAATGTGTTGATCCTTTCAGGAAGGCCCTCTGTACCTCGCCCAACATCGACTCTTTGAGCAAGTACCTCAGCTACGCGGCGACTTCTCCCTTCCACTATACTGTGACCATTGCGAGGTGAAGCGCTTGTCTTCTCTGTGGCAGAACCGGGTCACCTATTAAGATAGTCATCACGTCAAGATGTTAGTAAAAGCTTAAGCGTAAAAAACTCAATCTTAAAAACTGCGGAGAAAATGTACAATGCCAGGCGTACGAAGAGACAACGCTGAAGGGCATTAGGGAAGGTATTGCTGAAGGCATTATTCAGATATGACGTTTCTTGAAATTGACTAATTTGGCATGTAATACCGACTTTCAGTTTCAGCTAGCGTTAGTGTTGTTTCTCCATACTTGTTTTAGTTGCTTTTTTCTGCTTTACTACCTTCTGTTTTTATTAGAATTGTAGAGTGGCTGTTATTTCTCTATGATTTTTGCCTTTTGCAAACATAATAAACTGATAAACTGATTAGGAAGCATTTGCCTTATTCAGGATAGGAGCGTGGATAAGAATTGTTGGATTGGACCAGGAGGAACGATCTCACCTCTTCACACAGATCCGAGAGAAAACCTCTTCTGCCAGGTAGTTCATCGTTGCTTACAGTGAGGAAAGGCCAGTACGACCATTCGTTTACTTCAGATTATGGGCCGAAAATTCCTTCGCCTTGTATCGCCTGATGACTCTGAAAACGTCTATGCCTATGAGGATGGGATTATTACAAACACTAGCCAGGTAGGCTATGTTGGTCCAGCGGCGTGATTGCTACATTTATACCGTTTTCACGTCGAACTGGACACTCTTCTAAGTTATCCTGAGACTTTTGAAATCAAAGCGAACTCTTCAAAACCAAAATGAGCTTCTTCTACATCAAACTGAAGACTATTCAAAAAGGTTAGAATATTTTTTGTTCGAGGAAAATTGGATACAATTTTCCCAGAAATTGTTTTAGTTCTGCCTCTACAGTGACTGCAATAATTTTATAAAATTCAAATTCTACTAGCTGATAAGAACTAAAAAACGGGTAGTTATAACATGTTGTTTCTGACAAAGAAAAAGGAAATTGGAGAAAATTGAAGTACGAAATGTTTTATACCATTTTCACTTCGAATCGGACACTTTTCAAAACAAAATGGACACCTTTCATAGCAAATTGAGCACTTTTCACGTCAAATTGGACACTCTTCTAAGCTGTCCTATGAACTTTGAAACAAGCTTCAAATCGAACATCTTGCAATTCGAGACGAGCTTCTTGCAAGTTAAACTAAAGACTCTCTATGATGGCCAGAATAGTTTTTTGTATCAGAGGAAACTTAGAATAACTTTTTTGAATTTTTTTCTTTCGCTGCTGAATGAGTGAAATAATGTTATAAAACTTTTATTTTTTGAGAAAAATATTAAATTAAATCTTGTGTTAAGGCGCAGCGAGGCAGCAATCATGTTTTCGATACTCATGTAACGTCATCAACCATGTGATGTGACATGAGTCTTCGTAGGCCGGCCTGTCACAAGGGCCTGTCGCCTACATTCGAGTGTCCGTGCTTAGCTTAGCTCGCAGAGCGAGCAGTTTTCAGTGGCACCACGTGGAGGAACGGACATCACCATGTTTTGCATCAAAAGACTGGATCGGGAATGCACTCAAAAAGTTGAACGCAACGTTTATTTGATTGATAGTGTGAATACTGCTTACATGCAGCAAGAAAGCTAGGATATGTGTATTTTTTTACAATTGTTCGTGTTGCACCGCTTGCAGACGTGAAGCTGCAAAAAAATAGAAATCTTGCTATCAATCGAATGAAAATCGCGAAGTTTCGGACGGAGGCCGGAGGTATGGCGCAATCTCTGTTTTGGCAAAACAAAATGGCCGCCTTCCTCCTCTTTGAAACAAGCTTTAATTTTTTGTCGTCAAAGAATAAAATATAAAGCTATGTGTTCTGTTATTGGGAAGTAAATTAAAACTTCAAAGAAAGTTATGCAAGGAATTTTGTTGAACAAAAAATTATTCTAACATTTTTGGAGGGTATCTAGTTTAATGGAAAAGAAGCTCATTTCAATTTGGAAGAGTTCTCTTTGATTTGAAGAGTCTTAGGTTAGCTTGGAGAAGTGTCCAATTTGATTAGGAAAGTGTCCGATTTGGTTTGAAAACTGTCCAATTCGACTTGAAGATGGTACATAATTAATATTTTCACGTCAAACTGAACATCGTTGAAATCAAATTGGACACTGTTTACGTCAAAGTGGACGCTCTTCTAAACAAGTCTAATGCTTTTGAAATCGAACAGCAAATCTTCCAAGTCGAAACGAACTCCTTCCACATTAGGCTAAAGATTCTCCAAAATGGTTTAAAATTTTTTTCGAAAAAAATTTCAATATGACTTTCTTTGCAGTTTCATTTCGCCTACACAATAAGTGAACATGTTGTTTGACATTTTATAAAATTCTATTTTTTTTTGAGGATAATACTGTTTTAAAGCATGTTGTAGAGAGTAGGTGGACGGCCATTTTTTTGTGCTAGAAAAGATTGCGCCATGCCCTTGTTCAATACATTTCGATTTTCATTAATTGGTAGCCGAATCTGTGCTTACATGGAGTTCCACACTTGTAAACAATATAACAAAAGCATTTGTTTAGAGCACACATTTTAATTTAGACGCTTCTTGTAAGTAGCGTTTGCGCTATCAATCAAATAAAAATCGCGACGAGTCTTCGAGTGCATGGCGCGATCTGATTTTATAATTCGCTATATGACTTCTTCTTTGCTGTGCTTTATGGCAAATTTTAATCTATTATTCTTTATCAAAAAATGAAAATTTTATAAAATTTCTGCACTGTTCATGGAAGGTGAGCAAATTTCAAAGAAAGTTAAACTAAATTTTCTTTAAACAATTAATCTAGCCTTTTGGAGAGTCTACAGCTTAATGTAGTATGAGCTCGTTTCGATTTGGGAGAGTTTGCTTTGATTTCAAAAGCTTTTTGCTTGCTTAGAAGCGTGTGCAATTTTATTTGAAAAAAAAAGTCCAATTCGAGGAGAAAATGGTATATATTCCTGATTTAATTTAAATCGCTATAGCGACATCGAAATAATTTCCACCTGAGTTGTCGTTTTTCTGTGGACTCGAAAAAATTCTCTTCGACACAAAGTTATAATAAATTAATATAAAAAGAAACCAATAATACAGCATAGCAATGTAGAAAGATATTTTCAAAATGTGTTGAGTCGTGGAGGTCCACGTAAAAAAAAAACTAGGACCCTTAGTGGATGCGGAGAAATGGCCGCGACATCTGTACGGTTTGTTGCGACAGCAGTGGTATGGTGTAGAGGTTATACATAACTTGTCGTGAAAACGCACCGCGGGGTGCGGGAAAGCGCCATTGCTCCTAGCATAACCGCGACAGCCAATTGTTGTGCCCTGCCAAGGCGGCTGAGCCGCTGCCTGATTGGCTGCCGTGGTTACGGCAGGAGCTACGGCGCGTTCCTTCTGACCCGCGGGACGCTTTTTTCGAGACGTACGCATCTGCCTTTAGGAAGGAGATGTCGTCGATGTTTATTTATTTGTTTATTTTAAGTTTTAACAGAGTATTAAGGCACTGCAATTTCTAGCGCTATTGTGCAGCACTCTAGGCTTTTTTAGGCAAGTGGTGCTACCTTAGGTGATTTTTACAACTGAAAGGCACTTTTGCAACGAATTCCAGGTGGACGCGCTGAATCCAGATCTGATCAAGTATCCGAAGTTTGCTCAAGTTCGCTGCTGGGATGGCGTCGTCGAAGGTGGCGATGTGCTATTCATACCGAAGGGATGGTGGCATCTGGTTGCGTCGCTCTCCAGCTCGATTTCCATCTCGTTCTGGTTCGATAAATAACAACTGGCTGCTCTTAAGAGTATCATAATATGTCGCTTGTTTATTCGTCAAAATGGTGCACTCGTCGCGAAAATGGTGGCCATTTTCATTGTCAGAACCTACCGTCCAACGTTGTTCTCACTGTTTGCATCGTTCCTACTATTTTGTACAGTTCAAAGATTCTCTGTTTGTTTTCCATGTGTGTTGTTAATTCGTTGAACCATGAGGTAAAATGTTGCATTTTCAAGAGCGTTCTTGATCGTATAAGCGCCTGGTAGCGCAGTCGTAAGAAGCGTCCTGTCATGTGAACCAGATTCCAGGTTCCTGGTTAGGGTTTCACGCCCAGGGCTTATCAAAAGATATGGCGAAATGCTTCACCATATCGCTTGATAAGCCGCGCTATCAGGGATTTCGGGAGTATATTCACCGTTAGGTTGCTGTAAGTCGTTGATGAATCTAGCCCAGGACTATGCCCTCCGTCTTTGTGGAGTGTCGATGAATTGGTAGCAGGCTCGTCTGAAAGAGCTTGGTCATCACCAGTAGTCAAAAATTAGGTGGGCCGGAGACGTAGTGCGTTTCGCAGACTGGCCTGGTTCACAAGCGCAACAAATCTAGGAATTTTAGCGGATTTCTAGAGACAACATCATTTCCCGTCGCAAAACAAAATTATTGACGGCTTTATCAACACGAAACAGAATTCACTGCGTTCTCGCTCTGGCTTGGCCCATGAAGCATGACTTGTCTCCTGACATCCTGTCGTGCAGTTCATACTGCATCTGGTACGGCGCGTCATCTTTGAGCAGACGAACAATGGCCTTGAACTTCGTGAAGTCCACAACTACATCCATCGTTTGGCGCCCCAGCCCGACCGGGCATTTGATGCCATGCTGACATGCGTCCAAGTTGCTTCTAAAAGCGTTCTCCTTGCCGTGTTAATAGAGTGGAAAATCGGACCATGTCGCGCGGGTGGGCAGCATTGGTGGTGGGAACGTGCTAGACAGGCAGGCCGCATCGAGCATACCATTCAACGAGTGCATATGCGATGGTGCCCTGATTGGCTGGAGTGTGTTTGGTCGGCACTGTTCTTGGTTATGGTAGGCTGGCATACTCTCACCACCCTTCCCCTCCCCAATGCTGGCCAGCTTCGCGACATGGATCGAAAAATCTTCTAAAGCCACCTACAAAAGGCCGAGAGTCGGCACTGGTGACCAGGCGCAGGCCCCCCTGGGAGTGCCCCATGACCATAGTGAAATACTGAGACGGAGATAGGGTGAGCCATAGATTCGAGTTGGATTTGCAATGTCGCACTTCACGGTGAGCGGTTTGCTCATACGAATTGGGTATTCGGGTTTCGTGCCTGTAAAGCTACATTATAACGGACTTCCTATCCACGAAGGGGATCTCGTACCTGTCTCATCGTACGTCTCGGCGTTGAAGAATGTTATCGGTCCGTCGTTACACTGCCACCAATGAAAGCCTGTGTCAGTGCCGTTCGGCCATGGATCACAAGCTGCTTGTGCGGCACCGGCGATCGACAGTAACACGATTATGAAAGTCTTCATACTAAAACAGGTTGTACATCAATGATAAGATTAGAGACGCTGTCGCATGAGCGAAGTCGTCGAAAATTAAGTGGGCCGGAAACGTAATGCGTTTCGCAGACACCCGCCGGACGAGAACCGTCACCGACTGGAATCCGCGGGATGTCAAGAGAACGCCAGGACGCCCACCAACGCGTTGGTCGGAGTTCTTCGCGAAGGCTCGGAAGGAACGAAATGACGCTATTTGTGCCTCTCGAGCGACGAGGATCCATTGGAGCACTGTGGCACGCGAGAGGGATGAATGGAGACGCTGCCGGCTTCAGCTCGAAAAACTTGACGATCAGCGGTGCGACAGATGATACATGTGATCCACGGTACACAGTTCTTCGCGAACTCCGACCAACACAGAGCAAAACCTGCTGCCACATCGAGAAGTGGAAACATCAATCTGAGTCCACTTTTTTACTATGTCTCAAGTTTTTTCTCTACCGACTACAATTAAATATACTATACCGTTTGCGTTTTTCGGCCTTTCTTTTCCATTCTCCTTTTTGGTCTTTCCTTTTTTTGGTCAGAGGAAGCCAAGGAGCAAGACCGGCAGTTTTGTTGCTTTGCAAAGCACCTTTTGAAAAACCCCTTAGAAATCCATATTTTGAAGTAGGGAACATATATTTGAGCTATATGACAGCTCAAGCTCTTCTTTTGACATAAATGATAAAGAGTAAAGGACGGCGTTAATCGATCCCTTTGAGGATGCGTCACACATTCTACTTCTATGTGATGTCGCAGAGGAAATTTGAATGCATATTTGGCATATACAGTGACTTGCGCTTGGAGGAGTCAAGTCTGGTACCAACTCACCAACCCGGAGGGATGGAAGGCTTAGTTGGCCTGGGCGGGAAATCCGAACCAGGAGCCTGGTATCAGGAGCACGCGACACCCGGGACGTACTCCGACTGCGGCTCCACGCGCCCATCTTTTGACGTAGGAATTCTTAATTAAGTTGAATAATGCACATAGGACCGATAGGATGAATAGACTGGTCTTTTCAATCTCGGCACGTAACCTCACTTCCAAGAAGAACCTTGTAACTCCACCGCAATATCATATGGTTAGGAAATCCCCAATACCCAGTTTTGCTGCAGAATTCATAAGAGCAATATAAGCCAAGTACGGATTTGCCAAAAATTCTACGACCACCCAAAAATATGACCAAGGAAAGTTCATTTGATTTTCGAGACTCAAGAGTATCTAGAATCACAGCATTACTGCCAAGGAAGCTGCCATCTATTCCTCTACCTCTGCTCTATCAAGTTTCACGTCTGGGGACCGACCTCTCTCTGTCGCTCTCTTTTAGTACTTATTGTAAAATATAACAAATAAATGTTTAACTACCCAAGTTTGATGTGTGATTGGAAGGCAGTCAAATCCGGCATGGCAGCATCGAAAACTTATATTCACACTCAAATGGGCAGCATGGAATCCCGCAGAAGTGGAGTGCGTGGCGCATCCTAGGAGGGCTGATTAACGCCGTTTTTTATCATTTTATTCCTATGGAAATCACGAGTTGCGGGCATTGATGAAAAACTCAGATATGTAATAGAGCTGATGCGAACGATGGAAGTCAAGGCTAAATGGGAAGAAATAAGACAGATCTAGAGCTAGGGCTGAGATTTCACGCTCCATGGTAGATTTTCCTCTGGGTGAATAATATTCTACGAATCTCGGGCCACAGCACGGGTGCGAACTGTACTGCAGAAGGGCTTAAGAAGGATTGCTAGACGACGAGCCACGATAATAGTACATACGGCTCAATCAATGAGAAGCGGTGTTTTACGGATGGTGGGTGCTGTGTTTATGTACAGCTGCCTGGCTGACATTTTATCAAATTAAATACCAGCCGATATCATCTCGTGAATGTGATAAAAGGACAAATGCACAGCAGTGGGAAATATAAGCATTGGTTTTATCTGCATCTTTTGAGTGTAGTCGTGGGCGAAGGGCAGCTTTAATGCTCTCTTGTGCTGATAAACGGCACCTGACAGGTGGTCTCAAAAACTATTAGGTTGTTGCAGAAGTTCTCGCCATTTTCAAGACACCACATTTCTTTAGTTTTACAAATAAGCGAAACACGTCAAGAAACGAGGTAGCCGCCATCATGTTCTATCGCACTTCTCCGCCTTTCAGGCAGACTCCCGATCCCGTCAGCTTAGATCTTTTCTGGCTTTGATTCGAAAAAGGCAGCCAGGCGGCGTTACATATCGTCCTCGTCATCGAACGTTTTCCACGCATTGCATTGGAGAGAGACAGTAGCAGCTGGTAGTTTATTGGTGCAATATCTGGGCTGTATGGTGGGTGAAGCAGCACTTCCCTTCCAAGGTTAAGAAGCTTTTGGCGAGTCATTCTTGTAATGTGTGGTCGAGCATTGTCGTGCAAGAATCTGATTGTGCCATGATTCGGACGCTCTTCTGTGATCTTGGCGGCCAGTCTATCCAACTGCTGATAGTACAAATCCGCTGTTAGAGTTTCGTTACGGACCAGCAGCTCGTAGTGGATAAGACCTTTGTAATCCTACCAAACAGAAAGCATGATCTTCGACGGGTGAGGACCCTCCTTTGGCTGTGGCTCAGGCTGCTCACCCTTGTCAACCCAGTGTCTGCTCCTCTTGATGTTGACGTACAGGCACCACTTCTCATCTCCTATGATGATGGACTTTAGCCAACTATCTGTGCGCTTGTACGGGAGCAATTGGTGGCCACCTCAGCACTTCGCTGACAGCCACTGGTGAGGTCATGGGGAACCCGCTGTGCCAACTTGTGCACCTTACCCAGTTGATGTAGGTGCCTGTCGATGGTGCCATAGTGCACACCCATCCTGCGCAAGTTTACGAGCTGTCCGCCGTGGGTACGATTCCACCAGCTGTCGCAATCGGTCGTTGTCGACATCGGATTCACGTCCTGACCTGAACGAATCTTTAAGGTCAAACTCACCTTTGCAAAAGCGTGCAAGCCATTCTCGTGCAGTGCGATCGGACACTGTGCCCTCCCCAAATGCACCATTGATGCGACGACGGGAAGCGGCTGCTGACTTACCAAATTTGAAGTCATACAATAAGAGACTTCTGATGTGCTCCTTTGAAAGCTCCATTTTTCTAGAAGGAGTTACGCGAGAGTTAGTAGCTAGCAATAACCTAATCTCTTTACGTGAACAAAGATGGGTTGCTAAAAGGTAGCGTAGTAAGAAAAAACACATTGAAAATAGCGGGAACTTTTGAAACAACCTAATATTTACACTGCTCGAATGATAAGGGAATTTGCGCACTTTCAGCAGTTTGTTATAGTATCGACCTATATTTCTTTAGGAATCGGCGTGTGCGGATATAGTAGTCTGCGCGAACTTTTCCAGCCTCCGCCGAGAACGACAAGCTAAGCTAGGTTAGATGCTAGTATTGGTTCACCCTCAGAGACCTGGGCTATACGAAAGCAGGATGAACACGCGATCAGCATCGCGCGGCGTGGAATCGAGAGGACAATGCTCGGAGTGAGGCGACTCACGCAAGTGAGAGAAGGGCTCCGTCCGGAGTTCCGAGCTTCGTCGACGTTCGAAGATCAGATACGCTATCGCATGGGTGAAGTCATCGAAAATTAAGTGGGCCGATCACGGAATGCGCTTCGTCGACACCCGCTGGACGAGAGCGTCACCGGCTGGATTCCGCGGGATGTCAAGAGATCACCAAGACCCCGCTAAGAAGTTGGCCGTACTTCTTCGGAAAGCCCTGATCGAACGATATGGCGCTCTTCGTGTCCCTCGAGCGATTGTTGCTCTCTGGCACGCGATAAAGCGAATGGAGACGCTGCCGGCGCCAGCTCGAGAAACTTGATGACCAACGGGACGGCAGGTGAAACGGGTGATACTAGTATTGGTTTGAAACTTTAATCAACTTCATCATATAAGTGCTAGCGATGCCAAAGATTTATGGACACTCGGATGAGGGCCGTGCTCCGTAGTTTATTTTAAAGAGGAAGAAAGCGGAAAGCTTCATATATGTTTTGTCACGGTATAGTGGCGACCGCCTCTGTAAGCCACGCCCCTACATAGGTTGGAAGGTTGGCAGTCTCCCTAACTGCATTCTTGCTAGATGGTTGCTGCATATAATATAGACTAATAATAAAGGTTTGTAAATCCTCACTCCCAGGCAGGAGCATGACATGGAGGTCCCGGGGAGATCGTTTTAGACTTTTGCTCAGAATTTCTAAAAGAAGTTAACAGTAGGGGAGACTCTGTTTTGACGGCCATCAAAACGTATATATATCTCAAGATATGTACACCACACCGCATGCACATTGCACATTTCTCACGAAGCATGCTGGCATGATTTTTTTTATACTGAGCATGATTTTTATCATTTCCACTTTTTCGTTTGTCTTCGTCGTGGCGCATGAATGAGGCAGGGCATGTAACTAAACAGCTAACATTTTTCAAAGAATTACTATTACTACTTTCAAAGAATTTGAGCCGTTTACTCTATGCTATTTTTTTAAATCTAATTATCGATTGCGAAAAGTACGATTTTCGCTATTCGCGACAGCGATTTAAAGCGAATATCGTATTATCCGACCTGGCGTCCTCAAAAACACTAAGTCTGCGGAAAGTACGTTCTTCACATGAGTCACTGCCGAGTGCAAACTCCTCCCTTGTGAACTTTTCCGGTTTTTCCTTTTGCGCACGTCCTAGATGATTTCTTTGCATTCATGTTTTCGTTATCACGTTAATAGCTTAATCAAATCTTTCACTATTAGCTTATTAAAACGTCTAATTTATAGCTCATGTTTCTAACCTTCAATTCTTAACTTATCGTCAATTCACTTGCTACATTTTGCTCTGCCATTCATGCCACCGCTAGCTTGTATATAATCTGTACATAGGACGTCCAAAAAAAATCCGAAAGAGAACAAAAAATTATTTTTTTAGATTTATTTTTATTCGATGTGAATAGAACTTCGCCCATTGGCTGCACTACCGTATACTAGGTAATGTCTGCATTACAATGGAGCCGAAACGTGGCTTCGAGCATACACTCGAGGGCGTCGACCAGAGCTCACGTAAGTACCCACTTAAAAATAGCGGCGTCAACGAGGCTATGATAATCCCACTCGTAGGGAAAAGAGCGGTAACCCATACTGAGGTCATCTAACAGTAATAGGGCATATCATGAACCTAGTCCTCAATCCTATAACGATAACGGTTACTTCAATAACGGAGGAATTCGAAGCCCACGTGGATATCACGGACGCGATTCTCAAATCCCTAGAAATAACGCTTCTCACAATTACGTGAGAAATTATGATGACCAACATGATAACGGTCGATATCGGGATTATTCTAATGAATTTCCGCACAACTGAGAAGTCAATGTGACGGCATAAAAATCTTTTGCATTCAAAATAACGGCCTACATTATAACGAGGGGCAAAATATTCGGTTAGGTAAAGTAGACGAAGGTCACCAAAAAAAGATTTTGTAGCAGAATCACGAAAACCCCTTTGCCGGAGGTTACTTGAGCAGTAAAAATACCTTGCAGTAAGATTCACGCACGATTTTACTGGAAGAAAATGAATAACGAAATAGCAAGTTTTGTTCTAAGCCGCGTCATTTACCAAAAGGTAAAGTCATAACGATTTCGAAATATTTTTGACATTTTACAAAATATAACGATATCCGTAGAACTGATAAGAACATAAGGCAATTCGGACTATGATTACGACAGTGAATACACTCCCGCAAAAACTCATTTCGAGGTAACTTTAAACATTTTCATCGGAAGGTCGGAAAAATAACGATTGGTAGAATAACGATTTAACATAAACCAAATTCATAACGATATCTAATCAATATTTGAAGGAGCTATGCGAAGATACCAGTGCTCGAACAGGTATCTTGGAAGAAGAGGTACGAGAACTCCGACAAGCACTTTTGACTTGTCAGGACCAAGTTGATGCGATGGCAAAGATGGCGAACAAGGACTTAAACCTGGTCGCCAATGTGGGTCACGCCGATAAAACGTGCCCTAGCGATGCGATGGTTGACGGCTCTAGAGATGCGGTGGCTCCAAGCAAGGCCGGTGGCAGTATGCGGGCAGCGATTCGAGCAATGCCTCGAAGGCACATGATCCGGAGGCCCTATGACCTGGCCCTAGCCTTATGCACAAATTTTGCCCTGTGCGTACTGGATGGAATCCTCCTATAATCGTCTCTATGTCCATCGACCCATCATTTTAATTCATCAATGGAGTGAATATTTGTTTTCTGTTGTTATTTAAAAATTATTGTGTTGTATATTTTTGTCGAGGCCGACAAATTCAAAAGGAAGGGCATGTCACGGTATAGTGGCGACCGCCTCTGTAAGCCACGCCCCTACATAGGTTGGAAGGTTGGCAGTCTCCCTAACTGCATTCTTGCTAGATGGTTGCTGCATATAATATAGACTAATAATAAAGGTTTGTAAATCCTCACTCCCAGGCAGGAGCATGACAGTTTAACGATAAGGTTGGTCCATGCATTCGACCACTGCAGCTCGATGTTCGCTTGCAGTGAAATTATTAGCTTGATCGAAGGGACTTGCAGCAGTAGCACAGCAAATAAGAACGAACACAAATAAAATAAAATACAAACTCATTCAATGATATTCCCAGTTGAACGCTAAGATTTTTCTCCATCTTTCGGGCCACCCTCTGATGCGTCTCCACCAGAATTTCAGAAGCTGTGAAGAAGCAGAGAGACACCATCTCCAGCTGATGTTGCTGCTTGAACCTTCTACATCAAAGATGTTATTTTAGCGCACTCAATAAAATGCGTGTCGGAGGATGTGCCAGCTGTCGCATGCATCCGATACCAGGTTCTTGGTTCGGATTTCCTGTTCAGGTCAACCAAGCTTTCATTGAATTGTATGGCCGAATACGCATTCAAGTCGACTCCACGACATCCCAAGTAGAATGTAGTAGACAAGTAGAATGCGCGGCGCATCCCAAAAAGGGATTGAAACGCCGTCCTTCATCGTTATCCCTGTATGTGTTGTTCAATTGTAGCTCAGATCCATTCATCGAATGTTCACCTTAGAGAAGCATCTTTAGAGGGATTATGAATGTGTTGTAACCTCCTTTCAGACTTGCTTATGTCGGTCATGTATGATTATACTTCTCCTCCCTTCCTATGTGGATTGACCCTCATATTTATGATTTGATTCTGAAATTTCTGTTTGGTTTCTAAGCGTCGCCATAACTACCTGTTTGTTGCAGACTTATTCACTTTTTGCTTACTTTTTCCCTTGGCTAATAATTTAATCACACGTCTTATTCCTAATTTTACGTTTTACACTTGGTACACGTCCCTGAGATGAATTTGAATAAAAAAATAAAACATAAGAACTGTTCAGCGATGAATCTTGAAAGTTTCATGAATTCGGGATGGAAGTGTTCCAACGCGAACCAGAACCAGGCGGTCGGCCGTTTTAAATAAGAGTTCATTACATTCTGGGGATAAGACTACAACCGCAGTAATTCGCAAGAGGTGTACGACTGTAGATGTGCTACATATCAGTTGTTGTAGAGTTCAACGAATTGATCAAGCGTCTCTTGACGATGTAGTAGGCTTCGATACGGTATTTGTGGCCCACTCTGATGAAAAGCTTTTGCCTGCTTTAGGTCTGTTTGTTACCAGCAAGGGATTCCACATTCCTGGTATGAAGGGACAACATTCCCGACAGTGAGAAGATCCTGTCTTTCAGAGCTAAATCGCGATAAGAAGCGCTATATTTATTCGTTATTGAAGTTGACCCCAGAAGAAAGGTACCAGAGCTAGGTCAGATGGTTCTGTTTTCAAATCATATTCTTTAAGCCTCAAGTGGCTGGTGCTGAAGTTGTAAGTTGTTGTGCTGGTGTTTTATTGCATTCAAAACTCGTGGACGTTACGTTCGATCAAGCAGCGCCGGTGGTCTAATGGCGTAGAGCATTTTCGCCCGGTCAGCTGAAGGTGCGGGTTCGAGCCCCGCCTAGGCTGTAATTTTGATCGCAGCAAAACTCCTTTTATTTATTTTCCAACAGCATTTTTTAAATTAGATGGAGCCTGGAGAAACTTCTAGAAAAGAGATGCTACTTCTACACGTCTTGATAGAGTTTATTTGCAGTGAACATACAACATCTACGTGAATTTAGGTCAGCTTTGCTCTGGCCTGTGCCATGAAGCAGGTGTCGTCCTTGGAGATCTTATCGTGCATCGCGTACTCCAACTGATAGGGCGAGTCGTCCTTCAGCATGTTGATGATCGCCTGGTACTTGGTGAAGTCGACCATCACATCCAGTTCCTGACGACCGATCTTAATCGGGCACGTAATGCCATGACTGCACGCATCCAGGTTGCTTCTGAAGCACAGAATTGACAGACGCTAGCTTACCGCCAGAAATGATGTCAGAAATATTGAACTTCAGGGCGAGAATAGAAGCAAAAATCAAAAACGAATTCAATTGACTCAACAATTCAAGCAAGCATAGCTATGTAGTTACATAAGGATAAAAGGATAAAGGACGGCGTTACTCAATCCCTTCTGGGATGCGCCAGCGCATTCTACTTCTACGGGATGTCGTGGAGGCGACATGAATGCGTATTTGGCCATACAATGACTTGCGGTGGCCAGCCGATGAACAAGTCAGCACTTTATCCTTCCCAGACAAGTCTGGTACCAATTCACCGACCCCGGAGGGATGGAAGGCTTGGTTGGCCTGGGCGGGAAATCCGAACCAGGAACCTGGTATCGGGTGCACGCGACAGTCGCGCCTCCCCCGACTGCGCTACACACGCCCATATGTAGTTACATATGGAAGAGTAATATAACAAAAACAAAGATAAACATTCTTTAATATACAGAACGATAGTAAAACTAAAATAATTTAAATGTTAAAAAATTAAGATTTTTCACAACGTTCAAAGCAAAGAAAACTCAAATAGAAACTCAAATGTTATTTTTTTAATAAGTGACAGTAACACATTTTAAAATTCCTAAACATATACAACAATTCCTCCTTTATGATCAAACCACCAACGAGATCTTTTACATTATGATTCATTTGGGAAAATATGGCGAGACGAGTCCCATCAGTCTAATTACATTTAATCAAATTAAATTTCACTTTATTTTGAATGACACTTTTAAAATAATACAGTATATATCCAAAGCATTGTTACAAGATAAGTATTTGCAACTGACATAGTTTTTTAAAGAAATTAGAGTCAAATTCTGAAAAGTTTTAGAGATAATTAAAGCTAGTTAAAAATGTGATAAAAATTGATTAGGACGAAATCTCATCATCAAGGCAGACACTAAGATAATATAATAAATATTATCTAATAAAGTAGAAAAGTAGAAGTTTAAATAACTGAAGAGGGTTTAACAAAGTAGTAAAACATAGTTGCATAATAAAGATATAAAAAGGTCCGTGTTATCATGAATAAGTAATATGAAGTAATGTGATGGCGGGGTGAAACGGAATTTTACCTTCAAGATGTCCCATGAGATTTTTAATCTATTTCTGACCATTTTTTTTGCCTTCGGATGGCTGCCACCAGAGGTATGGAGAATGGAATAATATAGTCCTTCTACAGCCTGTCCTTCTCAAAAAGAGTACAAAATTGTGAATAGTCAAACCGCAGCAGCAAGATAGTTTTTTCGCAATCGATCCGGTTTTTTAAAGAATAAAGTTCTAAAATGCGATAAAAATTGCTCAAGCCAACGGCTCATCAGCTAGGCTGACAAGTCGTCTATCATCAACTCACAGCATTCCAAAGGTGGGCAACGAGCTCCAAGCACAGGTGCCGAGCGACGTACCCCACGACCAGAGGTTGATGTTCAGTATGAGATTTGGAGAGCTGTAGACGTGCGTCGGGTTCATAACATCACATTTCACCATAAGCGGCTTGCCAAGATGAATCGGATACTCGAAGGTCGTTCCTGCAATCAGAAGAGTGGGAGCGTCGACATACTATTCAAACTGAAAGCCCAGGTAGCAAAGCGATTGCGTACAGTTTTCACTTTAAACCTACACATTTCATTTTTTACCCAACACCCTTAGAAATAAGGTAAATGAACATCTTGTTAGCTAAATAAGACGCATCCAAGGTTTAAGCAAACATGGTCTAGTAAAGCCAGAACAATCGTTTTTTAAAGAAAACTTTTATCTAAAATTCGCCCTTGCTGAGTGCCTTCAGAAAACATAACTGTGTACTCTGAGTGACCAAAATTTTCTATCATTCAACTTTAAGAAGCAGTATTTTTTAGCACTATGTTAGCCTATAGCGATGCTTTGTTGTATCAAAACGCTAGCACCAGTCGGGGCTCGAACTCGCACCTCCTGCTGATGCTCTACATCCTTACACCACCGGTACTGTTTGATATAACGCAACTTCCACATCTTGTAGGACCCGCCAGCACTCACCGGTATATAGGTATGAGCCGTCTGAGGTGTGGATGCTGCATTTCACCAAACCGCGCAGGTGGCGTAACGGCGTAGAGCACTCCCACCAGGTCAGCAGGAGGTGCAGGTTCAAGCCACGCCTAGCGCTAGAGTTTTAATTGCAATAAAAATCGTTATAAGAGTTTACTACCTTATTACTGGCCGCTTGAGACTTGAAGAAAATGAATTGAACAATGAGAGCTCAATTTTTGCGCCTCTTCTACCTGTCTCGTCGTATGGAGTAGCATTGTAGTATGTCAACGGTCCGCTGTTGCATTGGTACCAGTGGAATGTGGTGTCAGTTCCATTCGGCCATGTACTACATGCAAGTGTGCTGGAAGCCAGAGCGAGAAGAAGTACAACTGCTTGCATTCTGAAATTGGGAAGGTATGAAATCGTCGGAAACACCGAGATGAGGTATAAATTCAATACGTCATCATCATCCATTCAGCATCTGTATTCAAGTACCTGCAGTCTGTGGAGGAGGCAATATGTCGCCATATGCCTCTTTACTATTACATAGGTTGTAACGAAATAAATGGCACTGAACCACTGTAAATTTAAGCAGTTAATATCTCGGCTTGTAGGCAAGTTTATTAATCGAAATAAAACCTTCTGATTCTACTCATCTTTGCCAACGTGACACAAGCTTTTTTATCCCAGTAGCATAAAAATCAGGGTCCGGATTCATCAAAGTTACTGCAGTAACTTTAACGGAGAATTTTAAGCGAAGAGCTCAGATAACGCGGCTTATCGCTCACCATATCGTTTGATAAGCCGCGTTATCTGAGCTTTTGATTACAATTCTCCGTGAAAGTCACTGCAGTAACTTTGATGAATCCGGCCCCAGAAGTTCTGGAATTGACGAAATCTTCGAAGGCACTTTCGGCATCCTGTTGGTATTTGAATATTTTCCCCACCAAGAAGTCGCCAAGATGCTTGAAGAAATGGTAGTCTGCTGGGGAGAGGTCGGGAGAAAACGGAGGATGTGGTAGAGTTTCAATGCTCAGCTCACTCAATTTCTGCAACGTCATTCGTGCTACATGGGGGCGAGCATTGTCGTGCAGAAGGAGAACTCGCCTTCGGTTTACCAAGGCCGGCCGGATATCCTTCAACTTTTTCATCATTTCTTCAATTTCAATGCAGTACTTCTCCGCCGTGATGGATTCACCAGGAGGGAGGAAGCTGCGGTGAATAATTCCCAGCGAACACCACCATACTGTCACCATTACTTTCTTTTGGTGCAATTCCGGCTTCGCGAAAACCTTGGGGCTCTCATCGCTGTCCACCCACTGTGCCGATCGTCGCCTGTTGTCGTACATTATCCATTTCTCGTCACAGGTTACGATGCGATCAAGGAATGGGTCCGTTTCGTTTCGTAGAAGCAGTGCGGACGAGATCTCATATCGTCGGTTTCTTTGCTCCTCAGACAGCTCGTGAGGCACCCATCTTTCCAGCTTTTTGGTCTTTCCAATTTCCTTCAGATGCCGGGCAGCTGTGTTGTGACTGACGCCAAGAACCTTCGCTATCTCCCTGGTACCTTTGTGTGGATCCTCCTCTACCACATCTCTCAGCTTGTCCTCATCAACATCACTATGCCTCCCATGACGTTCATGTTCTTCCAAGCTCTCATCTCCATTCCGGAACTTCTGATACCAACGATACGCCGTCCGAATTGTGTAACATCCTTGACCGAATGCGACGTTGATCTTCTCGTCCGCCTCCTTAGCTGTAGTGCCCGGCTTGAATTCATACAAGTAAATGCCTCGGATTACCCTTTTGTCCATCTGCAAAAAAGTCAATAAAACTCTAAAGTTTTCCCACTTTTACATAGAAGATTTGGTACTTACCGGTAGAGCAAGGTTTGCGCGTCTAAATGATATGGTTGTACCACATACCACATGTTACGGTTTGTTCTGGATCAAACGCGTAAAGACGCGCCAAAAAATGGCGCGAGCCAGTGCTATTTAATTCGTTACAACCTAATATTTTCACATAGGATTTGAGCGAAATATAGCGTTCTGAGCTACGACCTAACTGTATGAGCAAGACTATAATTTCTATAAACATGATTAATTTATGCTACAAAATATGCTTCATCTTAAATGCGCATTCTTCCACTTACTTATTTTGTGGGATCGACTCAGGGAATTTGATCGCTATAATCACAAATCAAAACGTTTTCTTCTTCCACAGTAGCATTTGGTTGCTAATTTTTTGCCGTTTCCTTTCACGAGAGGACCATTCTCGCAGGCATCAAAATAAGTAAATAATTAAATAAATATTATAGAATTACTGCTTTGGCTGCGAAGTGTTGAAAAGAAGAAAAAATAAGCCGCACAGGGTTGTGTGTAGGTGAAGGGAGGCTACTTGACACTGCCAAGGTAAAGCCTATTAGTGGTGTATGCTGAGCGAAACAGTGTAGCACCAGTCGCTGAGCAAAGGGGGTGCAGAGATCGGTGTGAGACGCCCTTCGGCCATTTCGTAGATACCATTTACGGCACACTTTATCAGGAGCTGTTCCGTGAAACGACGTCGTTCACCGGAGAATGCTACGGGCTACGAATTCCGTAATCAACTATACCGAGATGAGCACGTGAGGTTCTACTTCCGGCTTGAGAACGAGCTGTCAGATGGCAATATTCAGGAGCTGCAAAGTGCGTCATTCATGTGGAAAACAGTGATTTAGAAATTTGCGTCACATGTCATGTTGTCCCTTCGAATTTGTCAAATTTTCTTTTACGAGTTGAAACTGGGCCCGACTTCCACTCAAACCGCTCGAAATATCAACGAAGTATGGGGTCATATGGGGTCAGGGAATATTAACGAATGCACAGTACAACGTTGGTTCCAAAAGTTTCGTGCCGGCAAGAACAGCCTCGAAGACGAACCACCTGGCAGCCGTTGATAATGATCCATTGGAGGCGTCAGTCGAAGCTGATCGGCGCAAAACCGCGTGAGATATTGTCGAAGATCTCGACGTCGACCACACTACATACAGTTGTTCGCCATTTAAAGCACACTGGGAAGACGAAGAAGCTGAATTGACCGAAAGTCAGAAAAATCGTCGTTTTGAGACATCGTCGGCCCATCTTTTGCGCAATGCCAACGATCCGTTCCTCGAACGGATTGTGATCTGCGATGCGAAATGGATGCTACATGATAACAGGCGATGTTTGCCTAGTGGCTGAACAGAAAAGAAGCTCCCTGACATCATCCAAAGCCTGAAAATTTGATGAAAATCGCGTTTAGACATCTGAAAATGAAAACCACATTAATTTTTAAATAAACGGCCTGAATTAAATTCCATATACATACCTAGAAAGTATAATACCTTACGAAAAATTATTAGTATCAGTTTATTTTTTAAAATGGTGTTAAAAGCCACGGATCTCCCTCGATAGAGAGCCTTCAGGCTCTCTTGTTAAGAGGGATCTCGGGCCGCTTGTTGCAGGGCCACGTGGCATGTCCCGGGTGGTGGATAGGGGAATTAAACGCGAACCAAATGCGACCGAGTACTGCCCAAAGACTGGGATACAGGGGATGGACTCCTTGCTTCTGCTGTTGTCCTGTCGACGCGTTCCTTGTGCATGGGAGCGGTATGTTCATGCACATTGTGTGCGTGGATGTGTTTTGCTCATTGTGTGCGTGGATGTGTTTTGCTGCGCGGATTGTAGCAGTGTCGGCTCGGCCAAAAGCTTGCACTCGGTAGACTGGGAGTACATCGTAAGGCGATTCGAGGCCGCCTCAAAAGTCTCGCCCCGTCCCTTCGGGCAGTCTGGCTGGCTGCCCGGAGTTCTTCGCCCGCACGACAGAGCCCGACTAGCTACCCGTGTGTACCCCAGTCAAAAACAGCAGCACTAAAGGGCCTCATTCCCCTGACCCCGAAAGAGGCCCCATTTCTGCAGCGATGGGAAGGACGAGTACGGAGAGGTTGCTAAAATCTCAGGGCCTAACCAGGCTGCGCAAATTGAGGACTACGATGGCGATGTGTACTTACAACGCCCGCACGCTCGCATCGGAAGCATCCGTCGAGGACCTGATGATGCAAGCCAGGAAGATCAAGTACGACGTCATCGGACTGACCGAGACGAGAAGACACCACCCCCTACACGCCGCCTATGACTCCGGAGAAGAACTGTTCCTCGGAACATGCGACAGCAGGGGAGTAGGCGGCGTTGGTGTCCTCGTCAACACGCACTTGGCCATGAACATCGATTCGTACGAGTCTCTGACAAGCCGAATCGGACGTCTGCGACTGAAGCGATGTGGCTCCGTGCCAGCCTTGACTGTGTTCGTCGCGTATGCCCCTACATCCGACTACGACGACGAAGACGTCGAGGCCTTCTACGTGGAGCTGGAGAAGTTCTATAAAGAAGATCACACCTTCTACAAGGTGATCGTCGGCGACTTCAACGCCAACATTGGACCGCGAAGGTCGCCGGAAGAACTTCACATCGGAATCCACGGTTTGGAGTGGAACGAGCAAGGTGAAAGGCTGTCTGAGTATATCATGTCGAGCAAGACCATCCATGGAAACTCACAGTTCCAGAAGCCTCCCTCTCTACGATGGACCTGGGAATCCCCCGGTGGCCAGTTCCACAACGAGATCGACCACATCATCTTCAACCGCAAGTATTGCCTGACCGACGTTTCCGTTGTCCATAAGTTCTACACGGGATTGGACCACCGCCTCCTTCGCGCAATATTCCGCTTTTCGGGTCAAGGACAGAAGGCCGCGAAGGTCAAGAAGAGGAATCCCAGAACGACCATCAACTCGGACCTCTACACCTCTCTTGCCGCCCTTTGGGAAGATACAGTCATGGACAACATCGACGAGGAATACGACCGCTTCGTGCACCATCTCCACGATAGTGCTAAGGGAGCCGAGAGCTTGAAGACCACCAAGAGACGTCTGTCTCCGGAAACTCTCGAGCTGATACGCCAGCGTGGAGCAGCAAGAGCGTCAGGCAACTACCAACTGACGTCCGAGCTTGCGAAGCTATGCAGAGAGGCGATAAAGGAGGATCTTAAGGAGAGAAGGGCGGAAGTGTTGGCTGAAGCTGCAGAGGCAGGGTTGAGCATCCGCAATGCCCGCCGGAACTTCGCCAACTTCAAGACCAAGATGACCGCTCTCCCACGTCCTGACGGAACGGTCACCTCTTCTAGAAAGACCATGGAGAAGGTCATCCACGACTTCTACTCCGATCTCTTCAATAGCCACGTCCACCTGCCCCCACGCCATCTTCCGTAGGATGGATATGTCGTCCCCTCTGTTCTCCCTTCCGAGATCCGACGCGCCATCTCGTCGGTGAAGAAACGTACAGCACCCGGTCCCGACAGGATCAGACCCGAACACCTGAAGAATCTCCCGCCAGCGCTCATCAACACCCTGGCGCGGCTCTTCTCGCGCTACCTGTCGGAGTGCAAGGTTCCATCTCAGTGGAAGACCAGCAGGACCGTCTTGCTGTACAAGAAGGGAGACATGCACGACATTGGCAACTATCGCCCGATCTGCCTGCTGTCCGTAGTCTACAAGCTGTTCACTCGAGTTATCCTGAATAGGATCAGCCGAACGCTGGACGAAGGACAGCCATGCGAACAAGCAGGATTTCGGAGAGGATTCAGCACGATCGACCACATACACACCATTACGAAGCTCATCGAAGTGTCGCGAGAGTACAAGCTGCCGCTGTGCCTTACGTTCATCGACCTGAAGAAGGCATTCGACTCCGTCGAGACTGAAGCGGTCTTCGAAACCCTGCTCACTCAGGGCGTTCCTACTCAGTACATCAGAGTCCTTCGAGAGCTGCACAGTGGATTCACGACCAAGATCTCAAGATTCTACAACGACGTTCTCATCGACGTGAAGAGAGGGGTTCGGCAGGGGGATACCATATCCCCGAAGCTCTTCAGCGCCACCCTCGAAAACGTCATGCGCGAACTAGAATGGGAAGACATGGGAGTGAAGGTCGACGGCCAGCAGCTGCACCATCTTCGTTTCGCTGACGACATCGTGCTTATAACACCGAGCATCAGCCAGGCGGAGCGAATGCTGACCGACTTCGATCGTGTATGTGGGAACGTTGGACTGCAGCTGAATCTTACGAAGACGATGTTCATGAGGAACGGAAGCTTCTGATGCCCCATTCTCGCTCAACGGAACGAACATCTCCGAATGCTCCAGCTACGTCTATCTGGGTCGCGAAGTCAATATGGCCAACGACCTAGCGCCAGAGCTGAGCAGGAGGAAACGAGCGGCTTGGGGAGCTTTCAAGAGCGTCGAAGAAGTCGCGAAGAAGACGAAGAACGTCCGACTCCGTGCCCACCTATTCGACTCCACCGTTCTTCCTGCCCTAACATACGCCTCAGAGACCTGGGCTATACGAAAGCAGGATGAACACGCGATCAGCTCGCGCAGCGTGGAATCGAGAGGACGATGCTCGGAGTGACACGACTCACGCAAGTGAGAGAAGGCCTCCGGAGTTCCGAGCTTCGCCGACGTTCGAAGATCAGAGACGCTGTCGCGTGGGCCAAGCTGTCGAAAATTAGGTGGGCCGGCCACGTAATGCGATTCGCAGACACCCGCTGGACGAGAGTCGTCACAGATTGGATTCCGCGGGATGTCAAAAGAACACCAAGACGCCCACCAACGCGTTGGTCGGACTTCTTCGTGAAAGCCCTGAACGACCGATATGACGCTCTTCGTGTCCCTCGAGCGAGGAGGATCCATTGGACCACTCTGGCACGCGACAGGGACGAATGGAGACGCTGTTGAGCAAGTCGATGATCAACGGGACGACAGGTGACAGGTAACAGACTTAATACTTGAGGTTGCTTACAGACCGCATTTGAAAAAAAACCGACTCTGCTGAAGTCTAAAACTGCAGTAGCCACCTAGATCATTTCCCGACCAGGAAAGAGATTCCTCTCAACACTTTTAGAAACCAGTGGCATCTTGGATGAGTGGTGACTGCACAAATATCTACATATTCAGCATTAGCAGTTACATTGTAATAACCAAAACTACTACTTAGTATTGATTCTGGGATCTAAAATTATAACTGGATGACTGATTAGTCATGGTGGGTCCACACTTCCACAGAAATATTCAGTCTGTGCCAGCCTAAAAACCCTACGCCCAAGGTGACACAGCTGGACAGTTCCTAGATGGTTCTCGAAGTAATAGATTTGATTCAGAGTTGAATAAGTCACCCTAGTCAAGCAAAATAACAGCTCATGCTAGATATTCGTGATGTTTCATTAAAAATGAATCGCATAATCCATAGGGATGAATATCACACCAAACGAAATTGAAAATTGGAATTTGCACCTTTGGTCAGGAACACTGATGTAGTCTTGGAGCACAAATCGCATGCCACATCCTTCACTGAACTCTTTGTTTCATGATACTGCGCTATATATACTATATTATACACTATATTCTTACTAAGTTTTTGGGTACTAAGCGGGCTGGTACCCGCTCCGTCATGAGACCTTGGTCGTGGAACACTCAAATAAGCGGCAGCGGATTAGAGTTCAGAACTAGGCAAGGGAAGGAACTCCGAGGTGTGGCTGATCTAACTTATCCGTATATGAATACGTTGCCGATGTACGGTGGGCACCAGCCCGCTTAGTATCAGTTTTTGTAGCTATTTGTAACCAATGGATCAGTAATTTTATGACATTCAAATGTTGACTGCATTTTCTTAGCATACAGTGGCGCACTGATTTTGCCCCGCACCCAGCCGTTGTCATTTTTGAGAGCTTTTTTTTGGTAGTCTGACCAATTTCAAGAATATTAAGACCAGAGTTATCAAACAGTATTTCTCTCACAATTGTATGACGAAGAAATCTTTTTAACTGATACGCTGATTGTGTTCAATAGAGAACTAGTGTGGAACAGTGCCCATTTCCGTTTCCACCTTCCGGCGCAGAAGCAAGCGGAACACGGAACGGAACAGAAGAGTCCAAAATGGCCGTAAAGCGGAAATCGAAACATGGAAACGAAAATTCCGTACATTCCTGCAGTTATTCGAAGTCTAATATTCAAAAAAAAATCGCGTTTTTAGAATATATTCGAATTTGAATATTCAAAAATATATTCGAATTCGCTTATTCGAAGTTTGTAGGCATTCGAAACCATTCGAATATTCGAAAAAATTTCGAGAGCACAAGTATATTAAAGACAGTAGTTAACGCTTACGCTAATTAGGGAGAAGCTCAGTAAAATGTTGGAAACATAGATAGAATAGCAAAAAAATATGTATAAACATTAATTACTTCAAAAAATTAAAAATTCAAATAGTGACCAAACAAATCAAATCATGTTTTAATATGTACGTTTTATTCCTTAAAAGTTCCAACGTCTCCATCTTCACTCACAAGCCACTGGGGACACATTATAACATCGTGGTTCGCCCGAAAAAAGGTAGCGAAACGAACCTGTTATTTCGTTGACATTTGTTCATTTCAACTTTTTTTTACTATTTTAGGGCGCGTGTAGCGCAGTCGGAGTCCGCGGTTCGCCCGGGATTTCCCGCCCAACCCTTCTATCCCTTCGGGGTTGGTGAACTGGTACCAGACTTGTCTGGGAAGGACAAAACGCTGACGTGTTCATCGGCTGGCCACCGCAAGTCATTGTATGGCCAAATACGCATTGAAATCACCTCCACTACATCCCGAAAAGTAGATGCGTGGCGCATCATAAAAAGGATTGAATAACGCCGTCCTTTATCTTTTGTCATTGACCTACTTCATTATTATTACATATTATATTATAGCATTTTAGTAACAACTACCTACATTTCAGCTGATCCGAATGTCCAACTCGACGAATGTTTCTGTTTGATTCAACTCTTCTGTGAAGAAAATTAAACTTTCTCTGAGCAATCATACGAAATTAGACGAATGACAGAACCAACAGAAACAACAGAAAAAATACACATATTTATTAAATTTAATCCACGCGATGGCGCGCCCCACATGAACGGAAAGAAACAAAATCTCAGATACCGAATGCAATGCAAAAACAACAACATTCTGAATTTGATTATAACCAACGAGCTTCCAGCTTTAACGAAACGGAGATACAAGTTCTTCAACACTTTTATATCGAATGTGTGGCCGTTCGCAGCCGCGGCCCAAACACTGCGTCTATTTTATTGACGTTACCTTTGCTTCCAGTAGCAGCAGTCCAACTTCAACACACTTGGCATAAGACTGGACACCTTTCAAATCGAACTGTACACTCTACTAATCAAGGGCGACGCTTTTGAAATCAAATTGGACACCCTTCTAAGCAACCTTGACGTTTTTAAAATCGAACCGCCCATCTTCCAAATCAGAACAAGCGTCATCCAGATTAAACTAGAGACTCTCCAAGAAGGCTAGAAAAACTTATTGTTTAATGCTAAGAAGAATGTAGTATAAACTTTTTTGGAACTTGTAATTCAATATTTTTGAAATTTTAAGCAGTGTAATCACTTATTGGGGCAGTAAGTGAATGTACTGCTTAAAATTTCATAAAAATTTTCATTTTTCGAGTTAGAATGATGTCTCATAACGATGTGTTGTTGCGCTACAGGCGGGGCTCGAACCCGCCGCACCTCCTGCTGACCGAGCGGGAATGCTCTACGCCATTACATTACATTACAAAACATCGCTATAAGAGCTTACAATCTTGATGTCAGCCACTTGAGGCTTAGAGAAACTGATTTGAGTGATGTTTTGAAACCTGTTCTAGAATGCAAAAAAACATCAAGTTCCTTTAGCGTGCTAAAGGAAGATCGCGCCAGACACCCGTCAGGCTAGTTGTGATTTCCATTTGATTGATAGCGTAAATGCAGTCTGCATGAACTAGCGAAATGAATGCATGTGTTTTCTACAAATGTATTTGATGTGCTGTTGATAATTACGTATTTCCGTGCAAAAAGAATTTTCGCCATAGATCAAATAGAGATCGAGGCATCTTGGACGAATGTATGGCGCAGTCTCTTCTTTTAGCACTAAAATAGCCTCCATCTTGCACTTTAAAACAAGCTTCCAAACATCACTTTGTGGAAAAGTAAAAATAATATAAAATTTCAACCAGTAATTACTGACTGGGGAAGGAGAATTTTGAAAAATCCAAAGAAAGTCATACTAAATTTTCTTTAAAAAATTCTAACCTACTAGGAGAATTTCTTGTTCAATCTGGAAGACGCACATTTGGATGAATTTGATTTGGAAGATACTAAGCTTAATTTCAAAGCTTCAAGCGTGCTTAGAAAAGTCTGATTTGATTTGAAAACTGTTCAATTTGACGTAAAAATACTATAAACACCAGAAAATGTCTCATATTCAGTCTACATACTACATCTGTCTCCACTTACACCGAGAAAACTGAGTCTTTGGATGAGTTTAACTGCGTAACTGGAGATAAAGAGGCAGGAAAAGCACTCCTTCACAACTATGACCCAACGACAAGACTCGTTGGATAATACAACTAGAAAGAGTCGAAAAAACCTAAAGAACATAACCTAACGTGGCAACGTAATATCCCTACAGTTAGTTCCATAGCACCACACTAATCCAACGGATCCAGGGATTAGACCATATTCGAGATTGGAGCATATTCCAATCTTCTCAGCTATCTATTCTTCGCAACAACGGCCCTACATCTTCACCAAGTCGATGCCCTCCATTGTTGAATGAAAATACTGCCTCTTTGAAGTCTCTCTTGTTTGGCGGAATTCCGAGCCTGGAGAAGAAATCTTTACAGGCACCGATTCAGATGTAAGTCTAACAAGTGAAGCCCATGAACTTCTCCCAGACTCTCTACGAAACCTATATGATGGTGTATGGCATGAGACGAGGAGCACAGAAGTGTTTTTTGTTTTTCGCATGGACCACCGGATGATCCGAAGATGACGAAAAACTGTCGCAAGGCAACTCCATGTGATGGCCGTGATCCGCCCACCAGCAGTGTCGAGTTGGCCGAGTAGGCGATGTTGAAGACTCGTGAGCAAGAGGTCGGTGGTTCGGATCCAGGCCTATGCAAATCGCTGCAGTGATTTTGCATCTTCTGCCACTATCATAAGATCATATAAGTCTTTTTCATTTTCACACTATTGTGAACCATTTCTCTTGCACACTCCATGCATTAGTATATGTTACAGGGAGGTGTGCTTGCACAGAAACTCCGACCAACAGTTTCGACTGACTTCGTTTTCACAGATAATTACTTCCAAAGTGTCTGTGCTCGATATGCACCTATGGTCGTCTACGGTCATCACACACACGATTCATGTGCTAGTAAAACAACTGTCAAATATTATATATTTAACAGGGATAGCAACAAATAATGGATAATAATAATGGCAATAACATAAACTCTAGGTCGCAGTTTCTACGCAACCACACGCATTCCTTGTAACACATACTAATGCATGGAGTGTGCAAAAAAGAATGATTCACAGTAGTGTGAAAACGAAAAACATATGATTTCATGATAGCGGCAGAAGATGCAAAACCACAGCAGGAACTTGCACAGGTCTGGATCCGAACCCCAACCTCGTGCTGACGAATCCTCAATACCCACTTGGCCAACTCGGCATTGAGGTTGGACGGCATCCCAGAAATAACATGAGGCTGCCTTGCGACAGTTTTTCGTCATTTTCGGACCACTCAGTGGCACGTAGCAAAAAAAAAAACACTCCTGTGCTCCTCGTCTCGTGCCCTACAACCGTATAAGTCTCGTTGAGAATCTCTGGGGGAAGTTCATGGGCTTTCCCTTGTAAGGCCAACAAAAAAACGAAATTGCGAGAAGATCCACAGTCAGTATTGCACTAACCTTGTTAGAGCCTGATCGGCCAGGGTTGGAACGACCGGCTGAAGCAAAATGGAGGCGACACGAATTGATTCATAGGTGATGTAGAGGACAGCACTCAACTAAAGCAACCTAAGAATTGAGACCAGCATCAAAAGAGAAAGGAAAGAACTCTAGTTACCTCCGGTCCCGGTTCAAGTTTCCACGGTTGCGTCAGCTGGAAGAACCCATTCCCTCCCTTAACTACTGCCATTATCCCTTCGATAGCTTTGTAAAACAGCAGCTCATCGTAGAGCTCTTCTGTGCTTGCTGGAAACACCGACTAGACTGAAGGAAGAAATAATAATATGTGAAACTAACCATAAGCATACCTTCTATATTTTTCAATCCGGAAAGAAATGGAACCGCAGCTTCCAATATGTCCTTTGCTTCGCTGAACTTCGGATACTCCTGAGACGGGTTCAACTTCTTCACAGTAGCTCTACTTAGAAGATTTCCGACATTGTTCACCAGGTCACTATTGATCACATGGATCGCTTTTTCATTGGAAAAGTCTGAAAAAAACATCTAGTCCAAATATGACGCATGGGAAAAATCTATGAAAAGAACTTACTTGAATCCCCATGAGGCACGCCTTGCTTCAGCAGAAAATAACGCAGTCCGTCTGCCGAGTAGGACTTCGCTGCGTCGAAAGGATTAACGACGTTGCCCAAGCTCTTGGACATCTAAAGGCTTCTTTGAAAAGCAGCCTAAGAATGATATAACAAAACTCTAGCGTCGGATCTGGATCAGAACCCGCACCAGGCAGGGAACTACGACATGGCGCAACCGACACTCTTTGATGGAACGTAAAATCTATGACACCTTGGAGGACTAATCATTAATCACAGGCGTGTCGGAATGAGCAAGGCGCTAGCATTAAAAAATTTAAGCCGAAGGCCTTAGCAAAATAATCCTTTTTTACAAAGAATTCGTTATAACCGTTTATAATCCCGGAAACAACCCCTCGAAGCTTAAAGAAAAGGAAAAGAATAATGAACACCTAATTAAAACCAGCTTCTCTTCTTTCGTTGCCCAATTTTCTCCTCCTATATGCTTCTACTTTGATTGTTATATAGTCGCCTTTTCTGTTTTCCTTTGCTGCTGGTCGTGTTGTGTTCGGTTGTGTCTTTTGTTTGGATGAAATAAATGCAAATGTAGAAGGCAAGTCCACGCTGCGCAAAAACCTTGCGTAAATGGAGATACGAACACTGCGTATGGCAAAATACAGCGGAGCTGACGATGTGCGCAGGTCTGAGATTCGTGTTCCCGCCAGCCAAGCATTCCGCATCACTGCACCACTAGGGGCGGTGAAATGTTCATTGGTGGTTTACCGCAGGTCAAAGGCACATTGCATAGTCCAAATTCGCAATCAATCAGACTCTGCGATATCCTATAGAAGTAGGGTGCGCGCCGCACCCCAAGTAGGAATGGATTAATGTCGCTGAGGACTCCATATCTTTGCATCACATGTAGTTCGTCATCCAGATAAGCCGAAAGTCACGTCAGTGCTTTATTGTTTTATGTTTTAATTAGAGTGTATAAGACATACAAAAGATATATTAGATCCATCAAGGAATACCGTTAGTCAGCGTTCTGTCCTTTCAAATAGAGGGATGTTGAAGTGTTGGAAAAGGCACGAAATAGCTTTACCAGGAAGGTGATGCTGAGACTGAAGACGCCGGGTTTCTGTAGAATACCGGGCTCTCGACATAGGAATTCACGGTTGAACCTCACACCCTAGAGTCTCGGCAGAAGCGAAATATGGTTTTTAAAATACTTTCGGGTTATTAAAGGTTGAAGTAAGTAAATTTTGTCGCGCCATGAAGTCTAGAACTCGTGGAGAATTCAGAGAAAATTGGATATAAAACGTCTAAAAGTAAATAGAATTTGTGGAAATTCTTTCACTTACAGAGCCGGCTCGGGTTATATCTCGCTGAAGCGTGACGTACCCCTCACTCCGCAATCCTCTATTTTTAAGCGCATCACAGGGAGGTGGCTGTTATCATTTTCATGATCCTTTTCATGATGTTACTTGTTGCTGTTCTGTTCTGGCTGTGTTCGGTTTGTATTTTTCTTCATGACTATCCTATGCAGCGAATTGAGTAAACAATAAATGATACCGGTAAAGGATAGTGGATAAATGACGGCTTTATTGACCCCCTTCTGGGAGGCGCTACAAATTCTCTTAGTGCCGGATGTCACAGAGAATCACAATCCTACTATTATGCACCATTTTCTCATTATCTCGATCAATCCCTAAAGCAAAATGGGCACTTTTGAAGCCAAAGTTAAACACAATCGGTATCAAAACGTTCCAATAATGGATAAAGGAAGCGCTAATCCATCCTCATTGAGGATGCGCCATGCATTGCGCTATAATGTAATCTTGTGGACGCAGCCTGAATTCGTATTTGACCCATATAACAACTTGCGGAGAACAAACCGATGTTCTATCCCTCCCATGCGAGCCTGGAACCAACTCACCGACCCGGAAGGATGTACGACTTGATTAGTCTGAAGATACTCGAACTAAGAACCCTTCGGTTCGAGGTTCTTAGTTCGAGTATCTTTCTATATCTATAGGGGATTCGGAGTGCAAGTGACTTCTCCTCCGTCTGCGCTAAAGCGCCCTGATACGTCTTATGCAAACTTAAGGGCTATTGCACAAAATCGGAATGTTGGAAAACATGGTTAAAGCAGCGGGTAGCAGCGTCTTCCATATGTCACTGCCCATGTGTCTCGTCGGAAGGTTTTAGGGGTAAAACATGAGAAAACGTTTCCAGAAGTTTAATAGTTTACGGCAGGCAAGGGCTAGAAAGCAAGCAGCAAATAGGACAAATAGACTGCGCCTTACGTCTATGGAAAATCGCCCTACAATAAATTTTTAGAAAATAAGCAAAAACCACTTATTGTTAATGCACGAACCTTCACGCCGTCAATCAACCAGTGACCATGAACGAACAACTTCTCCGGCAAAGGAAGCTCCAGTGCTATCAGAAAAGCCGGCCAGTAGAAAGCGTGGAATCTGAAAAGTCAACACACATTCAATTTGATCCGCGATTTAGCCTCAGGGCCTGTTCATACTGCGACGGGAGCGGCAGAAGCGATCGGTCGGCCAAGCAAATCATAATCATACGTATCGATTTTTGCTGGGCGATCGCTCGACAAAAATTGATATGTATAATTTATCCGGCCGACCAATCGTTAAGCATGGATAGGCCGATACTTCCTTCCTATAGTGAAGCAAGAAGATTGCCTTTGCCCTACAGACGAAGTATATTCTGACGAAACTTCTCTAAGAAGCATAGCATCGTAATAACAAAAGAAAATGAATGGATTCCTAACTTCAGTATATCCTTTCCAAGAATTTGCCATGTGGGCGGCCACGACTTCAGCGTCTCTGGATAGCCAACGGCAGAGAGGTAGTTCATCAAAGCATCCATCCAAACGTAAACCTTAAGTTGACAACAAATTGTACAAACTATTGAGCTTATAAACCGAACTACTGTAAGAGATTGAAGTGTTTAAAGACAACAGACTTTATTGTGCCTTTGCTTTACTCCACCAAACGTCTTGTTCAAGGAAAATTTGGCATAACTGTCTTTGAAATTTTTAGTTCAGCTACCCGAATGAATAACCATAATCATACTCTATAATAGCGCGCTAAGCAATGAGTCATACTATCGATCAGCGCCGCAGAAAGTAGTCAGAAAATAGGGGGAAATTTGGGGGGGGGATAGGGGAAAATGGAGGAAAATTAAGACACGAAAATAGTGAAAAATACCGAGACGTTTTCTCCGTGCCTAGGAACTTCCGCCCTGGTGCAATCGAAGTCGCTGATCACGAATCTGAAGTTCGTTTTGGAAGTATTGATCGCCATCAATCGATATTGATCAAACTATCGATTTTTTGTGGATATCGTCCAGGAGGTACGAAACTTTAGTCCTGCGGGTAGTTGAGGTCGCTCAACACGAATCTGAAGTTAGTTTTTGTAGTATCGATCACCGTCAATCGATACTGATCAAATTATGGGAGCGAAAATAGTGGAAAATACCCAGACGTCTACGTGCCAGCGGATTCAGAAAGCGTGCGGAATACGTCGCATGACGTGCCTGGGACTCAGAAGACGTGCCAAAGACGTCGCTCAACGTGCTTGGGGATTCAGGTAGACGTACCGAAGACGTCGTCCAATGTGCCTGGAGATTCAGAAGGCGCGTCGAAGACGTCGTTCGCTAAGGGAGCATCATTGAGGAGGACCAATACCAGTAATGGGGGTCCGTTTCACTAAGGGAGGACCAGTAGTGGGGAACCAATAGCTCGCCCTACCATACTATACACTGTAGGTACTGCGAGCCTTTTGTACTCCTAGGTAGGGAAGAAAGCTGTACAAGTAGAGCAGCTAGCTCGATGTGATTGTCCTTAGCTTAGTGATACTGCAACATCGCGCGAACCGCACAAGTGAGAGGCACGCCGATAGCCGTGACGGGGCACTTGTATTAAATAATTGAGTAAACTTTTTACTTTTAGAGGAACTAATGAAATAAATGCCGTTTTGAAGGGCAGCAAGGCAGCAATCATTTAGCGTATTAAAAAGGGATCGCGCCATGCACTCGAAAAGCTCGTCGCTATTTTTATTTAATTGATAGTGTATATATTGTGCTACTTATATGAAGCATCAGAGTAGGGGTATGTGTGTTC
Source organism: Heligmosomoides polygyrus polygyrus (assembly GCA_947396885.1). Taxonomy (NCBI): domain Eukaryota; kingdom Metazoa; phylum Nematoda; class Chromadorea; order Rhabditida; family Heligmosomidae; genus Heligmosomoides; species Heligmosomoides polygyrus. The sequence continues at coordinate 79,628,887 of OX377203.1, read as the reverse complement.
TTTACAATTGTTTTGTTGTATCGCTTACAACTGTTAAATTTCATTCAAGCGGAAATTTCGCTATCAATCGAATAAAAATCGCGACGCCTTGGATGGGGCACGACGCCATCTCTTTTTTGGCACTAAAAATGGCATTCTTCCTGCTCTTTGAAACAAATTTTAAAGCATTATTTTTCTTCCATAGAAATGGAAACTTGATAAAATTTCGAACAATATGTTCATTTACTGGGAAGGTAAATTAAAATTTTAAAGAAATCCTACTGAAATTTTCAAAGAAGAAAAGATTGCTCTAAACATCTTGGAGAGTCTAGTTTATCCTGCTAGTCATTTCCTTCTGGAAGAGTTCGCTTTGATTTCAAAAATCTTAGGCTAGCTAAGAAGAGTGTCCAATTTGATTTGAAAAGTGTGCAGTTCGACGTGAAAGTGGCATACATGCTATCTTCGTGTCAAATTGGACACTCCTTTAAACCAGTTTGACGCTTCTGAAATCAAAATGAACTCTTTCAATTCAAAAAAGTTTCTTACACATTAAGCCAGAGGCTATCCAAGACTATTAGAATAATTTTTGCTCAAGGAAAATTGGTACAACTTTCTTTCAATTCTTTTAGTCCACCTGCCCAAGTGTCCAATTTGAAGTGAAAATGGTAAGAAATCACCTACAGTCTGCGTGTCATCTCCTGGTACTGGAATCCCCCATGGAAGTCTCGAACGGCTTCGCGATACCGACAGATCTCCGTCGTATTCGAGAAATTGTAAAGCTTGTGGGAGGTACAGCTTCGGATAGATGACGTCTGTAGCAGTGTTCTATTGATTCATATTATTCATTGACCTGTCGAGCTAGTATTTCTGTAATGCCCTATGGATGGGAAAGGGAAAAATGGAGAAGATACGAAAGAGAAGAATACTCTAAATCACAGTCTCGCCAAGGTGTGTATATTAGGTATCATGGAATAGGAACTGTGATAAGAACAGACCTGACTTTGTTAGCCACTGTCTCACTTTCACTTTCAGTGGCGATAGTCGAAACATGTAGTTCTGCTCTTCGACAAATTCAACAGGATGGTTACTGCCTTTCACTACCTAAACACCTTGAAATGTTTTCTTCGCAATCAATTCAGACCAGCTCAAGCAATTGAGCAACAGAACACTCGAAGATGCTCGCTTTTCACTTCCAAATCTTCTGGAAATTTCAACCTTGAAGATGCATCTGAAGCGGCAGACCTACAGCAATACAATGGCTAGATTCATCAACCGCTAACGGCCGTCTAACGGTGAAAATACCGCGAAACCCCCAAATATGAGATCCATCAGCAGCTTGGTTGGTATTTTCACCGCTAGACGGCGGTAAGCGGTTTATGAATCTGGCCCCAAGATTTGAAGGCATTCACGGAAGCTGGAGGCCATCGTAAACATGCCGTGACATTGCGGAAGGTTCAGGAGTCGAAAAAGCTGCTGTCACAGATGGTTTGAAACGCCTCGGAAAGGAGAAAAACTCCAAAAGTGGGTCCCCACAATTTATGTGATCGCCAGAAATTGTCGCGTCTCGAAATCTATTTTTCTCTGCTTCTCCGGAATCAGAATGACCCGTTTTCGAATCGAGTCGTCCGTCACATGTGATGGGAAGTCGGTTCTGTGTGATATCCGAAGACGATAGGGGCAGTGGGTTGATGTCGAAGAACCCCCAAGCACTTCTCAAAGCCGAAATCCCACCAGAAGAAGAAGATGGTAACAGTGTGGTGGTCGGCGGCTGGCGTGATTCACTACAAGTTTCTGGAACGAGGCCGAACCATCCCAGCAGACTCCTACTGTGAATAAATCGACGAGATGTACCGAAAAGTGTGTGAGCTACTGTCGGCACTGGTCAACAGAAGCCCCATTCTTCTGCACGACAACGCCCACCAACACGTTTAGCAATGCGAAAATTAAACGAACTAGAAAAACTGAATTTCTGCCTCGTCTGCCATCTCCACCAGACCCTGCGCCAACCGACTACCACCTTTTTAAGCACTTTCAGAACTTCCTCGCTGGTAGAACCTTCGCAAACCGGTATCATGCAATAACCGACTTTCAGGAGTTTGTCGCATCTCGACCATCAGCCATTTCTCTGATGGAACTAACCAACAAGCATCGCGTTGGAAAAGGTGTGCTGATTGGAATGATGCTTATTTCGAATGAATCCGGTGAGTGTGAAAAAAGTTATGCTCGTTTGAACTGGACCAGTAAAAACCGCCAGACCTTTCCGGCCAACCTAATACCTACTACTACCTGAATGGTTCCCTATCAAGAAAGGATACACTTGAAATATCCAGCTTAAGGCCCTTTGTAGACCAAATGACGTCCTTAGATCGATGAACAAGCTTAGTTTGAGCCAAGAAAGCAACGAAAACTAACCTTCCCACTGGGTGTGTCCTGAATTTCGTTGTCAGTGAAGAAACATTCGTCCGTAGCACTGTACCAACCCGAGTAGACATCCTTGTAGATGAAATCTCGATCATATAGTCGTTTCTAAACAGCATATTGAGACATATTTCGAATAGAAAGGAACTGTGCTCTCACCCAAACATGCTCCACGCATCGCTTATGTCGTACTTCAGAAGTACGGATGAAGTCCGTGTTTTGGATACCGAACTTTTTGAAGAGCTCACGAAAAGTGCCGGAGGTTTCGTCACAGAACACTTGAGGGTCCTTGTTCGCTTTCTCAGAGGCACGAAGAATCTTGGGGTGGGAAATGTATGAGAAACGAGGCAACTGTGAGCGGAAGGCGACCTGCGAAAGACCCCTATACCTTAATTCCGTGCTCGTCCGTACCCGTTATCAAGATGTGAAGGCCTTCTGGATCTTTCATCTTCATCCATCGGTTAGCAGCATCGGATAGCACGGCCGTGTACAAGTGACCCAGATGGGGAGCTGAAGAGATTCATTTTTAAATGTATGAAGCACAATCTTGACTATTAGAGATAGTCAAATTATCAATACTAACACATTCGCGACGACGTCCACTCATTTGAATGGACGGAGGAGTTTTGGGAATAACTTTCTTTATTGATTGATGTTTTTGCTCAATTTTCTTCTCAAATTATAGGGACAAATCAATGTTGGGTTTCAGGCAGAAAAATAATTGGCTTTGTCATAACTATAAGAGAAGAACTTTTCCCATTACTGAAACACAGCAAGCGCACATACTTCTAGACCAGAATTAATGCATAAACTTCAGATGAAACATGAATTGAACACCTAAATGAAACAACCTATGCTCTGAGTGATCATGACAATAAGCAAACATTCAACAAGAAAACTTCCCATCGTTGGAGCATCTCAAACACACATATTTTTCGTAACTGGAGCAGCACGTATGGATTCTCCCTTCTTCTTGGCAATATCTCTTACCAGGCTACTGCTCAGTTTTTTAACCTGTTCAGTTCTTCTGGACTTTTCTTGAGTAGGCAATAACGTTTTTTGTTTCTTTCCGCGGGTGTCCACAGAAATGAGTGGACACACGCGCACGCCAAAAAAGCAGGCGGCCATCGCGCGTACTGGGCGCGAAAACGCTCTCGTCGTGAATGTGCTAATGTTCAGCGCATTTATAAGGGGTAACAAACGCAAGATCAAGTCGTCGTCTCTTTTGTAACTCCCGCCACAATAAAAAGAAACTCGAGTTGAACTCCAGTATAAGTCCTATTACAGTCCTTGAAATGCGGCTAACACTTCTGCTTCGTTCGCGCCCTTCCCAGAAAAAAAGGAGTAAGCGAGGTGTCCACGAGCCCAAGACCTCATTACTATTCCACAGTCTTGTTTGAAGAAAAATAACACAATTTACTTACAAAAAAAACTGCGAAGAACGCACCTGCATTGACGTAAAAAATGGGAGTGGTGATGTACGAATGTCTTCTCTTCGCTAACAGGAACAGTGGTTGTGGTGATCTCATCCAGCTACCAATATGCACTTTCCAAAAATGCACAGAAGGAAACAGCTTTCAGTAGCGAAAACCACAGAAAGTGAGTGCTGATATGGAAACACACATCTTCATGGGACGAGTTTATTGATCTCCTGCTTGAAAGCCAAGAATTTGTTTATTGTGGATGTTGGAGCCGACACAAAACAACAATCACGCACCAAAAGACAGACAATCACCAGTGGCATATCTCAGATGGAAGAATTTTGGTGCGAATAGGGTCCGGGAGGGGGAGGGGGGGGGGGGATCGGGGAGGTAATTTTGTGTTGTACGGAACTAGTTTTATGCAGCACTGATGTATTTTACACCTATGGTGAAATGAGCTAGGCCATTTTTGATGTAATTGGACATGCATGTGTCTTCCTACCAAGGCGAATATCCACAGAGCACAAGGTGACCGCCGTAAGCCTATTTCCGCCTTAATTTAAATATGAATTTCGCAGCATGCTTCTTAAAGGTGATATATTCAATTTAATGACCAGAATAAGGAACACTATTACAACTGGAACGACTCGGACCTGACCAACGTTTCATCTGATGTAGTTGTAAGCTTTACATCAGCACTTCGTCTGTGAGAGGAAGTGGAAATGAAGGGTTTGGTTAAGCCTTCAAGCATTTAATACGCCATTGGAGGTCGAATCTTTTGATTCTACTTTCCAAAAAAGGCAGACCAAGTGATTTGTTTCTGACATAGGAGATAGGGTTTTCAGCATACTAAAGTTTATAGCAGAGAAGGTATAATTTCCGAGTAAGGCCATTTTGGATTGTTTCTAGAATAAGAATGCCCTTTTTCTTATATGGGCTGAAAACTGTGATGTTGCCCTGAAGAATATGTGCAATTTATGAGACTTAAGTATGTACAATTCAAGGGATCTAAGCAAAATGTTCTGATTTTTAGCATGAAACACCTTGAAGATGTTCAAGAACAATAGAGTTCCTACAGACATTTAAGATGAGCTGTCCGTTAAAGCGTTAGCGTAAATCGGCTGGGGTGCCACGCAGAATTGGTTTCATAGAGCCAAAAAGCATGAACAAACATTAAGCGGAAACCTATAACCAGTACCTACGATAACGGACAAAGGTCAGCGTTACGCAATACCTTTGAGGGATGCGCCATGCACTCTACTTCTGTATGATGTGGAGTATGAAGGCGTATTTGGCCACACAATGACTTGCGGTGAACAGCTGATGAACAATTCAGCGCTTTCTTCTTCACAGACAAGTCTGGTACCAATTCACCGGCCTCAGAGGGACACAAGGCTTGTTTGACCTGGGCGGGAAATTTGAACGAGGAATCTGGTATCGGGAGCATACGACATCCGGCACTTCCTAATACAGAATAATGGTATCGAAGCACTTCATTATAAATCGAAGTGAGAAAGAGGCAAACAGGATACGGGATCACAGGATGAATGTGGAGGAAGAAGACAAGCTCCCCACACTACATGATGACTGAGAGTCTAGTAGAGCATACGAGAAAACAACATTCGACCCTTAAGCACCGTCCAGGAACATCAGAGTTTGCCGCTAGTTCGCATCTTCCACTTTCTACTACTGTTTCACCGAGAACTTCCGAGTTCATGTTCGATTCGATCACGCAGTAGCTTATCCGATTGCAGCGGATGATTCAAGCGCTAGGCGAGGGTTGAGATCGTAGCTGTTGATGTCTAGCAGATTCCGTCATGAGTACGGACGAAGACCAGTGACATCACATTAGAGGAGTGACCTGAATTCATAAGAAGTTGAGGGAACACTTAGTGAAAGGGAGCAACTTTCCACCAGGGTTGAACTCGATAGTTGAAGTAAGGTGCTGGCGCCCTACCAGCTTGATATTCGGTGCAATCCCAATGAGGGGGTCTATGTTATAACGGGATGTGAGTTCTACACCTCGTCTTCCAGTCGTGTCCACCCCCAGCCTACCCACTGACCCACTGATATGGCATTCATTAGCATCAGGTTTTGATGGTGTTTTTACGGTTATAGGGCGGTAAGCGGTTGATGAATCTGGCCCCAGATCTCCTATATGCAACTCTGTGCCCAAGAGTTGAAAAGGAGCTGGCAGCTGAATGTGGACTGTTGAGCACCTAACATCTTCTTATTTTGTAAGGAAGGGAATCGGGAGCTGATGCAGAACATACTGGTCATGCTCTAACACATTTGGTTAAGCCTGAACCGGCTGATAGAGAGGCTATATGCTGTTACAGGATGTTTTGTTGCGATCAAAACTCTTGCGCCAGGCGGGACTCGAACCCGCATCTTCTGCTTTCCGGGCAGCGATGTTCGCCTTACACGTGTAAGGCGAACATCGCTGCCCGGAAAGCAGAAGATGCGGGTTCGAGTCCCGCCTGGCGCAAGAGTTTTGATCGCAACAAAACATCCTGTAACAGCATACTGGTCATGTTTTGCCGAGCATTTTCTTCGGCCAATAAATTTTAGCTCAGTTGTTTACACGGGGGAGGTTCTCAAAACAGTGCATCAACAGTCTCCATGCTTGCAGTTTTGAGGAAAGACATTACCTTACTTCTGAAGAAGATCCGCAGACGTGGCGACCCCGCAGCGATTGCTGTGGCGGTAACGGTTTGAAAACATGGCACCCTAGTAAGAACGTCTTACGACGTGCAAATTTCAAGTCGTCAGTGATGTTACCTCGGTGTAGTCTACGTCACCCCGATAGAACGCTACTGGCGACTTGTAGTTTGCATGTGAAGGCATGTATTAGACGTGCATTACACTAGGGAAACACCACTAACGCTATAGGCTTGAGCCTATCGGCAGCGCGTCAGGATGTACACCCGTCCCCTGCTGGGGCGTGGCGTCAGGAGGTACATCTGCTGTGGAACGGAAAATTTTGTTTTGCATGTCAAAGGTTTCGTAAGGCAGCCTTTAGACTCTTGGCGAAGCCTAGGGGGTTGGGGTGGGTGAGCAAGGGGGGTGGGAGGAAGATCGCATGCCTCTCGGCGAGGAGCGCGGTCATATTTCGTACATCCCGACCGTCTACCTAGGTGTCTAAACGGATTCACCCGATATAACACCACCCCTACCTTGGAGACGTTCTTACCTCAAGGATATGAAACCTTTCGTAGATTCCAAGATCATAAACAACTCACTATTTCACTGACACTAATCCAAGCAAGAGTGTATCCTTAAGGACTGATGAAGGTCGCTGTAGTCCTGATTACTAACTTGATCGTATGACGGGCGAACATGTGAACTGAAAGAGGACTGATGAAGATAAAATGAAAAAGAACCGTTCAAGAAAATCAAATGAAAATGAACACTAGTAGTTCTCATACCCAACAAAAGGAATGGTAGAAGCAGGCAAAACACAAGACGATCAGCACAGAGACCGAGATTATCCGACTAAGTTTAAATTGGCGAAGGTCGCGTTAAGATTACACTGAATCAGAGCTTAAATAGGATCAGAAAGGTCAGATTAAGAGGAGAGTGTAACTTTAAATCCAGATTTAGGCGTCATGGTTGCGGCTGCAGAAAACACCTCCTACCGTATCACTTGAATTGTCCTCATACCTACCAACAAGGGTAAGGAATAATGGCAAGGAAACTAACTTATTACAACCAATTCTTTAAATAGGTAGTGGTGAAGCACAGGTCATAGAAAAGTTCGGCACTATTGTACTTTCGCGACCCCGGAAGTCGAAAAAAATTTCGCCCAAGCAGCGCCAAAGAGGACTATCTGAAATGATGATCATGAATATGACATCCTCTTTCATATTGTATCCACTCTCAAATCTTCAGGCGATTACGGTAGATTACGGTAGGCATGGGGGAGTAGGGCCGTCTAGTAGATTGGACTTCGATCCTTCCACTTTCAAGTGGAAGTTAGGGCACAAAACTAACTATTAGGGTGTCCCATAATTTTCTGGGCTATTTGAACCATAAGTGTTTGGCGCGTTATAACTTCTTTATACAAAATCTAACCGGGATGTTCTCTTGGCATAAGAAGGCGATTCGAATATGTTTCGCAATAGCATATCGATTACCTCTATCGGCCTGCTGCCCGCACTTTGGCAATTTCTCAAAAATGAAGCAGAAATCGACGTATCGCGACTCGTTGCTTTGTTAGGTCCTGACGTCTACAGCAAGTTCACGTACGAAAATTGGCCCAATCGTTTCCGGAAGGGAATGTACAGCATTACGGACAAGAAGTATACTGGAAGAGCGACCGGACCGAATGAACGACGAGTGCCTGCAGCAGTCAGGAGGCAACCTGCCAGAAGCGTAAGGACGATATCGAAGGCTATCAGTACTCCACGTGGCACTATTCATCGTTCCTGAAACAAAGCGGAAGAAGATCAGTCTTGCCAGGATGGATCCCGCATGCTCTCACTCGGTCTCAGAGGCGAGAGTGAATGGTCACCTGTCAGAATAATCTCAACCGCGCAAGAATGACTGCGGTGTTGAGCACGATTGTGGCACAGGACGAGAAGTGGTGCATGTACGATAACACCACACGGGTGATCGAATGGCTTCTGAAGCATGCAAGACCAGAACGAATTCCGAAGCCGTCCCCACATGGGAAGAATCTTGCTTTCATTTTGGTTCACGAGTCGGGAAGTTCTGCACTACTCGCTTTTGCCGGATGGGCAGGCGATTACAGCAAACTTGTACATTGAAGATATGCTGGAGACGAAACGTAAGCTGCTTGAGAAGTACCCGAGATTCGGTACTATTCGGTGTTAGTAGATAATGCACGACCGCATCGAGCGAAACGAACGCAGGAGACGGTAGGGAAGGAGCCTATTTAAATTGCGGCACATCCTTCGTATTCACCAGATATCAGCCGTTGTGGCTATGCTGCATTTAGAGGTCTTGCTCCTTTTTTCCATGAACAAACGATGCTCGTAACGTCAAGAGGTTCAGTGCGCAATCGACGAATGGATCGGCAGCAGGCCAGCTTCTTTCTGATAGAATGCAATCAACTCTCTGCCCAATCGTTGGAGAAAGGATGTGGCCACAGATGGAGAATATATCGATTGACTACCCTTGATCATTATCTTGCTGTAATAACTTTTAATAAAGATGGTATGATAGCCCAGAAAATTATGGGACACCCTAATAATTCCCATGGCAAAGTGTTAGCGAAATAGGTGGTCGTGACCTCGACAGCATTATTCACACGTACCTACCGTAGCCCAAATTTTAGAAAACGGCTGAATGATGAAAACGATGAAGGACAACATTACTCCATCCCTTTTGGGATGCGCCACGCATTCTACTTCCACGGGATGTCGTGGAAACGATTTGAATGCGTATGCTTGGCCTATAGAATGACTTGCGGTTTCCGGCCGACAATTAAGTCGGCGCTTTATCCTTCCCAGGTAGGTCTGGTACCAATTCACCGCCCCATAAGGATGGCCTGGTTGGCCTGGGCAAGAAGTCAGAACCAGAGTCCTGGTATCGGATGTATGCAATAGCCCGGTACTTATTCCGACTGCGCTACACGCGCCAATTGATAAAAAAAAACAACGAAATCGATAAATAATAAATAGTAAATACATTTCTGGTACATGTCGCGAAGGTGAGCAGCAATTGGTAGGCGGTAGTACGCCAGTCAATAATAACCAAGTAGAGCACAATGAACATATTCCAGCTGATCAGGGTGCTGACTGTACACGCCCTCTCTCAATGGCACGCTCATTCAATGCTGTCTGATTGGATGGGGTGTCTCCATTTCCCACTGCTTCGCGACATATACCATGAATTTTTAAGTAGAATTTGTTGGCATATTCTTGGATAAGGTGCATGGCTCGTATTCTGGCGGTAGAAGTGCAGTGAGAGCGCGAAGGTTTTTGTTACATAGCTGATAACCACAAAGCAATCAACGACTTCTTGCCTTGTAATCGTAATTGATAAAGCATTCAGTATGTTCTGTGGTATTTTTGACTCCATGTTTGGTCAGCTAAAGTCGCAATAAATTCATCCGGTCTGAGTCCGAACCAACCATGGCTCAACGACAGACAGCTCGGTGTCGTCAGATGAGTCAGACTCGTATACGGTACCCTATGCATTAGCATATCATCTTGTCGGCTCAACTGACGAATCATTTGCAACAAAACAAAAGCGCATTTCGCTCGCGCCATGACTCGGCCTCGTGACACGCCGACGGCGCTCAATTCCACCCTCACTTTTTTCGCATCTACTTTTCTAAACTGATGCTGCTGCTTGTGCTGCTTGTTCTCATCATGAAGAACAACTACTTTTGCGCCCAAACTGCTTGAGTTTTTCGCGGTTTCCTAATTGCATATTCGGCTCGTTGATTTTCTAATTTCATAGGGCAGTACATAACGCTTCAGTGTGGATGAGAGAAGAACCGTTGAAAAAACTATCCATCTTACTGAACTCTTCGCAATTCCGTTGGAAAATGTGCCTATTTTCGCATATACATATAATGTCGTTTATTTAAAATTCAAAGTGGGTTTATTTATTTCAACAACAAACATTAATGAACGATATATTTCCACAGAATAGTGAAACCACTTGCTTATGTGTGGTGGATTTGCTCTCTTTGGAGAAAAATTTCAGCACAAATCGTGCAAACAGAATCCTACTTCTACATACCATCTTCACTTTAAATTGGACACTTTAGAAATGAAAACGACGTTTTGCAAACCAAATCAGTCTTGACTACAGTTCAAATGGACATTGTCTAACCAAGTTAAAATTATTTTTTTAGAGTTTTTTTTTTTGTTAAAAATTCACCTTTGCGGAGTGGCCTAAGAGAAAATAATTGCAATGTTTAAAGGAACAAAAGTTCTTATAGAATTCGTATTCGTTTAACTGAAACAATGCCTTAGGTGCACTCTGAACTGCTACGACAGAAATAAGTGTTCGTGCGAAAATTTTGTGTCGCGCACTCTCCATAACATTTCTGATTTGATTCGATTTAATTTCGAAGATAAAAACACATGAAAAATTATGGATTAATAGCTAAGAAAATTGCGACAAGTGATAAGAGGGGAGTGTAGAATGTCAATGAGTATTTGATTGGATGTGTAAATGCTGAACGTTATTAAGTTGAGAATTGTGGTGTATTTCTTCCGTTGTAATTGCTTCAACTGTTTCTAAATTTACGCTTACGTAAGCGCTAATTACACTACTAATCCAGTAGAGAAAGCATTGTATACATCGAGTGTGCGGCGCATTCTTTCCATGCAACACATCAGCAAATTTAGTGATCTCCGGCATTCTGGATAACCTAAAAATGTCGTCTGAGATCCAATGATGAGTGCCTATCCAAACAATCCAATTATTGTTCTTCAAACCATTTAGGCGCTTGGTAGCGAAGTTGGAGGAGGTGCCAGCTGTCATATGCATCCGGTTCAAGGTTCCTGGTTCGAATTTCCTGCACTGGCCTACCGAGCCTTCCATCCTCTAACTGCTACAAGGCTTGTCTGGGTAGGACAAAACGCTGACTTGTGGAATAGCTAGTCATCGCAAGCCATTGTATTGGCTAAATACGCATTCAAATTGCTGGACATCTCGTGAAAGTACGAGCGCATTGCTCATTCCAAAAGGTCCGAAAAACTTCGTATTTTATGTTTTATACCTTAATTCTGAGACTCTCTGCAAATACAGATTTTTAATAAAACATTTCTTAAAAAGGTAATTCTTGGTTTGGCTAGAAATTGCCTCATTAAACGTTGGACGTTTGTGTTGGTTTGCAAAATGCCCTTTTATTTCTGATGGTGATAGGAGTTAAATTAAAAAGTATCCAATTTCAAGTAGAAAGTGGTAGCTGCAAAACTTCTGTAAACTTCAGATGGAGACGTGCATCGAGTGAACTCAGGTGATGTATCGTAGATGATTTGAGTGCTCCTAGAAATCAAATTCTAAAGACGTGGCACTGATGTTGTGCACCGTTCATATTCAGTAGACGTTTTAAAAGAAAAATTATAAAAAATTGATGTATGTAGGCCGCTTTCCATTTTCATTCTGAACCATACTCCTCCTATTTTGAACTGTTCACTTTACATTTTGAAGTGAAATTGGTATATACAATTTTTACGTCAAATTGGACACTTTCAAATCAAATTGGACAAACGATAAGACCTATGCAAGCCTAAGACCTTTGAAGTCAAAGCGACCTCTTCCAAGTTAAAATCAGCTTCTTCTGCATTGAACTAGAAACATCATAAAAGACTAGAATGATTACCTGTTCAAGGAAAATTTCAGTAGAAGGTTCTTTGATTCTTTGAAGTTTTAGTCCACCTACCCAATAAATGTACACGTTGTTTAAAAGTTTACAAAAAAAATATTTTTCAAGTAAAAAAAGTGTTTCAAAGCGCGGTTTAAAGAACAGAAAGCCATGCCATCATCTAAGACGTCGCGTTTGTTATTCGATTGATAGCAAATTTCTGCTATCAATCGAACAAAAATTGCGGCGTCTTAGATAAAGGCATGACATAGAGTTTAACACCTATTAACGGTACAACAAAAATAACTGTAAAGAACACACATACATTCACTTTGGCACTTTGATGACTCGTGTAGGTGACTTTTACGCTAATCATCAAGCAAAAGTTGCAACAAACTTTTTGAGTGCATGGCGCGATCTGTTCTTTTAATACATGAATAATCGCTGTTTTGTTGCGTTTTAAAATAAAATTTAATTAATTAATTTTTCTTTGAAAATTAAAATTTTGTAAAATGCTTACACTCCCTCATGCAGCTGAACTAAAAAATTTCAAAAAAGTTATACAAATTTCCCTTCGAAAAAAATCATTCTGACCCACTTACTAAGCCTGTAGTTTAACCTTCCCGAAAGTCGTTTCGATTTAGAAGAAAATTTTTAGGCCAGCTTACAATTAGAATAGTGTTTAATTTGACGTGAAAATTGTCCAACTTGATTTGAAAAAGGTCCAATTTGATTTGGAAAGTGTCCAATTCACCGTGAAAATGGTTTATGTATTGCCTGTGATTGAAGCCTCACCCCAACTAGTAGCTAGTAGCCTATTCATCAGTGGAGAATAGTACAGTTATGCTCGAATGATCAGTTCGAATAGCATTCGGATGACTCTCAGTCGAGTTTGAACATTCAAAAATTCAAAAATTGAGTGTTTTCGAATGCATTCGAATTCTAACATTCCATTTTTTTGAATATACTCGAATTCGAACGTTCGAAAAAATTTCGGGGGACACAACCATATGATATAGTGTGCTTTCTGAGCAGATCCTTCAGATGCCGTAGGAATTCTCTCGATTTCTGTCCGAAAGCCGAAAACGTGTCTCAGTTTCCAATCGCGTAGGCCGGTCGAGGTGCTGAAGTGGTAAGCGGAGGAGATGTGTCGCGTCTCCTTCGACCCCTCTGATAACGAGTGACAATCACTTCCGGTGGTGATCAACTTCGTTATCGCCACGACTCCCTCCGCTTCGTCAACGATCTCTGTCCGCGTCGAATTCACGCCGACCACCCACGCATGGACTCGCCAGAACACTCACCGACCTCCGTGATGACGGGGTTCACCGAAACCGTTCAGCGGTACGTTTCTCCTCGATCACAAGCCTTTCTAATTCTTGTTCTGCAACGCTGTGCCGTGCTTCAGGAAAATGCCACCGCCGCTGCCTCCACGTCTTTTCTGCTCCGGACGGTCCGACTGCCACTGCAAACCGTCTTCTTCGGCGGATTTCCCTTCGCAAGCAGTTCGTTCGTTCGCAACAGTCACACCAAGGTCTATTTGGTTCTGCACTGAAATAGACGTTTTTAAGGAAACGATGAGGTACGCCGGCAAGGTCAATCTATTTCCGAATGGATTAGAACCGCCGCCCAATGACTTTGATGCGAACTCGGTCGGATTTGTCGACATTGAGGAGCTGAGAGCTCTGGAAGAATCGGTTAGTCTAGCCTGGAGCATTAAAAACTCAACATAACGAATTAGTAATATTTTGGGCCCGAACACTTGCAATTACTGAAAAATTTGGCCAAAAACTGAAAAATATTTATGCCATTTTCACGCCAAACTGGACACTTTTCTGACTGGGCTTTACGCCTCTGACCCTTTGCACACGTAACATCTCACAAATCAAAACGAGAATCTTTCGGAGTAACCTAAAAATCTTCAATAACGGTTAGAATAATCTTTTGTTCCAGGAAAACTTAGTAGCACTTGGCTTAAGGTTTTCTAAAATTCGCTTAATTCGCTCTAAAAAGTGAACATGCTGCTTTGAACTTTACTGAGATTTTAATTTTTTTTTGTGAAAAAATAGCCTGTTTTAAAAGGCAGGAGGGACCATTTTTAGTGCGATTGCGCCATGCCCTCCTGTAAGAAGCCGCGAGATTTATTTGATTAATAGTAAAAATTCTGTTTGCGCGTAGTTATACACTTATCAACAACACAACAAAAACAAGTTTAGAGGACAAATAAATCTTCATTTTGCTGCGTCAAGTAGGCAGAAATTGCACAATCAAACAAGCAATTGAAAATCACAACGAGCTCGACGAGTACATGGCGCGATCTCTTTTTGAAGAATAAAACTTTCTGTCTCGCTGCACTTTTAAATAAACATTATTTTTGTTAAAAAACAACTTTTATAAAATATCAACAAAGAGAAGAAAAAAGGGATTGCACCACGCCCTACTCCAAAACGTCGCAACTTTCATTGAGTTGATAGAAAAAGTCCGTTTGCGTGTAGTTACACATTTATCAATGATACTACAAAAACATTTCTAGAGGACACATCTGTCTTCAGAAAAGTGTTTTCACTTTGTTGCGCACTTGAATTGAAAAGTTTCGCTGGATTTTGCGGGATGTCAGGGAGACACTAGGACGCCCACCAAGGTGTTAGTCCTGAATGACGATATGACGCTCATCGTCTCACTCGAGCGAGGAAGATCCACTGGAGCACTCTGGCACGCGGCAGGGGTGAATGCGAAAGTTGTAGGCGTCATTAAGGCAACTCGAGGAGAACGGAACGACCGGTGGTACTTCAGGGATGGTACATGTCGGGAAGATGGGCAGCAGTGAGCGTTTGGAGCGGTCAGATCGCATGAAATTGGGGTGCCATTCAAGGAAGGCTTGTATGGTCAACATTCTGATTGGCTGGTATGATGTATTTGCCTGCCGATGCTTTGCTTGGTTAAGATTGGCAAGCGCGCCACCACCTCCCAATGCTGCCATTATTCGCGACATGAACCGTTTTCAATTTTTCGATCTACGCAAAAGACAGTCATACGCTGACATACTGCGGCATCGTAACCAGGACTTTAATGATGGACCGAAACCGGTGCGTAAGACGCGTTCGCGTTCCTTATCTATGTTCTTGCTGTCGTCAGTGCCTACATCTGAGCACGAGACTTCTTCGTACCCCAAGGAGCGAATAGTCAGCGTCGCGTTCAGGCACATAATGGCTGGTGCTGCCTCATCGCTTTTTCCGCGCTGGTCGTTTCGTCGAAGAAGAACTTGGAATGTTGTCAATTCGCGAACTGGGGATTAAGCGGGAAAACGAACGTTTCGAGAACTTCGTTCAGAACGATGGATGCTGGTGGTAAATGATATGGGGTTCGGTGGTGTAGTGGGAGAACGTGCTGCGAAAACTTCGTGTTCGTGCTCCTAGGAAGCCCAAACCTTCGTATGTATCTAAGCTTCCTATCAACTGTCTCCTTTGTTGTCGTGCCTTTTCCAGGCGAAGGGTAGTAGGTAAATTGGCAGCAGACTCGAACTTGAACGTTTGATGGTATTTACGATTTTCTCGTCAAACTGGATACTTTTGAAATCAAATTCAACACGCTTTCAAGCTAGATTAAGTCTTTAAAAACAAACTCTTCGAAATAGAAATGAGCTTTTCTCACATTAAGCTAGCAACTCTCCAAAAGGTAGAATAATTTCTTGTTCAAGAAAAAGTTTAATCTAACTTTCTTAGATGTTTTAACGCATCTACGCAATAAGTGAACGCGTTGTTTGAAATTTTATGGAATATTTATTTTTTGAAGAAAAATAATGGTTCAAATATCGTTTTAAAAAGCAGGAAGGCAACCAATTTGACTGTCAAAGAGAATGCGCCATGCTACCGTCCAAGAACAAGCGATTTTTATTCGATTGTTAGCAGCATTTCTGTTTGCGTGGAGTTTGACATCTGTTAACGATACAACAAAAACAACTGTAATGAGCACACATATCCTCACTTTGATAATTCATGTAAGTAGTATTTACAATATCAATCGAATAAAAGTTGCGGCGAAGTTTTTGAGTGCATGGCGCGATCCGATATTCTAACGCGCTATGTACTTATTTGGCGCATGTAGCGCAGCCGGAGGAGGCGCCGGCTGTCACCTGTATTACCACATCGGCTGGCCACCGCAAGTCATTGTATTGTAGGCCGAATACGCATTCAAATCGCCTCCACGACGTCACGTAGAAGTAGAATGCGTCGCGCATCCCAAAAAGGATTGTGTAACGCCCTCCTTTATCATTTATCCTTATGCTTATTTCTTTGCTGTGCTTCAATACAAATTTTATTTTATTGTTTTTTCTCTACAAACAAAAATTTCATAAAAGTATTGCACTTATTCGGACAGGTAAGCTGAAAAAATCTTCAGAGAAAGTTAGACTAAAACTCTTCTTAAACAAAAAATTATTCGAACCTTTTTGGAGGGTCTCTAGTGTAATGCAGAAAAAGCTCATTTCCATTTGGAAGAGTTCTCTTTGCTTTCAAAGGCCTTAGGCTAGCTGAGAAGAGTGTACAAATGAAATGTGTCCAATTCGACGTTAAAACGGCATGTGTAGTATATAGTGGCGAAATTGGTTGCTCAATTTAGCCAGTATCGTGTATAGTATGAAAACTGTAAACGGGGACTACGAGGGTATAGTTGGTCTACAACCTCAGAGAGATACGCACCCGTACTGTCTCCTAACCACCTACCTAGCCTTCAGAGAATGAAAGGCAGTGTCACATTTACAATGCTAATTGATTTCCAAGAAACTCGCCTACTCGTTAGTTTTCGTTGAAGTTCTATTCATCGTGCCAGCCTGTAAGCAGTGCTGTTTCAGGACTGCGTATCCGTGGTCTCCGTGCCTGTCCTGCCGCACTCAGTGCCGGTACAGCGAAAGCCGTTCGCCTCTCTACGTAGGTGGATTCCGCGTCGACGCCGAACGACGTCTCGCGGTTACGATAACCTGGCCTCCACCATCAAGCGCTCCTCGCAGGATCACTACCGGGAGATCTACCGCCCTCGAAAGCCATCCATGTTCGACGCTCCATCGGTGTCGTCCATCGCATTGCCGTATCCGTCGAAGAAGCCATCGCTTCGCCGAAAACTCCAGAAGTTCGTGTTCTGCGGTTCTCGGTAGTCGGGGCTATCGTCGTAGCATGCAACACTTTGCTTTTGTGCCTCAAGCACACACAGTCACTCAATCGATATCTATACTTTATGTGCATAATTCTTCTGTTTGTTTGAATGTTCTCCACTGGTCATAATTCCTGCATAATGTCACACTATAACCCTGTGATCTTCGGTTCGACTGTTAATCTCATGCGAATCAGCGGTAAATGTTCTGCATTTGTTGGCACTACTATGTAATATTACAGAAGATATCAGCGTCCTCCCTCAACAATGAGTTGTTTGTTTCAACTCCCAACGTTAGTCAAATAAATAGCTTAACAACAGAACAATGAATCAGCAGCGCAACAAAAACAAGTAAAACTATTCATTAATATAAAATAATAAACAAAACAGTAATTCACATGCTAAAATTTTATGAGCGACAATAACCCTTGAAATTTCTATGCAGTTACAACCGGAATTTCACCTGTATCACCTGTCGTCCCGTTGATCATCGACTTGCTCGAGCGGGCGCCAGCAGCGTCTCCATTCGTCCCTGTCGCGTGCCAGAATGCTCCAATGGATCCTCCTCGCTCGAGGGACACGAAGAGCGTCATATCGGTCGTTCAGGGCTTTCACGAAGAAGTCCGACCAACGCGTTGGTGGGCGTCCTGGTGTTCTTTTGACATCCCGCGGAATCCAATCTGTGACGGCTCTCGTCCAGCGGGTGTCTGCGAATCGCATTACGTGGCCGGCCCACCTAATTTTCGACGACTTGGCCCATGCGACAGCGTCTCTGATCTTCGAACGTCGGCGAAGCTCGGAACTCCGGAGGCCTTCTCTCACTTGCGTGCGTCGTGTCACTCCGAGCATCGTCCTCTCGATTCCACGCTGCGCAACGCTGATCGCGTGTTCTTCCTGCTTTCGTATAACCCAGGTCTCTGAGGCGTATGTTAGGGCTATCCTTATCCTTATCCTAACCGGAATTTAGTGTTTGAAAATTTATCTTGATAATGATACAGGGCGCTTGGAGCGCAGTCGGAGGAGGCGCCGGCTGTTGCCTGCACCCGATACCTGGTTCCTGGTTCGAATTTCCCGCCCAGGCCAACCAAGCTTTCCATCCCTCCGGGGTCGGTGAATTGCTACCAGACTTGTCTGGGAAGGATAAAGCACTGACTTGTACATCGGCTGGCCACCGCAAGTCATTGTATGGCCAAATACGCATTCAACACGCCTCCTCGACATCTCGTAGAAGTAGAATGCGTGGCGCATCCCAAAGAGGATTGAATAACGCCGTCCTTTATTCTTTTATCCTTAATGATAATACATGGATTTTTATAATTGTTATATGTTGCTGGAAAAGAGTCGCGTGTTGCCTTGCTTGCCTCCTAAATTCGTTAAAGGCAATTCAGTTATTAACTACTATTATGGGCATATATATATATATATAAATTTAGACAAAGTAATGAGTTTTGAGTAATTTCCGCTTCCATGTTTCGTATACCGGTTTACGCCCATTTTGAGCTATTCCGTTCCGTATTCCGCCTTCCGCTTTTCTCGCAAAAATTTTCCGCACATCCCTCGTTGGTAGTCATGGCGAGGCGAGGTAGGTGTTTCAGACGGCTTGGGCGCGAACAGAAGTTTTAAAATCGTTTTGAAGAGCACGCAAAAAGTAGTTCTTCTTTCCCACGGAACAGAAAATCCCATCGAGGGTGGACAATGCAGTGAATGCACTATATTTCAAAATTACTATTAAATTGATAGAAAATGTCTTGTAATTTAAAAATGTCTAAGCTTATGATCTGCTGTTGAAATTAGAGCAAATTAAACCTAGATTAATTTTTTGTTGTTTGTTCTTTATCCGCTTTTTCGTTATCCGGGGATTTTCGGGCAAAAATATCCGTTATCCGCCCATCTCTGATACTAAGCCCGTGGGGAGTCGCTCAAACAATGAGAGCGCTTCTTCCGGTTAACACCTCTCTTCGCTCTTTTCATCCAAGGGCTTCTTTTTGTCCGAAGGTTAACGCTCCTTTCCAGTTCTCATCTCTGCAGTGCATTCTGCCATTGTGTGCCCTGTCACCACCTTTTCTTCAGCTCGTCGTTCTTTCGTTCGCCCATTGTTTCTTGTCACAGCGACCCACGCCTCCTTCGCAAGGTTCAGTGGCTTCCTAGCACTCTTTTCAGCCAAACAACACATCATTGTAAGAGCGATAAAACTGTTCAATCGTAACTGCTTGGAAAGGAATGTTAATGGACATGTTTCCGGCGGAAATGTTGACGTCGTCCTAGTACTCATCAACCTTGATGATGGATGCCATGTATATTATAATATATTAGGTTGGAAAAAAAGTCTCTTCACACTTCGAAATTTTTTACCGTTCTCTTTGTAAACGCACTAGCCAATATTGATAGCTGATTTCGTAATCCTATCGCACTTGTCTACCGTTCGCACACGGACATAGGTCAAGATTTCTTCTCGTATTTCATTATCTACCCATTCTTCCGGAATCAACGCCAGATCTACCTCAGGGCCATTTTCGGCACGTCATTCTTCATGATCTACAGTAAGTCAGGCAGCCGACCAAATTAACGATATATATGGCTTGGGATCTATTACTCATCGCACCTGTTATGAATGGTTCGGAAAGTTTTTAAAGGGAGATTATTCACTTGAGGACAAAGCAAGGTCAGGAAGGCCAACTGAATTGGACGACACTGAACTACTCCATCTTCTTCGTACCGATAGTAGGCAGACGACACGTTAACTGGCAGAGAAGCTCGAAGTGTCTCATAGAATAGTGGGAATCCATCTAAAGAATCTTGGCTTTGCATGGAAATTTGGAGCTTGGATTCAAAATGCCCTGTCACACACTCAGAAAGGTCAACTGTTCTCCATCGCTGTTTCTCTTCTGTCCAGATACGAAAGAAAATCGTTTCTGCCGCGGATTGTGACAGGCGATGAGTCCTAGGCTCTGTATGCCAACATCAGAGGAAAAAGACAATGGGTACAAAAAGGAGAGAACCATAAGCCTGATCTCAAGCCCAATGTTCACGAAAGGAAGACTCTCTTGAGTGTTTGGTGGGATATCAGAGGAGTGATTTGCTGGGAAATTATCAGAAGTGGTCCAATTGTTTGGTGTGGTGTAGAACTCGAAACCGAGATAGTACACGCTTTATTGATGACTAACGTTTCGGCGATGTCGCCTTCTTCAGAGTCTGAAAAGTCCAAACATATGCTGAAGCTACCAGGCCAAACATCGCCACGAACCTTGCGAAAATTCAAAGAACCCCCGAACAGCAACCCTTCCGGCAGAGAGAGATGACAGCAGCCCAACATTTAGAACACCCGAGAGACCCCACAAAGTGAAACTGTCTAAAAGGCGAGACTGAGGTAAGGGGTGAGCTCGCGGGTTATATAGACGCATTCCCCCCGCCGATTCAACCTCGGGCTCTTGGCCTGTATCCAGAACCGCTCCAAGGTTTTGCGCGCGGCGGTATGGGCCTCCCGTGCTAGAATTTTGAAAGTGACCCCAAAGTCGGCACCGTTATGGTCGTTTACCCTGTGGCAGCCCAAAGCAGTTGATGGTCGTGACCTGCTCTTCCCTTCCAGGTGTTCCTTAACGCGGACGTAGAAGGGGCGAGCTGTTTCACCGATGTATTCACCTCCACAGCTGTTGCACCTTATGAGGTAGACAACCCACGAAACCATGCAGTCTCCTTCGTTGCCTGCAGGACAGATGGCGCAATTTGGGGTTTCGCAGCTCCTGTCGTACAGGCGGTTGCGCACTAAACAACTTTTCAGGTTAGCGGGAGGTGTATCTACCACTTTGACATCGTTTTCCAGTCCCGCCCTTCTAACGCACTTCCTAATAGAAGTGCTGACACTGTCTGAGACGAAAGGGATGACAAACGGGATTTTCTCGTCAAATGAGGAATTACGTGAGCGATTGCTAGTGCTACTTCGCTGATGGCCAAAGAATGTATACCCATTCTTGGCAGCGATTTGGTGAGCAAGCACTAGCGATTCCTTGCGCTCGTTTTCCCTGCTACCCTGCTGAAGATAGCCTGCTTGCTGTGCGGAACATATTACGCACGACAGATGTTTTGGTCTGTGTCGGATGCGCTGACCTGCTGTGGACCAAGATATTTTTGTTAGTGAGTTTACGATACCACTTTGTTATTTTATCCCCTCCGTTCAGCTGTATTTGGACGTTCAAGAACGAAAGCCAATCATCCTTTGGAGTCTAACCGTGTAAACTTGATATGCTCACACTGCTTGTTTATTATATCGAAGCACATGTCCATCTCCTTTTGGGTAGAACAAATGATGAGACAGTCATCGATATATCGACAGTATAAAGCAGAGAGCCTAGCTAACACGGGAGCTTCAATTTTGGACATGAATGCGATGGCCGAGAGGGAAGCTAGGCGCTGACCCATAGCTAACCCTCTTATCTGCGAAAAATACCTGCCCAAGATGAGAAAATTCGGCTGAGGTGATTAAGTGGCGACTTTTCCGGAGTACTTCACTGGAATAATGTGATCTGAAGATGTTGCAGCTGAGGCATTCTTTTAGCAGCCGCATGACTTGACCTATCGTGAGGCCTAACCTGTCAATGCCAGGGTGATGTTCACTGAGAAGTTCGTAGACTGCCTCAAGTTCTGAGTCGTTGCTGACATTTGTATATAGCGACGTCACGTCGAACGACTCCATCACCCAACTCCGTTCCACATGAGCTGCGTGTAGGCGGTCAAGGAACGCATTGGTGTTTGTGAGATGAGCAGGAATGAAGCGCAGGAGTTGCCCAATGATGCTGTCCAGGAACCACGCGATCCTGTCCGTGGGACCCCCACACAGCTGATGATAGGTCTTACCTTTATACCGTCAGCTGTGCTGGTGTCTAAATTGTCTGTGCTTCTAAATTTATAAGTTTTAATTAGCAAATACAATACTGGACAGGATGGAGTTTCCAATTTGAGACGCGTAATGAGTGCCGCATTGAGGCCAGCTGCCTTGTCAACAGCAACCCACTCCCGGTTAAGCCTCCGATACTGCGCCTGGAATGCCTTGAGGGTATCTGGACGATACACAGAGGTATCTTCCAGATGGCGCTCGGTTATAGCAATGTCGAGCTGTCTAGGTATTACGACAAACTCGCCCCCTTTGTCGCTAATGGATAACCGCATGGATTTAGTGGTAACTAAATTTTGAACCTCTCTGAGCCCACAGATCTGCCCTTGGCTCAAATTGGGAACAGGGCGTTGATTACGGCACTTGTTAATTGTCTGGAAGACATCGTCCGCAAACCGCCGGAATTTTAAATCCACGCTGGAATTAGCGTCCTGCTGCTTGAAATAAGTTGCAGGAAAAGGGATGCTAGGCCTTGTTTGCCCTTCCCCATTTATAGGAGCAGTGCCCTCACCCCTTGCCCTGTAACGTAACCGGTCTTGTAGGTCATGGAGACTACAGATAAGCTTGCGCATAGCAACCATGGAGAAAGACTGCGACGGTGAAAAGATGGGTCCTAGATTCAGAACAGAGCGAGCGTTGTCCGATAGAGGGAAATCGCCCAGTACGGTAACCCTGGTTGAGCTTTCACCCACAATTGCAGCGTCACCAGGTAGGTCCCCCAAGGCCTCCTCCTGCGAGACTGCTCGCAGCCCCCCACGCCTTCCGTGAACGCTGTTCAGCAAGCCGTCAAATTTTCTCTGCAAGGTTGTTTTGACGTTAGACCTAATAGAATCACATATAGATTTGGACCCATCCACGATCCTCTTCCAAAGGTGATCCTCCAAGTACAAAGCACAGTAATGTTCTTTAGATACACACATCTTTAACATGTTATACATATGATAACGTTTCTTACGTAAAGAAATGCGAAGTAGACGTAACTCGATGCGCCGTATTACTTGGTCATCAGCTGTCCTGCCGCAGAGATCATGCAGCCCTTTGCACGCGATGAATCTAGGGACCACTTGATGGCTGGAGCACCGTTGTAGAAAGTGGATACCTTGTCTAGCTACGACGATCCGTTGTCTCAGAGACAAGGCTTCTTTGACGAGTCGCACATACTGAGTTGGCACGTTGTGAAGTAGCTGCCAGGTTCGACCCTCGATGAATCTCGGCATTGATCGTTGTCCAATTGTTTGGTGTGGTGTCAGAAGTGGGGAAACACTTACAGCTGCCACATACAGTGCCCAACTCCACAAAGTCGCCGCAGCTCTCCAAGAAAAGAGGCCTGAGAAGCTAAAGGTGACGATCCTGCATGACAATGCAAAACCACATGTTGCAAGACTCGCAAGAGAAACAACAGAGAAGTTGGGCTGGGAGGTAATGCCACATCCACCGTATGGCCCTGACCTCGCCCCTACCGCCTACCATCTCTTCCGTGCTCTCAAGCAAGAAATTGGAGGGAAATATTTTGAAACGGACGAAGGCCTCAAAAATTGGATTCAGAGATGGTTCGACACCAGAACTGCAGTCTTTTATGCGAGAGGAATTAGAGAAGTACCCAGTCTTTGGAAAAGCGTAATGGAACAAAATGGAGATTATCTCAATTGATTTGACTTTGTAGTTGTGAAGTAATAAGTCTTTGAAAAAATGAAAAGACTTTTTTCCCAACCTAATACATGGCATCCATCATCAAGGTTGATGAGTACTAATTAGGGTGTCCCATAAGTCCTCGCCGTTTTTTTATGATGCGGATTTCGCTGGCGGTCTCTTGCATAGCGCTATATAGCATTCAAAAAAGAATGATCTTTATCAGAACGTGTACTGCATTTCCTTTTTATCCAGAATTTTGTCAATTTTCAGGTAGTTAAAGTGAAAAGTGAAAAAGTGGCCATCTGCGCAGTTGCTTCTCTCGCTTAGGTTTGGAATTTTTTGCGCAGCTTTTCATAGCATTTGGAAGAAAAAGATGTGTATTACAAGAATACGTGTTGATCCTATTTCCTCATTTGTCCTTTACTGATTTTTAGGTCATCATATGGGAAGGTGCGAAGGAGAAGATTTATTTTTACCGAAATCCTGCTCTGTGGTTGGACTTTTTTGCTCGGTGTTGTATGTTGTTCGGAAGAGGATGCCTTGTTTATTAAGAATTTGTGTCGCGTTTATTGGCCCATGCTGATTACTGTCGAATAGCAACAACTGAACAAGGAGAAGAAGTTGTTGGTGAAGTGATTTTTCTCTTTTTGGAATTTTGTTGATATTCGGCAGAAACCAGTATGTGCCAATAAACGCTACACAAATTCTTATTCAGCAAGACATCCTCTTCCGAACCACTTCTAACGCCAAGCAAAATGTCCACCCCAGAGCAGGAGCTGTCGGTAAAATAGCCCCCCTCCTTCGGACGTCCCAATTTGATGACCTAAATTCAATTAAGGAAAAAGCAAATAGCGCTAATACGTACTCTTGCAGTACAGAACACTGTCTTCCAAATGCTATGAAAAACTGCGCAAAAAAAAAACTAAAAGTGTTCTATGCGGAGAGAAATCAAATTCGCAATTCTGTTCAAGGTTTACGTTTGGAATTTTTTGCTGACACATTCCTTAGGGAAGAATTCTCAAGCCTGAGAGCTCTGAGATTGAAGTTAGGCTATTAAAAAGTATACCGAGGCTCGACATTTAATTTAAGGAAGCTTTAAAGAGAAATTAAGGAGAAGGACCTTGCTGAAGTCTATCTGCTAGTCTTGGT
Source organism: Heligmosomoides polygyrus polygyrus (assembly GCA_947396885.1). NCBI lineage: Eukaryota > Metazoa > Nematoda > Chromadorea > Rhabditida > Heligmosomidae > Heligmosomoides > Heligmosomoides polygyrus. The sequence goes on along the minus strand of OX377203.1, from coordinate 79,603,965 downwards.
CTTCTTTAAAATAAAGAATTTGTTAATTACCTATGGCTCATCATCTAACGATTACGGTACATATTAGTATATTCGTAAGGAACGCTACGAAGAGCTTATTTATTTCGTTATTTACAAAAAGGCGCGTGCGCAGCGTCGCTTGGCTCCTGTTACAAAAAAGGATCGCTTGGCTCCTGTCACAAAAAAGGATCAGGAAACAAAACAACAAGAAAGAATTCGATAGAAAAGTATGTAGGCAATTTTAACTTCTTTTTCCAAATTTGCACTGGGAACGTTTTGATCGCACAATACTCGTAAGATGGAGGAGGGATGTGTTAATTCCTTACAGGAAACTAACCATAAGTGAGCTCCTTGCTATAAAAGTTGATCTAGATTTCGTTCTGGTTTTATAGGCCTTTCAGCTGAGTTTAAGCATTGCTTTCTATTTTCCTTTAAAAATTACTGCTTCGCATGTCGTACATATACCAATGTTGGCGGTGTTTGTTTCGATTGCAACAAAATTCCCGAACTATGGAGAAGGCCGGGAAGATTTAGCCAGAGGCATGCGGCGGTAAGGAGGATGTGGACCTGCTTCTGATGACGATGACGTCGCGGAATTTTTCGCAGCATTTCTATTCAAAAGACGGCGTCTATTCAAAAGACGCGTCCGGTAATGTATATCTGGTAGAAAGAGATGCGCCGAAAAAGATAGCGTTATTGCCATATCGATATTTGTGCGCGGGAAAACCCCAAACTTTGCCCACGTTGTTACGCTCATTGTATGCCCAAAACTTTCTCATCTGATGGCCAATGCCTAAACATACATTTTTGTAATGACTGTCTTGAAATGCTTACCAGATTTGAAAAAATACTTTTTTACGCACGAGCAAATTATGTATGTGCAGAGGCAGTTTGTCTTGTGCATAAGTATTGAATGGCACAAACTTCACAAGTCATGTAGAACCAGGCAAAACCTTCGGTAAAGGTCAGACGTACATTTATAATTTTGAAATAAACGTGGCTAATCAACATCCTGAAAAGTCATATTTAGACCGGCATAATCCGCATTGAGGTAATCTGGTCTAGGAATGGTCCAAATAGTGTTTTGAGGTGCCCACAGTTTGAAAAGGGCCATGCACTGATCGGAGGTGAAGAGAGGAGGAAGAGTTACTACATCTTCAACAAAACTGTTGGATGTAAGGACTTGGTTGACTCTCCTGTTATTACATGTGGGCTTGGTTACATGTCGCTGAAGACAGCATCTTCTGAGGAACGTGGGAAAATGCGAAAAGGCAGAATCCTGAGCCTCAGCACTTTGCCACTCAATATTAAAATTAAAGTGTCCAAGCAGTATCGAATTGTCGAGAATACCGTCGTTGCGATGAGCTCAATAAGACTCTCGTCGTCACCACGAAGAGAGCCAGATTTGTGATCAGCACCTTGAATAACTCCCATAGACGAAGGGTCGACGAAATCGGTGATTGTGACCTCGACAGCTCTATTCACCCGTACGTGATGAGCCCTACCGCAATCGGCCGAAATTTCAAGGCGAATGTCAAATTCGTGATCAGCGCCCAAAATAACCCCCTATGAGCGAGGTTTGGGCGAAAAATTTTTTCCGACCTCTTCTCGACCTCTGGAGTCTGCACGCGCTAACAGTGCAGTGCTGTACCTCACCCTCGAGGGCCCGTAGCGCTTTTGGTTCTAAAACTCAGCAGAGATTCTCGCAATACTATGTATTTCCCCGTTCAGACCTACGCCTGAGATTCCTGATAAGGACAGTCACATCAAGGTAGCTGCTCTAGTTATGCAGCTTTCTTCCCTCCCTAGCACTACAGAATACAATATTTGAGAACCTTATTATGTTCCAACTTTGCTCTTCTTGAGATCAGATGAGTAGTTTAGCGATGTGAAGTCATCCAGACCCTCCCCCACCACTACGCTGCACATCGGCATCCTCTCCAGACAGTTCTGTGATACCATTGCTTGTGCTAATCAGTGCGACACTTGACACTAGCGCCACTTGACTGCAGGTTCATTCGCTCCTCGTCTTCAAATGGTCAACCTCACAATCAGGTAAAAATTGAAATCTTTGACAGGAAAGCGTCTGCTCGATTTCCGTCATCCAACGAAAAGTCTTTTTGTCAGAACGAAGGATTCTCGTCTAATACTATGTCGAACAGAACTTTTTTCCACACAGCAGTGACAAATTGCCAAACCGTCATCCACGGACAAACAAAGGAAAGTCAATTTCAAGCTATAATACAAACAACAAGGTCGCTCGATATTGGTGTTCCACCCGAAACCTTCCATCAGCTGTGAAGCAATTCCTTCGGCCACAATAACCGCCTGTCTCCCTAACCGAAATCATAAGTCAGAAAGTCGATAATATCGACCGATGTTGACCTCCCGATCGAAACCTCTTACATGCTGTGAAGGCCTTCCGTCGACGATTTATTTATTTTATTTTATTTATTTTTTCAATACGTTCGCGATAAGCGGAAACGCTAGAAATTATAACAACACGACAACATGATGACACACATAGAGCGAGTCAAACCAATCTCTGATCTGTGACTAATTAGGGCATGAATAAAAAGTCTGTTTAGCCAAACTGAATAAACCGGCAAGGCCTTAACGTGTTAAACTTCATAACTCAACTGTGACTTCTTAACAGACCGCTCAAGCTGACTCAGGGAAAAGGAGGACGGCATACATCTCGTCGCCTTCAGCGCTGGCTGCCCTATGAGGAAAAAGCGCCACCTTCAGCTTACTCCTAGGCCGACTGACAATAATTTTCTCAGGCCTCCCCTTTGTTTGAGGAACACGCAGATTAAAGAATTTGGAGCCTCTAAAGCGCGAGTAATGGATTAACTTATAAACCCTACAAAACTCAAAGAATTTCCTGTGAGAAGCCAATGTGTGAAGACCTAAAAATTTGTTCCATATCGATGCTTTAGGTGCCCTACAGTAAAGGAAACCGCCAATGCCAATAAGAACCTTACGAGTGTAGTTATTCTGTACCTATTCCATAAGGTTAATAAGAGTTTTTCTACTAGGGGAAAAAACCGAGGTGGATGACTCCACCAGCGGCCGAACGTAAGTCTTATAAGCCCTAAGCAATACACTCTTATTCTTAGAGGTAAGGCCCTTGAAAATCTGATAGGTCCTATGCTGAGCGCGTCTGCAACCAATGGTCACATGCTCAGAGAAGTCAAGCTTTGGCATCGTAGTGAAACCCTAAGTCCTTGACCGAGCCCACGGCAGCGATAGGAAAATTGCCAATGAAATATTCACGTGTGTCCGGCGATTGACCACGGCTGAGAGTCATGCAAACATTTTGCTCGGAGACAGTGGAAGCTTCCACTCCCTGCTCCATAGGACAAGCGCGTTAACGGCCTCCTGAAGACTACTAGCTTCCTCTGAACTCATAATTGTCCTGTAGAGCTTAATGTCGTTCGCATACATCTTGACAGAGACCCCACTGGTTCAAGTATCCTAGGCAAGTCGAGGTATAAAGATTGAACAAAATTGACGATAATCATAATCACTTAACACACTCCCTGATCGGTCAAAAATAAGCCCAACGCTTTTAGAATCAAACCGAACATCTTTCAAATCAAAACGAGCTTTTTTTAAGTGAAGGTTTTCCAAATTGAAACAAAGCAAACTACATGCTACATGTAAACTGTAGGTTCTACAATATGGTTGAAATAATTTATTATTAAAGGGAAAATTTTGTATAAATTTTTGATTGTTAATTTTTACTATTTTAATTTTTATATTTATTTACAATGCTTTTAGTTCAACTGCTGTTAAGAATTTAATAATTGTATTGCAACTTTGGGCGCGTGGAGCGCAGTCGGAGGAGGCGCCGCTGTCGCCTGCACCCGATACCAGGTTCCTGGTTCGGATTTCCCGCCCAGGCCAACCAAGCCTTCCATCCCTCCGGGGTCGGTGAATTGGTACCAGACTTGTCTGGGAAGGATAAAGCACTGACTTGTTCATCGGCTGGCCACCGCAAGTCATTGTATGGCCAAATGCGCATTCAACATGCCTCCACGACATCCCGTAGAAGTAGAATGCGTGGCGCATCCCAAAGAGGATTGAATAACGCCGTCCTTTATCCTTTTTATCCTTTATTGCAACTTAAAAAAATAATAGATAAGATTTTGTTGTTTTGAAGCGCAACAAGACCACAACCATTTAATGCTATAAATGACAAGATCGCGCCATGCTCTCAAAAAGCGTATCGCGATTTTTATTCCATTGATTGTGTAAATGCTGCATGCATGAAGCATCAGGGTGAGGAAGTGTGTGTTCCAACTGTGATGCCACTTATCGGGCACCTAAATCACAGCTTCCAACTAAATTTTCCTTGAACAAAAAATTATACCAACTTTTTTGTAGCCTTAAAGTTTTATATGGAAAAAGCTCGTTTTGATTTGAAAAATGTTCCGTTTGACTTCAAAAGACTTAGGCTAGCTCAGAAGAGTGTTTTTAATGTGAAAATGGTATATATTCACCTAAAACAAGTTTTTTATTCTTTTCGGCCTTAGTCGTTCAGCTCTCGAAGAGAGGATCAGCACACGTGCCAGAAAAACACGTGTTTTCAGTAACCAAGCGATCGCTCTGGTACATGTATCATGTGTCGATAGGGTGTAACTGAATGAAAATGTTGAGGTACACTGTCATTGATGCAGATGTAGTCACATTTATTTGAAGCGATTAGTTCTCATTTCGCTACCATTAAGTGCACTTGTAGCTGGACTCAAATGGCACCCAATTCCCCTCGTCGCAGGTATACTTGTGCCAAAGAACTCTTCCTAAAACAAGTATCTCAATATAACTTTAATGTTCGAAATCATTGTATAAAAAGGCGGTTTTACTTACCCGGTTTTTTGGAGCAGGTAACAGAAATCGTGGTCCCGTTTCCAACCCACTGGTATTTGTTTGGTTTTTCGAGGTACTTGGACTGCTCCCCACTGCGCCCGAAAGGACCATATCCTTTTTCTTTGCGAAGTTTCTCAGCATCACACAGCCCTGAAGGTGATAAGCACATTTTGGTTACATTCACATCTAACCGCTTTGCTTATAACGGAAGTGCACAACTCTAGCATTGTATTTTGAAAAGTGATTTTAACGCTTCGCTTCAGAAAAGGCAATTGGTGTATAATGAAAGCCGCAGCAAAATAGCTAGGCGCGACTTTTCATGTCGCTTAAGCTTTCTGGACTTCCTGGCATTTACTTCACGTGTATCACCTGTCGTCTCGTTGATCATCGAGTTGCTCGAACGGGTACCAACAGCGTCTCCATTCGCCCTGTCGCGTGCCAGAATGTTCCAATAGGTCCTCCTCGTTCGAGGGACGCGAAGAACGCCATATCGTTCGTAAAGGCTTTAACGAAGAAGTCCGACAAACGCGTTGGTGTTCTCTTGACATCCAGCGGAATCCAGTCGGTGATGGCTCCCGTCCAGAGGGTGTCTGCGAAGCGCATTCGGTGGCTGGCCTACCTAATTTTCGACGGCTTGACCCATGCGACAGCGTCTCTGATCTTCGAACGTTGGCGGAGCTCGAAACTCCGCAGGCCTTCTCTCATTTGCGTGAATAGGAGTTTCGTCCTATTTAATCTCGTCTGCATGGCGTTGATTGCGTGTTCATCCCGCTCACGTAAAGTCCAGGTCTCTGAGGTGCAGGAAGACCAGTGCAGCCGAGCAGATGGGCACGGAGTCGGGCGTTCTTCGCCTTCTTCACGACTTCTTCTACGCTCTTGAAAGCTCTCAAGACCGCTCGTTTCCTCCTGCCCAGCTCCGGCGCTAGGTCGTTGGCCATGTTGACTTCACGACACAGATACACGTAGCTGGAGCATTAGAAGATGTTCGTTCCGTCGAGCGAGAATGGGGCATCAGAAACCCATCCGTTCCTCATGAGCATCGTCTTCGTAAGATTCAGCTGCAATCCAACACACAGGATCGAGGAAGACCGGCATTCGCTCCGCCTGGCTGATGCTTGGTGTTATGAGCACGATGACGTCAGCGAAGTGAAGATGGTGAAGTTGCCGGCCATCGATCTTCACTCCCATGTCTTCCAATTCTAGTTCGCGCATGACTTTTTGGAGGGTGGCGCTGAAGAGCTTCGGGGATATAGTATCCCTCTGCCGAATCCTCTCTTCACGTTGATGACGGCGTGGTTGTAGAATGGTGAGATCGTGGTCGTGAATCCACTGCTCTGCTCTCGAACTACTCTGATGTACTGAGCAGGAACACCTTGAGTGAGCAAGGCTTCGATGACCACTTCAGTCTCGACAGTGTCGAGTGCCTTCTTCAAGTCGCCCAAGGTAAGGCACAACGGCATCTTTTACTCTCGCGACACTTCAATGAGCTTCGTAATGAAGTGTATGTGGTCGATGGTGCTGAATGCTTTGTGCATGCGCTGAAAGATGAAACCGTAACCCATGCCATCAATAAAAACTGTAGCTACGCTGATCACCCCGCCCCTAGATCATCTTCCGTCAAAGCCAGGAAGATCAGCACGATGAACTACATCATCTTACGCCCTGCGTGTCTGCATCAACACGCAGCACTCAAAAAAACCAAAAGCAGCTTACGTTGGCACAATCCAGGCGTCGGATCTTCCCCTCCTTCAGGCAGCAACGTCTTCCATGAACCACTTACGCAGAAAGCACCTTTGTTTCCACTGAAAAACGATAATCGGTGAAACTGCCTTCCCATTCTCACCAAACTGAAAGCTTACTCTAAAATAGAATAGTTTTCTGGGCAGTTGAATGTCACACGTGTACCATTTCGATATTTGTTCGTCTCGCTGTCGAGTTCTGTGCTGTACGCAAGCGTGATGTTAGGATGCTCCACCTCCAGTGGCGCGCATTGTGAAACTAAACACGTGCAATTCAAATCAGTTTCTTTAAGCCTCAATTGGCTAGTATCGAGGTTGTAAGCTGACACAACGATGTTCTGTTGCGATCAAAACTTCTAGCGCCAGGCGGGACTCGAACCCGCACCTCCCTCTGACCGGGCGGGAATGCTCTACGCCATTACACCACCGGCGCCGGTTGATCGAACGCAACATCCGCACCTCGTGGCACCGATCAGCACCCACCCGTATCGCAACAGAACATCGTTGTGTCAGCTTACAACCTCGATACTAGCCAATTGAGGCTTAAAGAAACTGATTTGAATTGTTTCTATCAAGACCATCAGCTTCACTGGTCCCATGCTGATATCAGCGGCCAGCCCATCCCGGATACGGGTGGGTGCTGATCGGTGCCACGAGGTGCGGATGTTGCGTTCGATCAACCGGCGCCGGTGGTGTAATGGCGTAGAGCATTCCCGCCCGGTCAGAGGGAGGTGCGGGTTCGAGAACCGCCTGGCGCTAGAAGTTTTGATCGCAACAGAACATCGTTGTGTCAGCTAAACACGTGCATTTCTTTTCTTTGAACGTAAATGGAAAGGGTGGGTATTGAGCAGGTTTCCCAAATCCCTGGCTCCTATTTCTGGAATAATTGATGTTTTGTGCAAAAAGTAGGGAAATGGTTTTTAGGAAAATTTTGAGTATTGCTAGCTTACTTTCTTGAGAGGCATCCGAATTATGCCTATTCTCCTTTTTCTCGTATTCACTGCTATACTGCAGTATTTGTTTGATGATTCGCAACAATATATAGCTAAAAGGATACCTTTACCACAAGCAGCCAAGTCGAACACACTGCAGTCGTGGAGTCGCAAATGATACGATGCAGAGATCGGCGGTAAAAATTCTTTCTAGCTTGCACAAGGCCCTACACTTCTAACGATCTCTGATAGCAGTTTGTTTATCTTCTTGGTCTGCGCATGACTTGAGATAAATTAACAATGCTATGCTCATTAAGCCTCGTAGATATATGATGCAGTTTAGCGGTTCTGGAAGAATAGAAGAAGGGTCTTTGAAAAAGTTCACAGGTAAGGAAATGCCTCAGCTGACCCTTTTGAATGACTTCTGTTGTTTCTGAAAACCACTCTTTCGATTGTGAAGGATCCTCAGCAACCACCGGATAACAAACAACAAATCAGATAGGCTGGAAACCCCGGAAACCGGATAACGGTCAGTCCCCTCATACCTGGCCCGTATGCAAGTCTTGCTGCGGCGCGGTGCCCAAGTCGCGCTGCCCCAACTGCCTGTCGTACCCGAGAGCCTTTCTGTTGCTATCGAGCAGTAACAACAATAACAGCTCTTCTTATCATGGTGTACGATCAAGATTGTTATGTTGACTTCATTTGGCTGGACGTCTTCCGCCTTCTTCATAGCAGGGAAAAATCAAGAGACATCGGAGGAACTGCTCTTCCAAGAACCATTCCATCTTTCAGCAGCTCTAATTGAAGAAGGAACTAGGCGGCTGACAAACAAAATAACCCAACGGACTCTCTGGAAACAGGCGAAATGCAGGTATGCTGCTGTTCGTTTATCTCCCTACTGATAGGCAGAAAATCCCAGGGAGCATAGTTATTGTGGCGAATGCACTACGTCAAAAAATGTTATTAAAATGTCTAGGAACGGCCTATAAATTAACAGTGCTTCAACTCTTGATCTGCTGTTGAAACTGAAGCAACCTAAAGCAAGCTTTGTTTTTTTAATGCTTGCTCGTTATCCGTTTTTCCGTTATCCGGCCATTTTTTGAGCAAAATTATCCGTTATCCGTGATCCCGGTTCCAAAATCTCATTATCCGCTCATCCATGATACGGGCCCAGTCCTTGTTTAAAAGCTGCAGCTTGTTGTGAGGCTTTCTTAAGCGGCTCTCAACAAATTGATAAGCCGACGTTTTCGTTTGATTTTGTTTTCAACCACATGCTTTTAGGTATCTGCATAACTGCAACCATGTGAGTAGCGCTCGTGCTGTATTCATCGACACGGTGAGAGCAAAATTCGCACGGAGGCCTCACAAGAAAAGTTTCCGGAGGGTAGGAGATGGCCGGCGAAATCGAAACTTGTAGGACGATTACCGAATTTTTCAAGGCCTATGGATGAATAGGGCTGAAAGGCGGTGGCTGAATACGTTAAAGGAAGAACTGCTGCGGTACAAGCAGAGGTCTAAAATGTGTTGAACAGCGTGGAAAAGCGGCAACACCATCCACTCTCAACAGAACGGTGCTACTAGACAACGCTGAACGGGTGATAGAGATGTACGGGTTTTTTCCTGCTCTTTCAGAGAACATAGTGTCCGTTCCTTCACGCGGTGCCACTGGAATCTGCTCGCTTCTGCGAGCTAAGCCAAACACGGACATTCGAATACAGGCCCTGGTGACAGGCCGGCCTACGAACAACCCAATGTCACATCGTATGGGTGTATGTCAGTTCATGTTTTTCGAGATAGTGCTACGGCATCCGCGGGAGCCAACGCGCACTCGCAAAGCCCGGAGAGTGTGGAAAGTATGCGAGGGTCCCTGATGCGAGGACGGCATCGGGCGGCAACTGAGCTAGTCCGAAAGTCCCGGAACGTATGCAGGACCCGCGAGGAAATGTGGGTACGTTGACGGGTCGCTCGTGCGAGTTGGTAGAAGCACTGGAGCGTAGAAAGGTTGATCTTTGTGCGGTGCAGGAGGCGAGGTGGTCCCGCTTCAAGTCAAGGCACGTAGGACGTAGCTTCAAAGCCGTTCTATGCGATAGTCCCAGGACCACCAGCGGTGTTGGTATAATCGTCTCCAAGCGTTTCCGAGACTCGACTGCAAGCGTCGAGCGCTTTGATGATCGATTGATGAAGATCGTTGTCGCCGCTAAGAAGCGACTCTATCACTTCTTCTCTGCGTATGCTCCGCAGAGAGGCTGCTCCGATCAAGCCAAGGATGAGTTTTGGAGCCTGCTTGATGAGAAGACAGCAGAGGAACCGTCGAAGGACGTCATCATTGTCGCTGGTGACCTTAATGGGCACGTAGGCGCTACGAAAGACGGGTACAGCTGTTATGGTGGATTCGGTTATGGGTTGCTTAACACAGATGGTGAGCGTATCCTTGAATCCGGATTCGCATAACCTCACCATAATGAACACCTTGTTTCGTAAACGCAACTCCCACCTTATCTCGTTCTATAGTGGGAACACCAAGACGCAGATAGACTTCGTCCTTGTGAGAGATCGTGACCGAAATCTTGTCACAGACGCGAAGATCGTGCCGTAGGAAACGGTCGCCCCACAGCATCGTCCGCTGATCTGTACTTTGAAGATCGCCCCTCCGAGGCTGCTGCAGGTTGAGCGGTGCGGTGCTGCAAGAATCAAGGGGTGGCGAATGAGAGAGAAGTAAGCAGTTCTGACTTCTCGCGTACGGCTACCGACAGTTACGACTGCCGACAAAACTTGGAAGAAAGCGACCGGCGCGATACTTCTAGCTGCGAGGTCAGAACTTGGCACTACCAAGGCTGGACGACGAACGGTCGACATGCAGGCATGGCTGTGGACGAACGATGTGAAAGAAATGTTTGAGAGAAGAAAGCGGTTTATCATGTGTTTCTCCGCGACAAGACCGCCAATAATTGGCAAAAGTACCACGAAGCGAAAAAAGCTGCCAAGAAAGCTGTGGCCGTAGCAAAAGCCACTCATTACAATGATGTCTACGAAAAGCCCGAGTCGCGCTATGGTGAGCGGTATTTCTACCGACTTGCGAAAAACCGTCATCGCCAATCCGAGGATGTAGAGAAGTTCTTTGGCATCAATGATGAGAACGACCATCTTCTGACAGAACGCAAAGAGGCCTTGAAGCGGTGGTGCGATTATTTCGAGGGAATTTCGGCTGAAGAGTTCTCTCATCCGGCCGTCCCTCCTGTGGCTCCTATCCACGGTCCCGCCCACAAAATCACTGTGGAGGAAACTGACGCGGCTCTGAGGATGATGAGACCGGGCAAGGCGACTGGTCCAGATGACTTGCCAGCTGACTTATGGAAGTCGAATTTCTGGTACTCTGCTGAGTGGTTGACCAAAATTTTCAACCAGGTTGTAACGAAGAAGAAGGTGCCTGATGTTTGGCAGGTTAGTACAACGACCCCGATTTGGAAGAAGAAGGGCAGCCCTGCAGACTGCTCAAATTACCGTCCAATTCGTTTGCTTTCGCACAGCATGAAGATCATTGAGCGAATTGTCGACGGACGAATTCGTGACATCGTCCAGTTTTCCAGCAATCAGTGTGGCTTCGTGGCTGGTTCTAGCACTATCGATGCCGCCCGTCTTCTGGTAGAGAAGCATTGCGAGAAACAGAAGCCGGTGCATCTTGCCTTTCTCGAGTTGAAGAAGGCCTTCGATCGCGTGCCGGGTGAGGTTATAAGGAACGCCCTACGACAGCAAGGTGTTCCCGAAGAACTTGTAGAGTGGGTGCGAATGCTATACTCTTGTCCAAAGAGTCGTGTGCAAGCTGCAACAGGAACCTCGACGGAGTTTCCCATCTCTGTTGGGGTGCACCAAGGATCTGCGCTTTTCCCACTCTTCTTTGTTGTCGTAATGGATGCCATTACGCGAGGTCTTCAGAAGCCCGTCCTTTGGACGTTGCTATATGCTGATGACGTGATGCTCGCCTGCGGAGATAAAGATGAACTCGAGCGAGAGATGAAGCCTGGTGCGACCGCTTGGCGACGTTCGGACTCAAATTGAACGTCAAGAAGACCGAGTATTTCACGACTGACGTAAATGAGTCCGGCTCTTTTAAGATTAACGGTACTGAACTTGCACGCACTTCGGTGTTTAAATACTTGGGATCAGCAATAGCCTCTGATGGCAGTCTGATAGTTCGAGTGAACTCAAGCGTGAGTGCAGCTTCGTCCAAGTGGCGCTCTTTGATTGGGGTACTCTGCGACAAGAAGATGCCAGAGCGCCTAAAGTCGAAGATCTACAGAGCAGTCGTCCGGCCGGTAGCGATGTACGGAGCTGAGTGTTGGCCTGCGACGATGGAAACGGAAAGTCGCCTCAGCGTAATGGAAACGAAGATGCTGCACTGGATGGCTGGAGTCACGCGCCTGGATCGCATCCGAAACGAGGCTATTCGGCAGAAGTTCGGTGTCGCTCCGATAGCAGACAAGATGTGAGAAGCTCGCCTGCAATGGTATGGCCAGGTTCTGCGTGGAAAGGAAGACAGCGTCCGTAAGATAAGCCTTAACTTCGTAGTGTCTGGAAAGCGGCCTAGAGGGCGCCCGAAGCAGCGCTGGGCTGATACGCTACACAAGGACTTTAAAGTAGCTGGTGCCCACCCTGATCTAGCACGGGATCGGGAAAGATGGCGACATGGCACCAGAGAAGCGGACCCCGCCATGAAGCGGGACAAACGATGAAAAAGAAGAAGAAGATTTCAGAGAACATATTGGATGTCGCTCTAGTTTTTCTAGCCGGCCTTTCCCAGGGCTCCGTAAAATCATGAACCGACGCGACTGTCGAGTCATCATGCTCTACGAATTCAAATTGGGGCATTCTGCGACAGAAGTATCCCGTAACGTAAGCAGCGCTTTTGGGGCGGACCGTCCATCCATGTGAACGGATGGTGAGGCTCTGCTTCGAAAAATCCGCTTCTGACGACTTTGATCTCGAAGAAAAACAGGGTCGCAGGCGCAGGTCGTCGCTGGACGATGAAGTTTTGAGGAGCGCCGCCGAAGCAAATCCGGAGAAGAATACGTGTTCTTTACCAGAGGACCTTGGCGTACATCATAGTACGGTAGAAAGGCATTTGGCGAGAATCGGCAAGGTGAAGAAGATGTCGAAGTGAGTGCCTCATGAGCTGACCGATGAGCAGCGTCTGGCACGTATCGACACTTGCTCCAACCTGCTAGATCGCTTTGAACATGAGCCTTTTGTAAGCAGTATTATAACTGTGGATGAAAAATGGGTCCTTTAAGACTGAAAGCGGGGACTTGCCTAGGTAGATAAGGATGCTCTTCCAAAATCCCTTCCTAAGTACAACCTTCCCCTAAAAAGTCTTGCTTCCTTTGTGGTAATGCTGTAAAGGTGTAATCCATTACGTCTTTTTGCAACCTGGTCGGGAAGTCACAGCGGAGTCTTGCTGCTGTGATTAAGACCAAATGTTTGAGAAGTTGCAAAAATTGTGGCCGGCAGTGGTGAATAAAGGAGGGCCGCTTCTGTTGCAGGACACCGCAAAGCCACACACCTCCCAAATCACTCGGCGACAATTGACCCATTTAGGCATCGAAGTTCTCCCTGACCCACCATATTCGCCCTACCGTTCCCCACTGAATATGACTTTTTCCGGGCTCTTGATTCACATTTGCGTCAGAAACAATTCATTAGTTTCGCCGATGTTGAGTGTGCCCTTTATGATTCCGTTAACTCCTATGATCTCAGTTTTTATTGTAAAGGATTAGGTTTATTACCTTTTCATTGGCAAAAAGTAAAGATGCTGGTGGTTTTTACATCGATTAGTAAAGTTGTGTTTAAGCTGAGTTATTGCAGTTTGAAGTAAGAGGTCCGTTTGGCGATTAATTTTGCGACAGCCTAATAGCTATTTGTAATAGGTTGGAAAAACGTCTTTTCGTTTTTCTCAAAGTTTGATCGCTTCACAATTACAAAGTGAAATCATTTGAGATAATCTCAATTTTGTTTCACTACGCTTTTCCAAAGACTGGGCAATTTTCTAATTTCTCCGTATAAAAGACTGCAGTTCTGGAGTGCAGCTCAAGTGCGAATCAGCCGAATGATTTCTACCTGTGCTTCTACAGCCATTATTAAAGATTACAGAGACGAACCTTTGCACTTTGTTATCAAAGGGTTTAAAGGATGGATTGTCCCATTTCTGCACCTGTAGTAATGGTACTCGTCGCCTGAAATTGTTACACTTTTTCTGGTTATGAACCTGGTTTCGTTAAGGACATTCCACTTCTCGATGACCAGCAGCAAAAATTGCAGCTTCCTCGAAAACTTGCAACCTACCGCATTTTAGCGCCACGTACGCATAGTCAGGGGCAATTTTTGTCGACACTCCAGAACCGTAGCCCAAATCTTCACTGAGGTGTTTAAGCGAGCAGTTCTCTGAAACAAGGATGCTTTTAACGTGGTCGAGCTTTTTCTCAAATTGCATATATAAGAGTCTTATTGAATCTTGTAGGCTGCATAATAACATATATTAGGGGTTTTCTTTATTACAGGTACATGCTATTTGGGATTCGCCATGCAGACTATACTTACATTGATATGGCAATTTAGTCGACATGAATTTGTGCATTGAATCCGAATAAATCATTTTCGGATCTGATTTTTGGATATATCCAATTATCCGATCCGGATCATCCAAAAATCTGGGGTCCCGCGAATTTAGCCTTACCCGAATCATCCAATTATCCGAAGATTTTTGATCGGATCCAATGTATAAGTGAATTACGCCTCTAGAGTTACTTGCAAACAGTAAATATTGAATATGAAATATTCCTCGGTTTCCTACATCGCGCTGGTGAATTGTTTGTTAATGTCAGAAAACTTAACAGGGCTAACTAAGGTTTCTCCTTTACCACATGAGAATGGCATTTCAGTGAACCTGTTCACGAAATGTGGCCACAATGACCATTGACAAATGCGACTGGAGAGCATAGAGCTGCGTAGAGCAGGAAGAAGGAGAAAGCGATCGTGTGATGTAATGCTTATTTGAAGAAGAAGCTCCTTTAATCCCAGGGGAAAAAAACAAAATTTGCCCGATTTCATCGTCTCGCTTTTGTTGACGAGCATGGCTCTCATTATCCCAAACCAAGCGCTGAAGCCGACGTACAATACCTGACAGGCAACTGATGAAGTAATTTGGGAAATGCACGAATGCTAATGCTATAGCTCTATCGCCTCAAATCGAGGCAGTGAGCTCTGCTTATGCTTGCTCTCCATCACAAGTGGATACCTCTTTGTGCTTCCATAAAGAGCAAATTTATGAGATACTGGGGAAGTGGTCGAGGTCTTTAGCACTTTCTGACTCCTTGGATAGGTGTTGTCCGGAAACTTCTCAGCGTTTTCTGTTACCATTTTGATTCGTCTATTATTAAGTGAAAATCCGGTTTGCATTGCGCATGAATGCTACTGAATTTTTCGCTCTATCTAAATAAATAATTTATGTTTCAACGCTGCTTCATATTTCTGTTCTTGAAGGCCTTATTGAGGTATGTCGGAGTCGCGATCCGAACGGTATTTTATTTTGACTGCAGACCGGGAGAATCCGCCCCGAGACAGCTCGATAAATCAGTCAAGTGTGGGGGCCAGTGGTGTTGGAGAAAGGAATGGAGATTTCGGCCTCGAAGATGACCCCGTAGCGGTCGACTTAGATCAATCCTGGACTACGAGTTTAAGGAGTTGGTGGAAGCTGAACCATCCCAAACAGTTCGCGAGATCGCGGAAGAGCCAGCCGTCAGTAAAACTGCTGTTGCAGATGTTTCTAAACGCCTTGGGAAGGTGAAAAAGCCCGAAAAGTGGGTGTCCCACGAGTTGAGGGAGCGGCAAAAATTGAGAAGTTTTGAGATCTGTTCTTCTCCACTTTTACGCAACAAAACTGATCCGTTTCTGGGTCGAGGCATCACTTGCGGTGGAAAGTGGATTCTGTATGATGACAGGAAAAGTTCCGGACAGTGGTTGGACGGCGACGAACCCCTTAAGCATTTTCCAAAGGCGGAGCTCCACCAAAAGAAGGTAATGGCCACTGTGTGGTGGTCGGCGGCTGGTGTGATCCATTACACCTTTTTGGAACCAGACCAAACGATCACAGCAGGGACTACCGCAAGAATATGGACGGAGCGCACCGAAAATTGCGTCAACTTCAGCCAGCACTGGTCAATAGAAGAGGACCGATTCTTTAGCACGATAAGGCCAGACCACACGTTTCACAAATCTCTGTACGAAAATTAAGCGAATTGAGGGTTGAAGTTCTGCCTCATTTACCATGTTCTCCAGACCTCTCACCAACCGACTACTACCTTGTTAAATACTTTCACAACCTTCTCGCTGGTAAGACCTTCACAAATCAGGTCCAAGCTAAAACAGCTTTCGTGGACTTTGTTGAGTCTTGATCACCTAATTTTTTCGCTGGTGGAATAAGTCGACTGCTGGCCCGTTGGCAAAAGCGTGCTGATTCGAACGATTTTATTTCGACTAAATCCGATGAGATTTGAAAAATTATCGTAGTTCGAAGTGAAACACTCAAAACGCTGAGAACTTTCCGGGCAACCCAATATATTTTCAGTTTCGGCTTCATTCCTGCTCAAGAGATGGAAGCATTATTTTGCTACGCCCATCTCCAATAAACCTCCTCTGAACGATCATCTTATTTATCGTCCAACAAGGATAACGTCTACTTTTGCTAACACCTTTGAAAATCTAGTTTAAAAACATATCGCCTGGCACCTTAAGGTTAGCAAGGTAAGTTGGGATAACCAGTTACGTTTTCTACCAGAACGATGCCTAGAAACTGCTGTGCTCACGCAAAGCATTCTGTTCCCAGGAAATCTCCTAGATTCTGCAGAGGCTTGTTATACCCGTACTCTGGTTTATGCTATGTACATACCCTTGTCCGATTATGTGAAGAATATTTTTAGAATTTGAAAACTTACGTGACGTGGCAGCGACGATTAGTTGCGCGAACAACAACAACAACAGGTGGTACATTGTCTGCAACATTACAGATTACACCTAGATGCCGTAATTACGTTTGTAAAGGTCAGCAGTGGAAAAAGTATGGTATTGCACTCATCGGTACCAATTTGTCCTGTTCACTTGTACGCGCTTCTGCTTTGAGCCTTCACAGGTAGAGAAAGAGGCAAGGAATAAATGTCCTGAATAATAGGATGACAGTATTCAGTCCCCGTTTAAATGGTGCCAGCATCGAATTCTACGGATATGCTGGAGACAAATTGAACGCTTATATGGCCGATGTAATGAGAAACGGTGGCATGCCTATGAAGAAGTCGGCGTCCTATTCTAGATAGGGCGCTATTGTACTTTCAGGACTCCAGAAATTGAAAAAAAAATTTATTGTCCAAAACCTCCCCCAGGGATGTTATTTGGGGTGCTGGTCACGAATCTGACATTCGTTTTTTTAAATTTCAGCCGATTACGGTAGGTTACGCTAGGCACGGATGTCTAAGACTACCAGGTCATAATCATCGATTTAGCCCAAATTTCGCCCAAGGGGTTGTTTATGGTGCTGATTAGGAATTTGACATTCATTCTCGTATTACGTTGGAGTTTGGGCGAAATCGGTGACCATGACCTTAGCCATGCGTAGCTACGGTAACCTATCGTACTCATGCGTGAAACGAAATCCCAAATAACCCCACTAGGCGATATTTGGGCGAAATCGGTGATTATGCTCTTGACAGCCTTAGTCAGCACTTATCGTTACCTACCGTAGTCGACCGAAATTGCAAAAAAAAGATGTCAGATTCGTGGTCAGCACCCCAAATAACATCCGTGGGCGAGGTATGGACGAAAATTTTTTTCGACCTCTTCTCGACCTCTGGAGTCCTCAAAGTACAATAGTGCCCCAAAGATATTGATACGGGGTACTCGTCACCGCCGGCGCCTCACCTAACTGTGGCATGGCAATTTTCCATCTTCGACTAATTCCTATTTTTTTACTCCGCATACTCTAGGTTTACGTGTAAAAAGTGTGGAAATCAGTAAAACCTTTGCCCGTTAGGCACGAAAATATGGCACATGTGGCTGGTTCCATTGACGCCCAATTAGCTGTTGCTACTACCAGTGTTCCTTCGAAGTGGATACTGGCCGATGACTATTCCGCGGTGCGAGGTACACAACTTAAAGAGCAAGTTTATAGTGAAGACAAATCAATGGTGCGGCAAACAGTGGAGCTGCTTTAGTCGTGTATGAGGTCTGTGGCTCGAATCTGCTCCTTATATGCATAACCGTTACCAGGGTGAGGCTAAATTCAAACAGAAGAGTGGGAAACGGTGGGGCAGGCGATAGCCTTTTCCGACGGTGGTGTATCCACCAGTCACGCTACCATGTGCACCGTCAACGGCTTGGATTACGGTACGGAAGTGAGCCCAACCCAACACACAATATTCTCTTTACTCAACCGCACTATTGGGAAGCAAAATGCCTATTCTAGTATTAGATATAAGGGATGTGGTAGCGGTTCCTGATTTATCTGCCAACCTCGTAACTGGAAAGGACTAGCTGCGAAATTTCTCTAGTTTTATATTTTTAGTCTTTACCTAATTGCCGTTTCAAAGAAAAAGACCTGCGGACAACATAAAAACATGAGCCCAATATCTTCTTTGGAGCAAGGAAGGAATAAAATTCCGTGAAACGTACGTCCTGCAAAGCTATCCACATGATATTGAGGCTCCTATCACGTCAGCAACGACCTTTTACGAATAACACTACTCCACCGAAATCTACAATGCATGTTCAAATAGCGCTCTTATCATTAGATATGCCAAATTTGGCGCATTCCTACCGATTTTATATGACTGAGTTGGGATGCATTGCTTATGGGCCGTCCCGTATGCTGTTGTTTGTGCGCCTGAAGTTCTGCTCTATAAGATTCCCTCCTGCGTTCTTCCATATTATAGGGCGACTGGACAAAGGTACTAAGATCTAACCGTAAACCTTTATTCTATCGTTTTGTTTATTTCTCCTTTTTAAGATCGTTTCGATATTTTTTATAAAAGTGTTTTAAGTAAATAAAGTTTATGTACCCAAGTTTGAGGGTTTTGACTAAGTACTACTTTTATCCGGTTACCCTGCACGGAACAGTTATTTGTATAAGCACGAAGAAGCTAGTTAAAATTATTTAGTGTCAGATGCACTATTGTCGCTGGTACAGGGAAGGAAACTGCGGTGGGACAGAGGAGGTGGAGAACCGACCGCTGTGCCCAGAGGAGGATTAGTCGAATCAATGTCCTCTGCCCCTCTTACAGCCGGATACCTAGAAGAAGCATCAAGATGAACTACACGAAACGATGAGACAAGAGAGTTATTGACAGGCATCTTGGCAAGGAAGAGCAGTCAGGTCATGGCCTGGTGATGAAGGAGCCATAAGGATATGGCGATATCGGCAGGCGCTCATGAGACATGCCGGAGATGACCAAACAACAACAGAGCGCATATCCGGTTACGGTAGAGCAATGAGCAATATCCACATGCTCTCCTTTTCCTGGGTGTGAAAGGATACGTTTATCCAGTTCATACATATTTCCCATTTCTTATGGTTAGATTATTTTTTGTTTGAAATCTTTCTAGTAATGATAAATGACATGCTCATTGAAACACGAAGAAGAAAAGAGTTGTGCGCTGGGAAAAAGCCTTCGCATTGCGAGAATGATGGTGGGATGTTATCCATAACCTGCTTTTATGCCATTTAGAGAGTGCAAATAGAGCCCTCACAAATATCACGCATGTACTTCGAAACTAGTCTTCCTTTGTATATGAACAAGGAAAGAGTTGTGCGCTGGGAAAGAGCCTTCGCATTGTGAGAATGATGGTGGGATGATATTCATAACATGCCTTTATGCATGCCATTTAGAGAGTACAAATAGAGCCCACACAAATATCACACATGCCCTTCAAAATTAGCTTTCCTTTGTATGTATCGTCAGCACAACCCCCACGTTCGACGCCTTTCAAGCACAGAGTGCTGTGGATTACTACCAACCATTAAAGTGCTGTTGAGCTTTCCCTCGTAAGCGCTTTCTTCGTCGTCTTCTTACAGTATTAACAGTAGCTATTTCTACTTTTTTTGTCTTAATTGATGACTTCAGAGATCTGGCTGAAGTAGAAGGCATTGTGCAGAAGCTTCCAAGGAAAGCCATCTTGATGTTCCAGCCCATAGTCATATGAGGTTCACCTGTTTGTTCAGATGACTATCTTCTATTGGCTACCAGTTATTATTTATTTGTTATGATTATAAGTTTCAATGGAATGTTTGCTACAAAGCTGAATTTCGTGTGAACTTGCAAGTTGCATTGTAGCGACGGATACTGGTAAGGCGTAGTAGAGATGACGGCGGAGAGGCGTTCCTACACCGCCCTTAGAAAGGACGGAGCAAGCCGAGCGTCAATCGTGGACGAGACTTTCTTGTTCGCAGGACTAGGGTTTCACGACACTTTTGGGGTTTTTAACCCATTGATGACCGCGCGGGCCATTTTCGACCCGCAGTTTTTCCGTCGCGTGGGACAGCGCGGGCCGATTTTGGCCCGCGGTTATAAAACTGTTCGGTACGGCCTATTTCTCGCTTTTGCCGTAGTTTACGAGTAATCATTAGATATTTTGGATCCTAGCAATCCTAACAGTGCTGTGGTCCGGCAGTTATTTACTTCTAAGCACTGATAAAATCAAATAATAAGCACCACACACTATTCAAGCTGCACAAAGATTGGCACTATTCACAAACAGCTACTCATAAAAGGATAAAAAAGGATAAAGGACAGCGTTACTCAATCCCTTCTGGGATGCGCCAGCGCATTCTACTTCTACGGGATGTCGTGGAGGCGACATGAATGCGTATTTGGCCATACAATGACTTGCGGTGGCCAGCCGATGAACAAGTCAGCACTCTGTCCTTCCCAGACAAGTCTGGTACCAATTCACCCACCCCGGAGGGATGGAAGGCTTGGTTGGCCTGGGCGGGAAATCCGAACCAGGAACCTGGTATCGGGTGCACGCGACAGTCGCGCCTCCTCCGACTGCGCTACACACGCCCTTACTACTCATATCTTGTAAAATTAATCATGCAGAGAATAACTAGTCATATTTCTTGTGAAAATTTCGAAAACAGCCTAGACAAAAATATGTCAAACACCTGCTACAACATGTAGTCACCTTATTTGCACGATTCGCGGCAAACGTGCGTCCTTTTTCTTCGTAGGCCTTCTTACAAGAGCAAATTCATCTTCTAAGTTTTGCTTCAAACCTGTTCCGGCCTTCTCCAATATGAGAGGGAGCGTTTGGAGAGGGAACTTCATTCGGAATATCGTGAATTAGTGTTTCCACGAGATTGCAGCGTCCGTGCGGTCTCAGCGCGCGGTCCCACGCGGCACACACGCGATTTTCCGCGCGGTCGTCAATGGGTTAACTTCGTTTTGATTGCTCTATTCTGCACTGGCTGCCGTTCGTCGATTAGGCGCAATGAGGGTGGGAAGGGGGGGGGGAGGTGGCAGCCGATCAGTACTCAAAAGTTTGCAATTCTTTACCCAGTATCTCAAGGTTATTACCCAGTATCTCAAGGTGTAATCCCCTTCGTCCATTGTACTGCGCTCGGTAAGGATTTTATAGTCTACTATTTATTTTACATCATATCGCCTATTGCCTTGCTGGTGTGCGGCTGCGTCGCAACATCAATCCGCCGGTCGTGAGTCCTTTCTTTTGATTTTGTTGGTTTTCATTCTATTAAGAAGTATTTCGGAGTCTTTCCTAGTCCTTGTAGGTGTTCCTTCTCTGCCAGTGTTCATTGATTGCACATTTTTTGAGCTACTTTCCCGTGTGTGGTTGTTTAGCTATTATTTTCGCTTTGTTTGCTAATTGATTGTGGTTGACCAAGGATCAATATGGCGAGACGTGTGCAACGGGCTGGTAGGCAATCTCAAGTAGCCTCTTCCCCATCTGCTTATAGGCCTATTAATGCTTCTGATGGTGAGGTTGGGAGCCAGGATACTGAAAAGATGACGGTCTCCCAGCTTGTTGCAAAGGCGCTCGAAATTAATAAGGATCCTTTGGTCAACGAGCTTCTCCTCGCGCTTAAGGTAAAAATTCCTGCTGAGTTTGCTGAGGCCATTGAGAGCGATAAGCGCGACCACTCCATAGTCATTAGTGGTCTTCAGGAAGCTCCTGACAACTACTTAGCATCTGAGCGTCAATCCGATGTTGAGAAGAAGGTTCGGGAGGTCCTTGACTTCCTAGATGTGGAGTGTCCGGTCACCTGCTATCGCATGGGAAAGCTCAGCACTCAGCGTCCGCGTTTGGTCAAGGTTATACTGCCAACTAGGTTCCATTGGCGGTCAGTACTTGCCAATGCTCGATTATTACGCGGTTCGCCTTTCTCTCATGTTTTTGTACGCAAGAGCATGACGAGCGAGGAGAGACAACGAGAATTTGAGCTACGCCAAATTGCTCGGGAGCGTAATAATGGCATGGCAAGTAAGGAGTGGGTAGTCTATAGAGGCCAATTGACACGCTTGTCGGAGTTAACTCCAAGAAGCGTGGGAAACCTCTAAATCGGCACGGTTCTAGAACCCTGAAATGTTTTCTTTTAAACTCTCGTAGTATTTGTAACAAACACAAACTTGACCATTTACAGTACTTTCTCAGTGTTAGTAAGCCTGATTTTGTAGCTGTAACTGAAACTTGGTTAGCTGAGAGAATTTTGGATTCCGAAATTATTGGCGACTTTTCTTTTAATATTTTCCGGAGTGACAGGAGTAACGGGAGAGGCGGTGGGGTTTTTTGTCTAGCTAAATCAGATCTTTGTGTGAGGGAAGTCAAACTGGACCGACCAGGCATTAATGATGTGCTTTGTGTTGACATCATTCTCCCCCCGTTTGACTCGTTTACTCGTCTGGTAGTAGTTTATCGACCTCCTAGCTCTTCCCATCACAATGATGACTTATTGATTGAACTTCTCAAAGATCTTTCATGCAGTTATAAGGATACAATAATCATGGGTGATTTCAACCTCCAGATCAATTGGGCTCAACTTCAGGCGTTGAATGCTTTATCCTCCAAATTTCTTGATTTTTTTGAATACGCAGGTTTTTGTCAATTAGTAAATGACTCGACGCACGGCGATAATGTACTTGATATAATTCTGTCATTGTCCAATAACATCTCCAATGTTTCCGTGCTTGCGCCGTTTGCCTCTTCGGACCATTCAGTAGTTGAATTTGACTTGCTTGTTCAGAGCTGGAGCTCATTCATTTATCCAAGACCAGATTTTGCCAACGTCGATTTCGCCTTACTTAGTCAACATTTGAGTTCTGTTGATTGGTGGTCAGTCTTCGACAAATATAGTTCAGTCTCTGAGTTGTACGAGCGGTTTTGCAAAGTTCTCTATTCGGCTCTAGCCTTGTTCGTTCCTTTCAAAGTGCCTAGAGCAAATCATGTTAAATATCCTAAGCATATCCACAACCTTCTTTGTCACAAAGCGCGGTTGTTCCATGAAAACAGAGATGCCCTCAGCAATTCCCTTTACAAGAAGGTCTGTGCTGATATAAACTACCATTTAGTAAAATTCTTGGATAATTATGAGCGACGCCTTTCGCACAGCAGGTCTGCTCGTTGTCTGTATCAATACGTTCGTAGGAGGATGAAGAATACTGGCTCTATTCCCACAATTGTAGACGAACAATCAAACCCTATTTTATCTGACAATGAGAAAGCTTGCCGCATTGCGGAGTATTTTGCCAGTGTCTTTTCCGCAGGACAAGACATCTCCTTAGGGGATAGCAACTTAGTAAACGCTGAAAACAGGCATCCCTTGTCCGAATTTGATCCAACTTTTTACTTTCATCCGGAGGACATTTTTCGCATTTTGGGTGAACTCACGCCATCTTGTTCTGAACCATGGGACGGTATTCCACAAATAGTTTTCAAGAAGTGTCGCACTGCTCTTTCCAAACCTCTTGCACACATTTTTAATATGTCCTTATTCCATGGTGAAGTGCCTTATTTATGGAAGCAGGCTATTGCCACCGTTTACCCAAAACGTTCCGGAAGCTGCAGTGTGACTGACTTTAGGCCTATTAGCCTCACCCCAACCCCTGTTAAGGTTATGGAAAAAATTGTGAGTGCGAAGATTCTCTCTTTCCTGAAAGAGCGGTCGATCATTGCTGCGGAGCAGCACGGCTTTATGCCGGGTGCCTCCACACTAACTAATCTGATTGACCTTTACTATGACTGTTGCAGAACTGTTAACGATGGTGGTTCTTTGGATATAATATATTTCGATTTCTCAAAGGCTTTTTATAAGGTCTGCCACTTCAAACTTGTTTCCAAACTTCAGCAAGCTGGTATCTGCGGAAAGCTGTTGCAGTGGCTAGTATCCTATCTTCAAGACCGTACTTTCACTGTTAGAATAAATAGTAGTTTTTTTAGTATTTACCTTGTACTAGTGATGTCCCTCAAGGGGGTGTCTTGTCACCATTACTCTTCATCCTCTATACTAGCGATCTCTTGCTGTTACTTAAAACTTCGCCTCTTGTCAGAGTTCAAGCCTATGCTGACGACATAAAAATTTACGCATCTTATACCTCGAGTAATTATGTGGAAGTGAGGCAAGCATTGAAAAGTGCTATTGAAAAAATGGCTGCATGGGCATCTGAGTGGGAAATTCCCCTAAATTTGAATAAATGCCAGGTGATGCATGTTGGAACATTGGAGGCTGTGGAATATGAGGTTAGTGGTGTGCCGTTATCTAGCTGTCGTATTGTTAAGGACTTGGGAGTTCTCTTTGAACCCACGCTTAAATTCAGAGCTCACATAGATTACATTGTTCGGAAATCGTACTCAGCACTTTTCCTGATTTTTCGGAATGTTAAATGTTCCGATGTGGCAATATTGATTCGCCTTTACAAGTCGTACGTATTGCCTCACTTGGAATATTGCTCGCCGTTATGGAGCCCCAGAACTAGAAAGCCTGTGCTCAAAATCGAGAAAGTACAGAAGCTTTTTACAAGGCTTTTATGGTACCGTTGCTCGAACCCTATAGATCGCCTACTCCTTCCTAGCTATGAAAATCGCCTGAAGCTTTTTAAGCTTCTGCCACTTCAAGTCCGTAGGATAATATCTGACTTGGTCTTTTGCTTTCGCATTATCAGGAACGAGGTGAATCTCTCAGCAAGCAAGTACTGGGTTTATCGGCCCGTTAGTTTAAGGCAAAATAGGTTCAGCATCTTTTACCGCAAAATCCACCGTCCTAGTAGAGATAAGCTGTTCAATATTGTGTTCTACCGGTGCTCTAGATGGTTCCGTCTTCTACCCATTGACGTCTTCCAGGTTCAGTCGGGCTCGGGGTTCAGACGAAGGTTGGCGAATCTTGCCCTTTGGGGTGATTTCAATTTCAACGAGAACTGCTTTTAACATACTGCTTTCCAGTGAACCGGTGGATGTTTCTCTCAAGCAGTGTCATCCATTGATTGAACGATGCATTCTTCTGCCAGCCTCTACCAGTGCCTAGTGTCACAATGATTGCTTGCACCTATGTTCTCTTCCTCCCCACTAGCCTGTGTACTTCGATACTTATTTATTCCTCTCTTTTTTGTTGCCTATGAAGGGGTCTTGGAACGACATCTTTTTTTGTATCAAAAAATAGAAAACAACAGTAAATAGATGGGATATTTTTTTCTTATCGTGATTCCCCAAAAAATTCTTTCTTATGCTAAATGGTTTCACTTTTTCTCTATAGTTAACATTCAACCTTCCTCAAAAAGTTGCCCAGCCGTCACCTCGATCCTTGTCATGCAAAGGTTTTGTTCAATCTATTACCAATATCTCACTACATATGGAGAGAAAAATTTATTCCTGGGCCGTCCCCGTGGTGCGTACCAGTATAATGAGGCTCCTGAAACACGGAGCCCGCCCGGGGACGCGTGCTCAGGATTTTCTGAATTTCTTTTTTCCATGATTCGACATTGCATGATTTTAGCATTCCAATGGCTTGGTTAACTTCATAAAGTTCCTCTTTTCGACAATATATCCCCGGTGACCTTCCTAATGGTCGCCAATTTACAGGGTTTTAGTGAACAAATATGTTAATAGTCTTAATATTTTTTTATTTTTATTTTTTATATGGCGGCAAGTACTACGGTGACAATTCAAAGATAAGATTGGTGCAAAGTGAGATGTTGTTTTAAAACCTCTTCTGCTTCGCTGTCCATCTATTGTTTTTGTTGTAGTATTTGCGTTCCATTTGGTTTGATTGGATGCTGTTTTATGCATGGTTGGTTATACTAGATTAGTATTTTACCCAGTTCCAGTGATATTTGTCTTTTTTCCTTCATTTATGCGATTTTCTGTTCTTCTTAAATGCTTTTTCGTGTGAGCACGCCTTCGGGACGTAATAAATAAATAAATAAATAAATAAATAAAATTCTGAGTCGTGAAGTAGAATACGTAGGTTGAAAAGAGGGGAAAGGGCGACTATTTCCTTCAGTATAAACTGCACTACTCTCGTTTATGAAAATAACCTTGCCTTCCTCCAGATCGCGCATCCTTCTTTACACACAGAGCAAGTAG
This sequence comes from Heligmosomoides polygyrus polygyrus, assembly GCA_947396885.1. Lineage (NCBI taxonomy): Eukaryota > Metazoa > Nematoda > Chromadorea > Rhabditida > Heligmosomidae > Heligmosomoides > Heligmosomoides polygyrus. The sequence continues at coordinate 79,577,798 of OX377203.1, read as the reverse complement.
CGCTTACATAAGGCCAATGCCTGCTGACGGCTCGGTGGGTAGTTACGTTGCTTCATGCAGTGAATGTCGGGGTTTCGGCTATTTTGCGTTACGATATTTTTGCATTTCAACTAACTGGATTGAGACATAAGGGGTTCCGACGTGTATTCAATTTTCAGGCATGTTCTACACATTTTTCCGGCTGTTTGAAGTGTAGAGTAACTTTCTTGCGACTACTATTCCATGTACGACCGTCCTTAAATCTTGGCATAATATTGAACTGAATAATCAGATTAGTTCAAGCTCGAAGCGCTCAACGATTTCTGGCGACTTGCTTACTTGCTGGCAGGCTTTTAAGCAAAATTCAATGAAAAAGCTAATCAACCTACTCTGTTCTCCTTCTATGCTATTGTACTGTGCTAGAATTTTCTGGGGTGTTTGGTGCTTTTTTGAGCATGCTTTCGTCCCACAGATGCCCTGTAGCTCTACTCTTATTGTGGACTCCTGGGCCGGCTTCTCGATTCACGATTCAAGCTACTGGACCCCGAGGAAAGACCTTGTGTATTCGGACTATATCTTAGGGTACCAACGGCCAGATTTGGCCAGCCGGCGTGGATTTCTTTAAATACATGAGGTCGCTTATGAAGCGATTTTAATGCTACGCCATTGTGGACGACCTTCCTTTTTTCTGCAAAAAGGGATGGCGTCCTGGAGATAAGTATGGAAGTTGCGGGAAGCTGAAGAAGAACGGATTTGCTACAGCAATGCATGATTTTGCCATAGGATAAAGGATAAGGATAAAGGACGGCGTTACTCAATCCCTTCTGGAATGCGCCACCGCATTCTACTTCTACGGGATGTCGTGGAGGCGACATGAATGCGTATTTGGCCATACAATGACTTGCGGTGGCCAGCCGATTAACAAGTCAGCGCTCTATCCTTCCCAGACACGTCTGGTACCAATTCACCGACCCCGAAGGGATGGCAGGCTTGGTTGGCCTGGGCGGGAAATCCGAACCAGGAAACTGATATCGGGTGCACGCGACAGTCGCGCCTCCTCCGACTGCGCTACACGCGCCATTGCTATACGGGCACAAAATCTACACCTTAACCTTAGGAGTCGGATAAGGCGTCCATTGTGCAGTCTACCAGTCCCTACGCGTCATATGTGACCGTAGCATGCGGCAAGTGTACCTAGAATTGCACTTTCGTATGGAAGAGTCGTTCCATACTAAGTAAAGGATAAAGGATAAAGGACGGCGTGACTCAATCCTTTCTTGGATGCGTAGCGCATTCTACTTCTACGGGATATCGTGGAGGCGGTTTGAATGCACATTTGGCTATATTATACAGTGACCTGTGTTGGCCAGCCCATGAACAAGTCAGCGCTCTATCCTTTCCAGACAAGTCTAGTGCAGGGTCAAGCATGGGGTTCGATTTCTGACGAAAATTTACGACTCTTCTCCCCCCCTTGTGTAGACAGACCACCGTACTCCGCTTGTGGTAGGCATAAGTTGAGAAAATGTCTGATCTAATTTCACTTGGAACGTTCGGCCGGACAGGTAGTCGGCTATCCACTCGACAAGAATCGTATGAAACCCTAATTTTTCTAGCTTGAATATAATTTTCCACGGAGCACCCGATCAAAAGCTTTCTCAAAATTGAAATATATGATGTCGCAAGTATACTTATTATTGATTGCAGTTGTCCAATCATCGATGGATTCGAGCAAGTTAGTTTCGACAGATCGGGAACAAAACCGCGCTGTTCATCAAAAATGATTCTACGTGCAAAAAAAATAATTATATGTCCCTTAAGTACGTTCTCAAAAAGTCTGCATAAAATGGAAGTGATACTCACAGGACAATAATTTTCCGGATTACAGCTCGGCTCCTTCAAAATTGGGGTGATAAAGAAATGCTTCCAACGTAAAGGAACTTAAAAAGCAATAAAGCTGATTCGACTCAAACCACGGAAAGTCAGTCGTGGGATTGACTGCTGATGGAAAACTATATGGTATTATTCCATCATCCTTCTGGTCTACTTTTGCAAATATATTCGCTAACAAATTCGTTTCGTCTTGAGCTGTTGTAGCAGCAACTCCCTCATGTTTGAGACAGCCCACATGACTGGGACCATTAATTTTCTTGTTTAAATATTTATAAAAACTCTGACGATTGCTAGATTCAACCACCCTTTTTTCCAAGTGCAAATTGTATCGCTTAAGCTTTTTTGCGAATTTTACAGAGAAGGCTTCGCATTTAGAAAATTATTTGTACGTCTAGCTTCATGGAACAGACAGTCTCGATGAACCGACATGTTCTGCAAATAGTGAGAAGACGGATAGAGTTAAAAGACGTTACCATTATCACGGAACATGTTGTTCTATGGCCTCATGAAGTATCCCTATGAGAAGCTCATATTTATCGTGTACACTACTTTTCGACCCAAGTAAGTCTCTCCAACGAATCTGAGCCAGAGGTGTATTGACCTCATCATAGTTGCATTGCGAATACAATCTGCGAATGATTGTTGTACACTAAATTTGGAATAACGGAACGTCAAAGGAAATGCTGAAGTGATCGCTTGAACCCACTGGGCTTAATATTTGAATGTTCGAAATTAGTAAATGCTTGATAGAAAAGACAAGATCAAGAATGCTGCTTCTTCTTGTAGGATCCGCTACGTGTTGGGAAAGATTGTGACAAAATACCAGCTCTTCCAAGCATGACAGATTTGATGAATCACTTATATTAAAATTTGATATATTGAAGTCACCTACGATCACAGAGTCTTGCCCGCAAGCAGTCACCTAGAACTTTACTAAGTTGTTCAGTTTTGTCACACGTACAGGAATGGGTTCTACACAAGATTATTAGCCTAAAACTGGAACCTTCATACATAATGTCCACGCCTACGATTTCATAAGAGTTTTCAACGGATTCCTTCATAACTAATGAAGCAGAGAACCTACGGTCGCTAGAAGCATTACGCCTCCACCAGACTTTTGAGGTCTGTCGCATCTATAAACCTCATACTCGTAGGACAAATCTCCTAGTACGGAAGAAAACTATGACTCGGTTTTAACCAAGTTTCTGAAAATGTGTAGATATCATCATGATTTGAGAGCACTAGAGCTATGTATTCAGAGTTCGTTGAGACAGATCGAACACTCGCATAAAAATATTTCAAATTGCTGGAGTAATATAATAGATTGTCGTGAATTACACACAAGCAGGGGTGCGCGTAGACAAAGTCCGAATTTTCGTAATTCGTAAGTCGTAATTACGACAAAACCTTCGTAAATCGTAAACCGTGAATCATAACGTGTACACAAAGGGGATCTCATAGGAAACGACCCGTATACTGCGTCCCTATGTCAACAAGAGATGTTTTAAAACTTTATTTATTTATTTATAGCGTAGAGGCAAAAACATATCTAGCACAAAAACGCAACAAGCACTGTTAAACGATGCATGAGTAGTAGCATGCCTTCGGGCACTTTACGGTGTTCAACATGTGGCAGACCTTTTACACACTTGCGCCGATAGCCTAGCTAAATCATCGTTCTTGTCAAGCAACAAGTTAAATTACTTGAGAGTCCTGTAGGTTAAAAAATCTGTCGTAATCTGTGACTTAGCAACTGACACTCGAAGATTAAGCTTTCCTCTGACGGCTTTTGTCATTATCCCATCAAAGAAATCTGCCGGATTTATTCTTATTCTTGGAAAGAATTTTATGCATCAGGATAATATTGACAGTCTTCCTTCTGTTTTTCAATGATGCAAGGCCAAAAGGCTAAGAGTGTGGGAACCATTTGGAATTTGGCTATAATCCACTGAAACATCTTATCGTGAGGTTCCTCGTAAAGCTATTTTGGACACTTTCCAAAAGATCAATCTCCTTTTTCCTAGATGGTTTAAATACTGATATTCCAGTTTCAGCGATAGGTCGCACATCGGTTTTGAAAGCCCGTATGTAGATGTCGGGAATACAAGATTCCAAAGCCCTGAATAGGTTATAGATGCTGAAACTGGCCTTCTTAACCAGATATTTGCAGTGCTTTGAAAAAGACAAATCACTCGTTATAATATAACCCTATATACAAGCTTCATCGACTTTTTTCAGAGTCTGACCATTTCATAACATACAATTATGTACCGTTGTCCTCTTCACTACATTAATTGATACCATGGCATTCAGAGAAGAAAGTGCTTGTTTATTGGTTAGTCCTGCGAATAAAAAGAATAATAATGACTACACAGAATACACAGCGTGTCACATAAAGGATCTATGCCATGTAATTTCAAATTTTTGTCTTAAGATTCGCCTACCCTTTTTTATCAATATTTTCTCACTGCTAAATTACGCAAGTGCCACCCGTTGTGAGCTCGATGTTGAAGCTAATTTCCCGATAAAAATTAAAGGACAAGTGTTGCAAGAAGCGTAAAACCAGAGAATACTTGATACTACCTAGCCACACAGAACCAAAATTAAATGGACAAAAGAAAAGAAAAATCAGCAATTCTCGATGTTTTCGACACCGAAGTTCTGGTATTGAGTAATGCAGTTAAAAGATGCATTGCAGTCAATATTTAGTGTCCCGAAAAATGTTGTTACTGCCTTGTAGATCACCTTAAAAACAAAAAGACGAAATTCTTCTGATGATTGCTTATACGACGTTGAACTGGGCTTTGAAAAAGTGAAAAATCACTAGATTTGCAAGTTTTTGACCGAAACTTTTTTATTTTTTATCTTTACCTCAGAGCTTAAACCGCAGTAGAGAATCATGAATTATTAACGGTGCAAGGATCGTAGGATAAAGACAGTGTGCAAGGATAGTTGTTAGCTTGCACCCTGCCTTTATTCAATATAGTGGACAAATCATGTACAAGGTGTACGGGAATTTTTGGCTGATCACGGAGTAATGCTTTCAATCGCATCTAAACTTCGAATATACCAGGGCTGGCATTATGCAGATCCTCAAGACATTTCCACCTTTTCATAGATTCATGACAAGGTAGCGATCGTCGATTCGAAATGCACCAAGCAGTTCCTATTTTCCTATATTTGACTTTGGTGGCACTTGTACACCGTTTCAGCCTCCGTAATGCATTTTCTCGCACCACTTGAAGAAATGATAGTCCTTTATCCTTTGTAGGTAAATCTGGCATCAAATGACCTAAGAGTGGTTGAAGGACACCTTCGTTGAGGCGGCCGAAGAATCGAATTTTAGCGTGTTCGAACAAATTTCTGCAGCTCCACTCATCTTATCTCCAAAAAGTTAATAAAAGTAGGACCGTCAGATACTCCACAGATTCTGAACGCCTGCAGCAAGTTTCCGCTGTCAAAAATTAGGCGAAGGTATAGCGAAACTAGATCGCGATGGATGTGAGTGTCTGATGATCAAAGATCAAATGTACGAAAATTTACGATTTACAACCCAAAAGTCGAAAATCGTAAATCGTAAAAAAATTCCCTAAAAATCGCCGTGAATCGCAAAACTGTAAATCATAAATCCGAATTGCGTACACACCTGTTCACAACCATTAAAGTGCTGCTGAGGTTTCCCTCCCAATGACATTTTCAGCGTTTCTTACAGTAAATAAAGCACCAATATGAGGATATGTGTATACTTCACAACTGTGTTTGTTGTATCGTTATCAGACGTGAAACCTCATGCAAACAGAAATTTTGCCTTCAATCGATTTGAAAAAAAAATCGCGACGTCTTGGGGAGGGCATGGCGCAATCTATTATTTTGAAACTAAAAAATGACCGCCTTTCTGTTCGTCGAAAAAGTTTTAAACAATTATTTCTCCTCAAAAAATAAGAATTTTATAAAATTTCAACCAGTGCTGCTCGCTTAACGGGCGGGTTAGTCATAACTTCGAACTAAATTTTCCTTGAACAAAAAATTATCTAACTTTCTAAATCTTAAAAGTTAATATGGAAAAGCTCGATTTGATTTTTGAAATGTTTGGTTTGATTGCAAAAACTTAGGCTAGCTTAGAACAGTGTTCAATTTGAGGTGAAAATGGTATATATTCACCTAAAACAAGTTTTTTTATTCTTTTCCCCTTACTCGTTCAGCTCTCGAAGAGCGGATCAGCGCTGGTGCCAGAAGAACACGTGTTTTCAGTACCCAAACTATCTGTATATGCATCAATGGTGCCTCTAGAGTGATTACTTAGTGAAAATACGAAAAAAACTCTATCACTGATGTAGGTTAGGTCACGTTTATTTGAAGCAATTAGTCCTCATTTCGCTTCCATTAAGTGCATTTGTCGTAGTTCGGGCGAACTGATTTCCAAGACCCATCGTTGCAGATCCACTTGTGCCAACTACCTCTTCCTAATACAATATCTTAACATAACTTTAATGTTCGAAATCATTGTATAAAAAGGCGATGTTACTTACCCTTTCTTTTGCCACAGGTAACGGAATATTAGTGGTGTTCAACCCACTAATATTTGTTGCCTTTTTCGAGATACTTGGACTGCTCACTTCGGGGCGGGTGAGGGTCATATCCGAGTTCATTGCGAAGTTTCTCAACATCACACTGCCCTGAAGATGATAGGAACATTTTGGTTATATTCACACCTGAAGTCCTACGCACACTTTTGCGGCAACGTGGCAGCCTATCTTTAAGCATAGGGCAGGCGTGAGGCAAAACTCCCCCAGTCTGGACTGCCGCTGATGTGCCGCCTACGCGGCAGGCGCGGTGCACCAAAGCGGCGGCAGCTGCCGTTAACGCGGAAGCGGCAATAGTGGTTCAAAGCATTGTTGCCGCTGGAGCCGCTTAGCTGCGCACAGTTTCTGTCTATGCTCTAGCTGATCGTGGCGGGATCTAGAATGGAAACTGATAATGATAATGAAACCGCGCTGGCGATGGAGTGGGGCTGCTAGGCCGAGAGTAAGTGCCGCCTACGGCAAAGCAGTTTCGTCTCCTACGAGGCAGCTTTGCCGCCTGCCGCATGCCGCGTTGCCGCAAAAGTATGCGGAAGCCTTAACCGCTTTGCTTATAGCGGAGGTGCATGACTCTAGCGTTATATTTTGACCAGACCTTCAGCGACCTTCGCCCCCAAAGCCCGAGAATAGAACACCCCCGTCTAGGCCTTCTTACTCGCGTTACAGTGAAAATCTGGTTTTACGGGAAAGCGGGACAGTAGGGCACAATCTCGAAAACTGCTCCTATGAAGCTTATCCATCCTCTATCGCACTCACCCGGATTTATTCTCCGAAGTACACATTCTCTACGTGGTGAGGAACAGCTTGTGATAATCTGTGAATGCTCTAAACCGCTAAATATCCGACGGCAATAATAATCTTCCGATTCCCGAAGGCTTTCTCCCTACCCACCCCCCCCCCCCCGACGATAGACAATACCCCTTGGCCATGTGAGGCAGAGAGAGGCAGAAAAATGTAGTGAGCATCAGTCAGTAGTGAGAGTGATAGGCATGTACACGCACACGCTCGCTGCCTTTGAATGGTCATCTGAAAGTCCAACGTATGCTCCGCAATGTTTGATCTGTGGCACATCTTCTCGATCTAGACGCACGTTGTACGACACTCCTGTCATATACAAGTTGCATAGTGAGAAAAAGTATTGGTCCCCCTTACAGGTTCCTTCCACTGATCCCCCTTCCTATTACTTGTCCCACCTTCACTGCTCCCCTCTTCACTGGTCCGCCCTCTTTTGGCAGCCCCTTTCACTGGCCCTTATTACTGGTCCCACCTTCACTGGTTCCCCATTTACCGCCCCCCCCCCTCCCATTCACAGGACTCTCCCACTTCACTGATTCCCGTTCACTGTCCCCCTTTCCCTCTTTTTGCCCCCCCCCCCCCCCATCCACTTTTACCAAGTGGTACCCTTTATTGGTCTTCCTCCACTTCTTCTTCTTATTCTTATTCTTCAGCGTTTGTCCCGCATCGTCGCGGGGTCCGCTTTTCTGGTGCCATGTCGCCATCTTTCACGATCCCGTGCTAGATCAGGGTGGACACCAGCTACTTTAAAGTCCTTGTGTAGCGTATCAGCCCAGCGCTGCTTCGGGCGCCCTCTTGGCCGCTTTCCAAACACTTCAAAGTTAAGGCCTATCTTACGGACGCTGTCTCCCTTTCCACGCAGAACGTGGCCGTACCATTACAGGCGAGCTTCTCGCATCTTGTCAGCTATCGGCGCGACCCCGAACTTCTGCCGAATAGCTTCGTTTCGGATGCGGTCCAGGCGCGTGACTCCAGCCATCCAGTGCAGCATCTTCGTTTCCATTACGCTGAGGCGACTTTCCGTTTCCTTTGTCGCAGGCCAACACTCAGCTCCGTACATCGCTAGCGGCCGGACAATGGTTTTATAGATCTTCGACTTTAGGCGCTTTGGCATATTCCTATCGCAGAGCACGCCAGTCAGCGAACGCCACTTGGACCAAGCTGCACTCACGCGTGAGTTCACTTCAACCATCAGACCGCCGTCAGACGCTATTGCTGATCCCAGGTATTTAAACACCGAAGTGCGTGCAAGCTCAGTACCGTTAATCTTAATGGAGCCGGACTCATTTACGTCAGTCGTTAGGTACTCGGTCTTCTTGACGTTCAATTTGAGTCCGAACCTCGCCAGACGGTCGCACCAAGTTGCACCTGCCGCTCGAGATCGTCTTTCTCTTCGCAAGCGAGCATCACGTCATCAGCATAAAGCAGCGTCCATGGAACAGGCTGCTGAAGATCTTGCGTAATGGCATCCATGACGACAACAAAGAGGAGCGGAGAAAGCGTTGAACCTTGGTGCACCCCAACAGAGATGGGAAACTCTATTGAGGTTCCAGCTGCAGCTTGCACTCTACTCTTTGGGCAAGAGTAGAGCATCCGCACCCACTCTACAAGTTCCTCAGGTACGTTGTGTCGTCGCAAGGAGTACCATATGACCTCACGCGGTACGCGGTCGAAGGCCTTCTCCAAGTCGAGAAAGGCGATATGCACCGGCTTCTGTCTCTCGCGATGCTTCTCCACCAGGAGGCGGGCGGCGTGCATAGCATCAATGGTCCCACAACCAGACACAAAGCCGCACTGGTTGTCGGAGAGCTTGACGATTTCACGGATTCTTCTATCGAGGATTCGCTCGAAGATCTTCATGCTATGCGAAAGCAAGCGAATCGGACGGTAATTGAAGCAGTCCGCAGGACTGCCCTTCTTCTTCCAGATCGGAATCGTCGTACTGTTGTGCCAACACTCCGGTACTTTCTTCTCCTTCACTACCTGGTTGAAGAACTCAGTCAACCACTCAGCAGGATACCAGAGCTTCGACTTCCAAACATCGGCTGCCAGATCATCCGGCCCTGTCGCCTTACCGGGCTTCATCTTCTTCAGAGCCGCTTCTGTTTCCTCCACGGTGATCTTGTGAACGGGACCGTGAACAGAAGCCACAGAAGGGATGGCCGGATGAGGAAATCCCATAGTGGAAATTTCCTCAAAGTAATCACGCCATCGCTTCAGCGCCTTTTTGCGGTCTGTCAGAAGGTGGCCGCTCTCATCATTGATGCCAACAAACTTTTCAATGTCCTCGGTTTGGCGATGGCGGGTCTTAGCAAGTCGGTACAAATACCGCTCACCATCGCGCGATTCGAGCTTTCGGTAGACATCACCGTAATGAGTGGCTTTCGCAACAGCCACGGCTTTCTTTGCAGCCTTCTTCGCCTTCTGATACTCCTGCCAGTTGTCGGCTGTTCTGTCGCCGAGAAACACATGATACAGCGACTTCTTCTCTCGAACCTTCCCTTTCACATCGTCCGTCCACAGCCATGTCTGTTTGTCGACTTTGCGTCGTCCAGGCTTCGTAGTGCCGAGTTCCGACCTTGCAGCTTGGCGTATCGCGTCGGTTGCTTTCTTCCAAGTTTCATCGACAGTCGTAACTGTCCTGTCGGTAACCGCACGCGAGAAATCACAGCTGCTTCCTTCTCCTTCATTCGCCACCACTTGATTCTTGCAGCACCTCATCGCTCGACCTGCTTCAGCCTCGGAGAGGCGATCTTCAAAGTACAGATCAGCGGTCGGTGCTGTGGGGTGACCGTCTCATACGGCACGACCTTCGCGTCTGTGACAAAGCTCCGGTCGCGATCCTTTACAAGCACAAAGTCTATCTGAGACTTGGAGCTCCCACTATAATATGAGATGAGGTGGGAGTCGCGTTTTCGGAAAACGGTGTTCACAATGGTGAGGCTATGCGATTCCGCATACTCAAGAATACGCTCACCATCGGGGTTACGAGACCCTTATCCGAAACCACCATGACAGCTGTACCCGTCCTTCGCAGCACCTACGTGCCCATTAAGGTCACCAGCGACTATGATGACATCTTTCGACGGTACCTCTGCTGTATTCTCATGAAGCAGGTTCCAAAACTCATCCTTGGCTTGATCGGAGCAGCCAGTCTGCGGAGCACGCAGAGAAGAAGTGATAGAGTCGCTCCTTAGCGGCGACAACGATCTTCATCAGTCGATCGTCAAAGTGCTCGACGCTTACAATCGAGTCACGAAATCGTTCGGAGACGATTATTCCGACACCACTGGTGGTCCTGGCCCTTCCACATAGACCGGCCTTGAAGCCACGTCCTATGTCCCTTGACTTGCGGCAGGACCACCTCGTCTCCTGCACCGCACAGAAATCAACTCTTCTTCGCTCCAGTGCTTCAACCAACTCGCACGAGCGGCCCGTCAACGTACCTACATTCAGCGTAGCCACGCGGGTCCTGCTTACGTTACGGGACTTCCGGACTAGCTCAGTTGCCCCCCGATGCCGTCCTCGCATCAGAGACCCTCGCATACTTTCCACACTCGCCGGGCTTTGCGAGTGCGCGTCGGCTCCCGCGGATGCGGTAGCACTATCTCGAAAAACATGAACTGACATACACCCATACGATGTGACATTGGGTTGTTCGTAGGTCGGCCTATCACCAGGGCCTGTCGCCTGTATTCGAATGTCCGTATTTGGCTTAGCTCGCAGAATCGAGCAGATTCCAGTGCCACCACGTGGAGGAACGGACATCGCCACCATTGGTCTTCCTCCACTGCCCCCCATTAATGGTCCCCTTTACCGGTCCCTCCTTTACTGCCCCCACCTCCCTTCACAGTTCCCCTATTACTGGTCTCACCTTCACTGATCTCCTTTATTGGTCCACTCCCCTTCACTCTCCGCCATTACTAGTCCTACCTTCACTGGTCCTCCTTTACTGGTTCCCACTTTATCGGTTTTCCCTTCACAGGACTCTTCCACTTCACTGGTTCCCGTTCACCCCCCCCCCTACCCCTTCCTTCACTGGTCCTCCCACCCTTCCCTGGACCCCGCTTACTGGTCTCCCCTTTAGTGGTCTCCCATTACACGTGTTCGAAATCCAGACAGCCCTTGCGCGACATCGTTTACACCTCTTCTAAACACCCAGACACCCCTTGCATAAAATCAGTAATGCCTCTTCTGACCCCAGACACCCATTACGCCACAACGTTGACACGTCTTCTGAACCCGGACGCCTGTTGAACAGCGTCGGTGGCATGTTTTCTCAACCAGGACGCCCTTAGCGCGACATCGGCGACACCGCTTCTGAGCCCAGACACACACTGCGCGACGTCGGTTACACGTATTCTGAAACCAGACGCCTGTTGAACAGCGTCGGTGACATGTCTTCTGACCCCAGACACCTACTACGCGACATCGTTGACACCTCTTCTGAACCAAAACACCCAATGCGCGACATCGCTTACATGCCTTCTGAATCCGAGCGCCTGTTGCATGACGTCGATGACACCTCTTCTAAATCCGGGCGCCTATTGCACAACGTCGCTGGCATGTCTTTTGAATTCGAACGCCCTTGCGCGACGTCGGTGACACTTCTTCTGACGGTCTCGACATGAGCGGCACCTCGTCTGAACACGGACGCCTGCTGCTCGACTTCTAGGAAAGGCCAGACGGATGAACAGACGGACGGACGGACAGACAGACGGACGGATGGACAGACGGACGGACAACCGCTAACTCCTTTATATGTAATAGGACAAGTGTTTTTAATGCATCGCTTTAGAAAGGCAATTGGTATACATATTAAAAAAAGTCGCAGCATGATATTTCTTTCAAGCATCGCTCTGCCCTGAAGATGATATTTTCTGTTGAGTTTTTTTCAGAACTGCAAATGTTTTTGAATGTGTAGTACTACTATATAAAATTCAGCTTATTTGTGATTCACGTTGTTCGTAAAAACGAGGGGAAATCATGGCCAATGGACGCGTTGGACACAGTGTCGTCTGACAGCCAGCTGTTTCCTTGAGCACGCACAACCATGGGCGACTACTAGTGAATTTATTGCCGTGGCCAACGTTCATCAAAACTCAGGACATATTAAGGGGCAACACATCAGACTGTTGATGGGAACCATGTGTCGAGCGACGGAGTTCAAAGGATGCGTCTCAGACGTCGTCTCGCATGCGTCGAGATTTAGTGGATGTGCCCAGAAGCTTCCTGAAGCGTGCGACCAGATCCAGAAGACGTGACGAGATGTCGTTCAGTGTGGGTCGAAATTCAGAGTACGTGTCACAGTCTTCGAGCTAAGGACGTGCTGCACGAAGTGCGCGTATTTATTATTTATCTGTCGCTCCATTCGTCTGTGAAGGACAGCGAGGGCCATAGCGGTAGGGAGAATTACTACAGACATCGGACGACTATTACTGCCATTGGACAGCAAACGGTATAGACCGGTATCTAACTGATATTTTATAATTCTGGAGAATAGTCATTGCGAACTGGAACTCTCTCGATCCTATGCAATAAGAGAGGACACATCTGTGAGTATGCCTGTTAGTCCGCCTGTTTCTCGGCACATGGAGAACGGGCATTCCCTAAAAAAACCGCGTGAAGGCGATAAGATGAGAAGGATTCATGGAGTTTGTGACTATTCTGAAGGGTCCATCCTACCATATCTTTCTTATTGTCCTACTCTATCCACTATGTAAGGGAACTTTCTTAAAGTAGTGAAGGTAACAGTATTTAAGGAAAAAGTAAGACGGCCAAGGTGTTCAATCCTCGGGACTTGTATTCGTATCGCAGCGAGTAATTGCATCGCTGAGGAAGCAAGCATGTGCTCAGATTCGGCGATCTCACATTGAATGAAAGAATAATAATCGATTTGCGTCACCCCTCAAACGAAACGAACGAGAGGCAGTCCCGTCTGCAGCTCAATCAGCTACACTACGAGCGCTTATGATTTGTCCATCTCCTGTATCACCCCTATCACCTGTTGTTCCTTTGATCATCAAGTTGCTCGAGCGGGCGCCAGCAGCGTCTCTTTTCCCTTGTCGCGTGCCTGAGTGCTCCAATGGATCCTCGTCGTTCGAGAGACACGAAGAGCGTCATATCGTTCATTTAGGGCTTTCACGAAGAAATCCAACCCGTTGGTGGGCGGCCTGGTGTTCTCTTGACTTTCCGCTTAATCCAATTGGTGACGGCTCTCGTCCAACGAGTGTCTTCGAAGCGCACTACGTGGTCGGCCCACCTAATCTTCGACGACTGGCCTATGTGACAGCGCCTCTGATCTTCGAACGTCTGCGAAACTCGGAACTCCGGAGGTCTTCTCTCACTTGCGTAACTCGTGTCACTCCGAGCATCGTTCTTTCGATTCCACGCTGCGCGACGCTGATCGCATATTCATCCTGCTTTCGTATAGCCCAGGTCTAGACAGTTCCATAAAAGGCCGCTTTCCTCACCCTCCTTCTTACCGCAATCTTAGAAAAAAAAACGAAACAAGAACCTATCAATAACAAGAATACTTTCAGAAACTACCATGGCTCCACACAACTACGGACCTATGGCTAAGTCTCCGTTGTTGCTGAAATCGATCAAGGCAGACCGAAAGCGCGCCGCAAACCAGTCCGTCATGCCTGCGTACTACAATAGGAGGGACGAGTGTTATTTCTTCGTCCGGCTCACGACAACCATACAAACGCTGGTCGAACGCGCCTCGCCGAACGGCCTCGAGGGATGGACCGCGTCGCTCCTGCGGGAGTGCTCCGCGGTCTATAACGGCACGTGCGGAAAGATCGTCGAGCAAAACAATAGAGGTGAACTCCGGGGTTTTGGGACTGCCATGAGCTGTCTTACTCCCTGCGACAAGTGCACTAGACGCCCCCACACGGTCGTTACTCACTTGGAGGACCGCCATGGAGCGACGCTATTGTACCCCTCGCTCCCTCTCTTCAGGGTCCCTCAAGGACCGAAGTTTGTCGACTTCGCGCTGGAACAGCTGGTCCTCGAATTCGCGCGTCTGGAGACCGATATATGACACCAGGCCAGAGACGAATGACGAGCAAGTGCGCGAACGTTCTCGCGCCGACTACGACGAACTTCAGGAAATCTACCGCCGAATAGAGCAACGATGCCGCGACCCACCCTAATTTCACAAATAAATATGTTCGAATAAATTTTGCTAAATACAGAAGGTTAATAACTGGAAATGTGTCTTTCCTAGGCATCTCTGAAGAAAGAAATCTTCTTGGCAGTGAACGGAGCTGAAGAGTTCTACACTCCTCGCATACTTCGCACACATTAGTCGATCAGTTCTCTGCTCATAAAGCTTAGGAGGATGAAGCGTTCCTCTTATTGCTTACTTTCTTGTCAAACTTCCAGTCCTCATAATATCATAATATTTCAGGTGAAAACTAATTTCAGGTAAATCAAAGAATCAATCGTCACTCTGTAACGTCCGGGAAAAACGACCGACCTACGACTGGAAAGAAGACCTCGCCGAGATCAAATTCGCGAAGCACGTTTCAACCAGCTGAGGAATACTCCCAGTCCTCCCTCACTCATCTCGCAACACAGCCTCCGTCTGACTCTCCAGGCCCAGGCAGCAGCCAAACGAGGGTAGGAAGAGAAACCAGCGAACCCACCATGACGACAAAAAAGGAGGTAGAACAGCTTGAGGACGGCAACTTTCTGATCACCTACGTTTAAGTAAATACATAACTACAACCATGTGAATGCCGCTCGTGCTGTATTCATCGACTTGGTGAGAACTAAAGTCGCTTTGAGGGCTTACAGGAAAAGTTTCTGAAGTGTAGGGAATGATCGCCCAAATCGAAACTTGTATGGTGAATTTTTCAAGGCCAGTGAATGAGTAGGGCTGAAATGAGGTGGCAGCTAAATACATTAAAGAAAGAACTGCTGCAGAACAAGCATAGGTCTAAACTGTGTTGGTGAGCGTGGAAAAGCGGCAACACGATCCAGTCTCACACAGCACGGTGCAACTACACATTGCTAAACGGCTATTAGAGTTGGACAAGCTGACGGAAGACGATCCAGTAATTTTTAATCATAGACAACTATATCCAGCCTGCTTTCGGGCTTGAACGAGGGTTGGGTTAAATTTGTCGGAGCAGAGGACCGCACCATGCACAGCCTCCCGTCATGCTTCAGAAAGCCGTATTGCTTGGCTCTTCTAAGATGAGTCCGCTTCTATCTTCCCTTGCTGGAGAATGTAAAGCCTTGAAGAATATTTCGAAACGTTTGGAGAAATTCATCAGAAATTTCCAGACCAGCCTACTCGGGAATTACTCCAATCTGTCCCGGCGAGACGTTAAGTGTGCGCCGTGTACAATGCGAATAGAGATGAAACTATCAATCGAATAATCCGAATGGGTTCGACAACTGGTGGAGTGAGCGTTGGGGAGTTCTATCATAAATTTCCAGCTGCCTTACTAAGGAGTTGCTTTAAGGCTGTCCAGCTAGCCTTTGAAGTGCGCCGTGAAAATGCATATAGAGTCGAACTTTTCAATCGAGGGGGCGACCGCGTGCAAATTGCACGCGCGGGTGTGTTCGTAGCGCAATAACTCTTTCAAGTTCGAATCGTTTCGGCTGCAACTCATGATTCTTGTAGGCAGTAAAGCGTTCTAGTAGTAAGCTAAAGTAGAACGGCACAGCTTAGGAAGAGGCAATGTTACAGGGGTGCGAAAATGCAGGTGAGGCTTGTGTGATGCATTTTTTCCGATTTCGATGGACCACTGCGAGAAGACTCGGCGAGCAAACGGTCTCGAAGTGCGTATGCAAATAGAGCTACTTTACGACGACATTAGACATGGGATCCGAATCATGCATTTTCGGATATCCGGCCGGATATATCCGGTTTCGGATTATCCGAAATCCGGCTCGGTCGAAAATTGCCCTCATCTGAATCATCCGAAGATCCGGAGTTTCTAAAATTCCCCTCATCTGAATCATCCGAAGATCCGGGGTTTTCAAAATTACTCTCATCTGAATCATCCGAAGATCCGGGGTTTTGAAAAACGCAATGATTCGGATAAAATCGGATAAAAATCGGATAATAGGAGGTTAGCGCACCTTGCTGGCAAACTTTGCGCTATTGATAACCTGACTTTTTCGGGCAGATTTGCAATCATTTGGCAGGAATTCTCTCACAAGGGAAGGGTCTGATAGCGTATATCTGAACGGGGAGAGGGAGTCATCCCATTAAGTAGGAATAATCCCCACCCCTCAATTAGCATAAAATGCGTTTCATTTTTGCCACGTCGTTAAACCCAAGTAGTGGGGGTTCTTGAAGTCACAATGGAATACGGCGCATCACGAGTTTGGGGTCTTGTACGACCGCGATGCCTCGGCCGGCAAACAGCTCGGAGCGCAATGGGTAGTGACGATGCTTCATGGGAGGAAGGTCGGGGGTTCGATCCTCATGCGCTGCTGCATTCCTTCTTTTTAACTGATTGGTAGAAAGTTGGGAGATTCTGACGTCTATACCATTTTCAGATGTTTTCTGCGCACTCTCCAGCTGCATGCTGCGGTACTCAACGGGATGATGCATAAATATTCAACACCAGTGATACACAGGTACAACGTGCATAAAGCAGCACTGGACACACTGGGCAGGGTATAAATGCTGCAGGCTCCTCTCAGTCTGTTTCTATACATCGGCCAATGACCTCGGGTAAAACCACCCTGCTCGGATTTTCAAAGGAGACCATGAAGTGACATCACATGTAGTTAAAACAAGAAAGTCTGTGGATCCCAGAAATTGACCTAAACGGCATCAATACACTTTTTCTCTCATCTTTGCCCGTCATCTGGAAATCAGAGGTCTGCTGGAGGTTCTCTAAAACCTAACACCAACAAAGTCGCCGATGCTCGAGTGGTGATCCACTTGCTCACGCTGAAGTGTGGTCCACCTTTAGATAACGAGCCTTCAAGGGAATGACACCAACCTGACCGAGCGAATGACCAGCATACTCAAGGACTTCGAAGCACGTCAACTTGAAGATAACGAAGACGAACGGCTGGAAATGGTGGAAAACCAGAAGAAGGTTGGGATCCGCAAAATGAACTGATAGACGTGGAAAGACTGGCAAGCAGTGGGCACATGATAACGTTTTCGGCTGGAGCTCTTGTTTCGGAGGAAAGGAAAAGTCTTCAATTGGATTTCGTCTATGGAGGCGATCTCGTTTGTCCATATATGGAAGCAAACTGTGAGGAGCCAGTAGCCTTTATGCGCTGCCCGTATTGTGACCAGTGCTTCTGTTTCGTGCACTTTCTGCCAGTGTATCACTGTTGTTGAACGCTCATACATCGTTATGTTGAACAGCTTTCCAATTGGGTTTTGGTTAAAAAACCGGTCAGTAATAAACAAGTGGCAACGAGGTTGCTCTCCACGGCATACATCTGGAAACACTGCGCAGAAAACATCTAAAATGGTATAGATGTCAGAATCCCTCCAATCAAACAATAAGGTGAAATGCAAAGATTTAGCAGCGCAGAAAAGTAGAACCCTATACCTCCCTCTCATGGAGCAACGTCACTATCCACTGCGCTACGAGCCGCTTTCCTCCAGCGGCGTTGCGAGCGTACAAGACACCGGAACTCGTGAAGCCCCGGTTCCACTGTAACTTCAAGGGTCCTCTACTCCTCGGGCTTTTCGATTTGGCAAAAAAGAAACACATTTTTATACTAATTGAGGAGTGGCGATTATTCCTATGTATGACTCGCTCTCTCCGTTCAGAAATACGCTTCAGACCTTTCCCTTCTCAGAGCACGAAAAATTTCTTGCGGGGCGTTTCGGAATCGTTCCATTATTGTTCTTTACAAGACTTTGCTGTGCATTACCAACCCACTATTGAGTTGGTATTAGCTCTTTGGGGTCTTAAAGCTGTTTTTTGTTTGTTCTGGAAACGCAACATAGCTCTGGGAGGGCTCCCCTCGCCAGGCAGCCAAATACGACATCTTTTACGTAGCGCTGGTGTGTTCCACTAAGCCAGGCCAGATATAATGTAATTGGGCATTCATGTGCCTTGCTACCAGGGCATATAAACACTTAATTCAAGGTGAGGCGCTCCAAGCTGCTTTGCGCGCTCGTGACTTCAATTGGTCAAGGAAATAAACGCAGAGTTACTGATGTGTTCCGTTTTTAAGAGGTTGCGTGCCCCTACTATATCGCTTATCCGCTTGTATCCGAATCGGATATCCGAAACCCGGCTCGGCCGAAAAAGGCGCTATCTGAATCATCCGAAGATCCGGGGTTTCTAAAATTGCCCTCATCTGAATCATCCGAAGATCCGGGGTTTTCGAAATTGCCCTCATCTGAATCATCCGAAGATCCGGGGTTTGAAAAAATGGCCTATCCGAATCATCCGATGATCCGGAAAATCGGTGTCGGATCCAATGTCTAGACGACATGTTCAGAACTCCTCAGCTTTCTAAACTGCCTTAGCCTCAGCTGCCAGTTTAAACCGGCGGAAGATAGCGGTTAGAGCTTCTTGCGCTCTTACTCGCCCAGGTTTGATTGTTCGACACTAGCAGTGGTACCGTGCTGGTCAGCATAAAAAGCGCTATCGAATGGTTCCAATTTCGACCGATTCTGGGAATGTCGGTTTTTTGACAATTTCGCATCAAAGGCGGCGGCTCAAAGGTCGATTACGTCATCGAAAGTCGATATCTTCGAATTGAACCATGCTTGATACCTTTCGATAGAGCTTTTCATGCTGAATTGAATGGTGTTATTGTGAGTAGGGAAAACTGTAAAATGGGCGAGTAAGAGCGAGGAGAACATCGAGCGTTGTTGTGCTTGCACGCGCGGGCATGTTCTGAGCACGAAAACTCTGTCATATGTTAACCTTTCCGTTTGCAGCTTGTCGGTTTTGTAGGCAGTAAAATGTTCTAGTAGTGCACTGAAATATAGCAATGTAGCTTATGATTAGACAAAGTTACAGCAGTGCGAATATGCAGGTTAGCCTTGTGTGACACGATTTTTTTCCAATTTCAGTCGACCCCTGCTGGAACATGCAGAGAGCTAACGGCCTACAGATGCGCAGGCGAGCAGAACGCTTAAGGTTCTTTACGACGACCTGCTCACAACTCCATAGCTGATTAAACTGCCTTAGCACCAGCAGCCATTTTAGGGCGTCGGAGTTTTAGCGTTTGAAGTTTCCCGCGCCATTATTCGCCCAAGTTTGAGTGCTCGACACTCGCAGTGGTACCGTTCTGTTCAGCATGGAAGGCACTACCGAATGCTACCAAATTCGACCGATTCTGGAAACATCGATTTTCTTACAATTTTCCATCGAGGTCGGGGCGCTTCAGACCGAGCCTGCGCGGACGATGACGTCATCGGAAATCGATATTTTGGAAATTGGCTAAATTTTCTCCTCCAAAATCATCTAGGGGTTATTTGGAGCACTGATTACGAACCCGACGTCCGCTTTTGAAAATTCCGTCGATTTCGGTAGGTTTTGGATATTCTTCTAGATAATTGGAGGTGGTCGGGTCAGGGGTCACGGATTTTGCTCAAGCTTCGTATAGGGGCTGGGACTTATTCGGGGTGCCGAACACGATGCCGAAGTTCATACGGACGATTACGGCCTGAGACCGCCCGTGCCGATAACTGTGGGTGATCGGTGGTCCTGACCCGACCACCCTCAAACGGGAAGTAGGTTACTGAAATCGGCGAAATTTTCAAAAACGGACTTCGGATTTGTAATCAGTGCCCCAATAACCGCCTAGATGATTTTGGACGAAGTTTGCAAGAGGAAATTTTGCCAATTTCGAAAATATCGGTTTTCGATGACGTCATCTTCCGCGCCGGTTCGGCCAATGGCGCCACGTCCTCGATGGGAAATTGTCAAAAAATCGATCTCTTTGAAATTGGTCGAAAGTGACACCGTTCGATAGAGCTATTCGTGATGAACAAAACCGTGTTACTGAGAGTGTCAAAAACCCAAATATGGGCGAGGAAGAGGGCAGGAAACTTCAATCGCTAAGTCCGCCGCCCTAAAATGGCAGATGGGGCTAAGACAGTTTAGACAGCTGGGGAGTTGCGAGCATATCGTCTTAAAGTACCGTAGGTGTTCTGCTTGCCTACGCATTTGCATACCCTTGGCTAGTCGTGTCTTCGCGCAGTGGTCGACCGAAATCGTAAAAAATTGGGTCGCACAAGCTTCACCTGCATTTTCGGAGCGCTGTAATTTAGTCCATTTATGAGCTACACCGTTGTGCTTTAGTACACGAAAACAAGAAGAAGAATCAAGAACCTTGTACTGCCTACAAAGTCTTCGAGTTGCAGCTGAAACGATTTGATCTTGATAGAGTTATTGCGCTACGAACTCGCCCGCGCGTGCGTTTGCGAGCGGTCGCCCCACTCCATTGATAGGTGCTATTCTATATGCATTGTTCACAGCGTACTCTAAAGTCTCCCCGAAACAGTGTGCAGCAATTCCTGAGTAGGGCGGGCGGAAATTTCCAATCTAATCTAATTTCAAAAGGTTCTACCGTAAATGCGTTTTGTACGGTGCACTCTCTCTTCTCGCTTCTTGAAACATCTTCATTTTTATAAGCTGCTGTCAGTGTGTGCACTAACGCTCTTAAAGAGGGTAAGCGTTGCTGTTTAACACGACAATTGAAACGCTTTTTGTAGATCTCGAAGAGACGAATCGAATGTTGCTAACAGTTTCTGAAACAACTGAAAATTGAAGGAGTTATGAGCATGCGGCGGTTTGCGACGGACTTTCCGTCATAAACCGTCTTTTTGACCGTGCGACGCTGGCGGTATTGTAGGTAAATTTATTTCACGCTATAGAAGGCGAGGGCAGAAAACCAAATCAACGGTTAATCTCCTACACACTAGGCACCTTGAAACATCTTTAGTCGATCCTTATAGCGAGGTAAGCAAAGTGGATCATAGCAGCCAGACTAAAGCAGTTGAGTAAATAGCTGTTGAACCTTTTCAACTCTTAGCACCTCTTTTTCGAGGTAAGGATTCCAAACATGCGTGCAGTACTCTGGATGGGGCAAGACATACGCGTTGTAAAGGCGTAACAGTATTGCCCCATCGGAGCATTCAATGTTGCGGAAAATCATAAATAACACAGGTACTTATCAAGCAGAGGGCCCGTAGTGCCGTGGGGCTGCCGGGAAACATGTTAACGCGGCAACGGCAACGGAAACGCGGCCACCCACAGCACCCGAGGACGCGTGCTTCATAAGACCGGCCCCGTGGTGCCGTGGGTTTGCCGCGTTAACATGTTTCCCGGCAACCCCACGGCACCAACGGCCCTTTGCTTCACAAGTACCATAACACATTATATGTTTTTTCACTAAGTAATCAATATGTTTTGAAAATCTGAGTTCCGAGTCAAAAACTATTCCGAGGTCTCCAGTTGAGTTGGTATTTGAGAGAGGAACTCCATTGATAGAGAAACCAGAAGGTTCGGAGGTACCAAGATGCATTACCAAATATTTCTGCAAGTTGGGAGGTATACTCCATTGTAAAGCTCATTCATCCATTTTTTCAATTTATAGGCTAAGAGCTGAACACATCTCAACGGCATTTGTGTCACTGTATGTCTATAGATTTTAATATAATCCGCATAGTTTTTTACGTGAACTTCATGGTGCGTTCTTAGGATGGTAGGCAACTCATGTGGGTATATTAAAAAAAGAAGCAGGAACAGTACGGCTCCTTGGGGAGTGCCGCTAGAGCACAAACAACTTGGAGAGTAGGCATGTCCTACTTTAACTGTCATGAACCTATCCTTGAGGTATGATTCAAGCCAATCCAATAATTTATCACGAATACCGGCAGACCAGAGCTTCGTAACTAATTTACTATGAGAGACCTTACCAAAAGCCTTAGGAAAGTCGAAATATATAATATCTAGTTATTTTCCATTGTTTAGTGCTTTACACCAGTACCACCAGTACTACTTTTGTATATTACATATGGTATAATATATAATGCCTACTCTCCAAGTTGTTTGTGCTCTAGTGGCACTCCTCAAGGAGCCGTACTGTCCCTGCTTCTTTTTTTATGCTCATGTTGAAATTAGGTAATTGGAATAAAATGTTATTCAAAAAGGGTACCACCCGTGACTTTTTTGATTAAAGATTATAACCCAGACCTACCGACAGCTCTGCGCTCCGGTGTTTCGGCTGCGTCTCCCATACGTAGATGGCAGCTGGTTACGTTGATGTTTATCCAGGACCCTAATTTACACACAAAGATTCGCGTTCAACAAAGAAGAAGTGGTTATTCCTTGCAAGGGAGAAGTTTGTTCATCACCGGCTTTTGGTAGATGCTGCTGGCGACACTCGCTTATATTTTACTTGCTTCACAGTTTTGCACCATAACTGTTTACTAAAAGGGAATTAATAAATATAAGACTTGCAATTTAATGTTGTATAAGGCTTTTTTCCACGGATCTCCCCCCATAGAGCGCCTTCGGGCTCTCTTGTTAAGAGGGTTCTCGGGCCGCTTGTCGCAGGACCACGTGGCGCGTCCCGGGCGGTGGATAGGGGAATTAAACGCGAACCAAATGCGACCGTGTACTGCCCAGAGACGCAGGTGGGATGCAGGAAATGGACTCCTTGCTCCTGCTGTGTCGGGTCGACGCGTTCCTTGTGCGTGGGAGCAGCATGTTCATGCACAATGTGCGTGGATGTGTTCGCGCCTGTGCGGATTGTAACTGTGTCGGCCCGGCCAAAAGCTTGCACTCGGTAGACTGGGAGTACATGTAAGGCGATTCGAGGCCGCCTTAAGTCTCGCCCCGTCCCTTCGGGCAGTCTGGCTGGCTGCCCGGAGTACCCCGCCCGCACGACAGAGCCTGACTAGCTACCGTGTGTAGTCCAGTCAAAAACAGCAGCACTAAAGGGCCTCATTCCCCTGGCCCCGAAAGAGCCCTCATTTCTGCAGCGATGGGAAGGACAAGTACGGAGAGGCTGCTAAAATCTCATGGCCTAACCAGGCTGCGCAAATTGAGAAGGACTAGGATGACGATCTGTACTTACAACGCCCGCAGGGTCGCATCGGAAGCATCCGTCGAGGACCTGATGATGCAAGCCAGGAAGATCAAGTGCGACGTCACCGGACTGACCGAGACGAAAAGACACAACCCCTTACACGCCGCCTACGACTCCAGAGAAGAATTGTCCCCGGAACATGCAACAGCAGGGGAGTAGGCGGCGTTGGTGTCCTCGTCAACACGCACTTGGCCATGAACATCGATTCGTACGAGTCTCTGACAAGCCAGCTTTGACTGTGTTCATCGCGTATGCCCCAACATTCGGCTACGACAACGAAGAGGTCGAAGCCTTCTACGTGGAGCTGGAGAAGTTCAATAAGGAACATCACACCTTCTACAAGGTGATCGTCAGCGACTTCAACGCCAAGATCGGACCACGAAGGTTGCCGTAAGAACTTCACATGGGAACCCACGGTTTGGAGTGGAACGAGCAAGGTGAAAGGCTGTCTGAGTTTATCATTCGACCAAGGCCATCCATGGAAACTCACAGTTCCAGAAGCCTCCCTCCCTACGATGGACCTGGGAATCCCCGGTGGCCAGTTCCACATCGAGATCGAGATTGAACGAAGGACAGCCATGCGAACAAGCAGGATTTCGGAGAGGATTCAGCACGATCGACCTCATACACACCATTACGAAGCTCATCGAAGTGTCGCAAGAGTATAAGCTGCCGCTGTGCCTTACGTTCATCACCTTAAGAAGGCATTCGACTCCGTCGAAACTGAAGCGGTCGCCCTGCTCAATCTGGGTGTTCCTACCCAGTACATCAGAGTCCTTCGAAAGCTGTACAGTGGATTCACGACCAAGATCTCACCATTCTACAACGACGTCGTCGTCGACGTAAAGAGAGGGATTCGGCAAAGGGGTACCATATCCCCGAGGCTCTTCAGCGCCACCCTCGAAAACGTCATGCGCGAACTAGAATGGTAAGACATGGGAGTGAAGGTCAACGGCCGGCAACTAATCATCTTCGCTTCGCTGACGACATCGTGCTCATAACACCGAGCATCAGCCAGGCGGAGCGAATGCTAGCCGACTTCGACCGTGTATGTGGGAACGTTGGACTGCAGCTGAATCTTACGAAGACGATGTTCATGAGGAACGGACAAGTTTATGATGACCCATTCTCGCTCAACGGAACAAACATCTCCGAATGCTCCAGCTACGTGAATCTGGGTCGCGAAGTCAATATGGCCAACGACCTAGCGCCAGAGCTGAGCAGGAGGAAACGTGCGACTTGGGGAGCTTTCGAGAGCGTCGAAGAAGTTGTGAAGAAGACGAAGAACGTCCGATTCCGTGCCCACCTATTCGACTCCACCGTTCTTCCTGCCCTAACATACGCCTCAGAGACCTGGGCTATACGAAAGCAGGATGAACACGCGATCAGCGTCGCGCAGCGTGGAATCGAGAGGACGATGCTCGGAGTGACACGACTCACGCAAGTGAGAGAAGGCCTCCGGAGTTCCGAGCTTTGCCGTCGTTCGAAGATCAGAGACGCTGTCGCGTGGGCCAAGTTGTCGAAAATTAGGTGGGCCGGCCACGTAATGCGCTTCGCAGACACCCGCTGGACGAGAGCCGTCACCGACTGGATTCCGGAGGAGGTCAAGAAAACACCAGGACGCCAACCAACGCGTTGGTCGGACTTCTCCGTGAAAGCCCTGAACGACCGATATGACGCCATTTGCCCCTCTCGAGCGAGGAGAATCCATTAGAGCACTCTGGCACGCGACAGGGACGAATTGAGACGCTGCTGGCGCCCTCTCGAGCAAGTCGATGATCAACCGGACGACAGGTGATGCAGATGATAGGACTTTTTATTTCCAAAGAAATGATATGGTGCAGATATGAATAGTTGAAAAACTAGCAAATATGAAGGCGTAAATAGACAGCCTTCACACCTCTTTTTCAGGTCTTTAAAAAAGCGTTTAGTAGTAGCGTTGCTCCTAGACTTAGCTCATAGGTCACTACGTCCTGTCAAAGTAGCATCGCAAAAGCTCACCATGAGTTGGGAACCTTTCCATGTGAGGGATGAAGCCGGTCGTTTTATCTCGTATAATGGAATGCTTCTATAAAGGAGAAATTTCTCCTAATTGTAACGAGAGATTGAAAGTGTGCGCGAGCGGCTTACGCGAGAGAACATTTATTGAATATAATTTGTGGAACACCATTAAAAGGTCCAGTAAGAGACGGCGTAAGCCTTTTTAGTATGGCATATACGTCATCAGGATTAAATAGAACTCAGTAAGGGTCTGCTATAAGAGCGATCACTACCTAAAACGCTTGCAAAATAGGAAGCAAAAGCTCTTGCCTTCTCTATGTCGCTAATGTAGCGCTTCTCGTTCACATCGATTAAGGTCGGTAGAAAACCTTTAGGCTTCATCTTGAACCGAAGAATTGGTGTTTGACCGACGCCCTACTACTAAGACGTGTTCATAATTAGCGAGCATCTTCCTAGGATGGCGCTTCAGATCCGAACACACGTTTATGTACAGTGGATTGGAAAGGGGGTTGCGCAGTCTCTGATAAAGCCGGTCTATTTGACATTATAAATTTGTAATCTGGGGAGGATAACTAATAGAATAATGTTTGAGAAATCTAAACGGTACGAACGTGGAAAAAACAGCACAGAATCGATTATATACTTTAGTTATGGATGCATGCCAGCTGAAAACTTCATCCCAATCCAAACTGAGCAAGGACTGATTCAGAGCCGAAAAATCTGTATTTATAAAGTCTGGAACAGGAAAATCACACCTTTGTACGGGAGAGGAACCATACCAAACGTTACTATGGAATGAATTGAGGTACCTGCTATGATCCACTTTGCTTACTCGCTATAAGGATCGACTAAAGATGTTTTCTTCAAGGTGCCTAGTGTGTAGGAGATTAACCGTTGATTTGGTTTTCTGCCCTCGCCTTCTATAGCGTGAAATAAATTTACCTACAATACCGCCAGCGTCGCACGGTCAAAAAGACGTTTTGTGACGGAAAAATCCGTCGCAAACCGTCGCATGCTCATAACTCATGAGGTACCTGCGATGGCAAGGCCACACTATGAATATTGTGTTTTAGTGAGAGGATCACCTCAAGAATACTGTCACCAAGAGTTGATTTATCTTCAAACCGTTTGAATCCAGAAGATTGAAAGAAATCGAAAAATTCAGAGGCAGTTGAACTTAAGGGAGTGAAAGAAGGCCAATCTTTTTCTTCTTCTTATTCTTCTTCAGCGTTTGTCCGGCTTCAAGGCGGGGTCCGCTATTGTGGTATGGTGACACCACTTTACGCGGCTAAATGCTTCATCGGGATGGATACCAGCAGCCTTCAGGTCCACATGCAACATATCAAGCCAATGCTGCTTCGGTCGCCCTTTAGGCATTTTTCCGGGCACATCTAGGTTAAGGCTAATGTTTCTAACAGTGTCACCACTAGCTCGAAGAACGTGGCCATACCGCCGAAGGCGACTTCACGTAACTTCAGCAATCTGAGCGACACCAAACCACTGGCGCGCTTCATCGTTGCGAATGCGGTCCAGACGCGTAAAACCAGCCGCCCAGCGCAGCATTTTTGTTTCCGTCACGCTGAGGCGAGCTTCATCCTCCTTGGCTGCAGGTCAGGATTCATCTTCATACATTGCTACTGGTCGGATGATGGTTCTATAAATCTTCGATTTAAGACGTTCCGGTATCTTCCTGACGCATAAAACGCCAGTCATCGAAGAAAGGCAGAGAAGGCCAATCCATGTTGAGATTAAAGCCATCCAGAATAACTGTGCGGGTCTGAACAGAAGAGAGGTTACGGAGTAGTTTCAGCAGCGAGCTGTCGTCCGCTTTTGTAAAATTCGGGGGCCTATAGACCGCGAAACGAATTTGGGAACTAACCGAAGGTAGGAAGATATCAACAACACACTGGATATCCGTCTTACTAGACTGTAGTTGTTCAACTTCGTTGGAGTAAACATCTACTCTAATGAGGCAGCAGACACGCGCAGCATTAGTGAGGGCGGGGCCCTGCGCTCAACTCGATGAATGATGTAATGAAAGCCACTGATTATTTCGGAACCAGAGATTTTATCGCTAAGCCACGTCTCAGTGACGAATACTACAACAGGGTTAGCAGCACTGTAGTAATAATGCATGTAATCAATTTTATTACGTTGGCTTCGAGCATTAAACGAACAGCATTTTAAGGTTGAGGTGCAGTGCGGAGCAGCAGCTTTCCCGAAGGTGTAACCTGCATTTCGGAGATGCGAGTGAGTTGTCCCTTATACACTACCCACTCCTTAGCTCCGTGTTAGTCTATTACGCTCACGTGCCGTTTATTGAAGTTCGAATTGTCGCTGCCTTTCTTCGGCAGTCATACTTTTCCTTATGAATATACTGGGAAACCCGGCGCTCCGAAGTAATCTGGCGTTTGCTAGCGCAGTCCGTCAATGTTTGTAGGATGGGAATGCCACTTGAACTAGACGGGGACGCCTAGGGTGGTTTTGCCTAAAAGGTAAATTTCACACGGCCGACATTCAATATTTACGACATCGAGCACTTTCTCAACTTTAGGTCCTTCTGACGCTCAGAGGGCCGCATATCGACTAACGCCTCATCGATACCGGAGACCACCACGCTGTGCTCCCGTCTTTCCCGTTCTAGAAACTCCCACTCGACGTTCCAGAGGAATTCTTTGCTTGACGGCAAGAGTATTTTCTTGACAGCAGGATCTTTATTCTATTGCTTTGTCAAGAATATGCTATGCTTTGTAAAGAAGTGATAAAACAGACGTATTGGTTGGAAAAGATGTAGATACGGAATCATCAGCTGAATTAGAAAGGAGCACAGAAAAACATGAAGCAGCGTCTCTGATCTTCGAGCATCGAACGACGTAGTTGAACGTTCTTCTTTGAAGCATTCGGTGATGTCCGTTTTCTTGAGCGAGAGTTTTTGTTGTAGACTAAATATGAGAACCAAGTTTAAACAACCCTTCAATGCCCGCACAATTCCTAACAAGCGCAATGTAGCTATCGAAGTTCAAACAGCGGAGTTGCTGTATTTGCATCAAAACGAATAGGCTAATAGTATAGGATGGGCAAACAAGCTGTGCTGTAGGAGACCTATTTGCACTGCTCAGATGGCACGCATAGCTTAGCTTTGTCCTTTTCATATCACTTCAATTTATTTTACAGAGTATCTGATAAGCGTAACTCTTCAGGCGGTTCTAAAATGCATGGTGCTTCAGCAGCGCTAAAAAATGACGCTGATTTTTGGCTATGTGTGCGGCGTGGCTCCTCAGGGGAATCGCAACATGCACTGCTTCTATTCACTTTCAAAGACGCTGTACAAAGAGAGTCGAATTGGTTGTCGCGCTTGTGTTGTGCTTTGAAAGAAACCTGCGACTGCCAAGAATAAATTGAGAAAACACGGTCATAAGTGATTTACTAGGGCAGTGATATTGTTATCCCTTCTTCATTTCGCACACCAACTATCTTACTATATATAAAATAAGTATATATATTTATATACATATATATTTATATTTATATTTATATATCCTTTCTGCGACCCGTTTGCTCCGAGAGCAACTTGATGTGAGCGAGAAGTACTCCAAAGGCTAGCTGGACTGTGTTAAAGCAATTCCTAACTAGGGCGGCCAGGAATTTCTGATAAAACTCCCCAAACGCGCACTCTACAAGCTGTCGCGCCCACTCGATTGATAGGCCCTATCCTGTATGCGTTGTGCGCGGCGCACTCTCGATGGATCCCTGGCATGTCAGAGCACTTCACGCCATGCTTGAGATACTCCGAGAACATACAAGTCTCGGAAAGTAAGCTTCTCCAATCGCAAAGAGCCCGTTAAAGTTATTTTTGCCACCCGCTGCGAAAATGCGGTGTTCTGATAAGTTATATACACTGCTGTGTAGATCTTGAAGAGGCGAATCGAACGGTGCACACTTCTTCTTCTTCTTCTTCTTCTTCAGCGTCTGTCCCGCTTCGTGGCGGGGTCCGCTATTCTGGTGTCATGACGCCACCTTTCCCGATCCAGCGCTAGATCAGGGTGGACACCAGCCGCTTTCAAGTCCGTATGTAACGTATCAGCCCAGCGCTGCTTCGGGCGCCCTCTAGGCCGCTTTCCAATTACCTCGAAGTTGAGGCCTATCTTGCGGACGCTATCTTCCTTTCCACGCAGAACGTGGCCGTACCATCGTAAGCGAGCTTCGCGCATCTTGGCCGCTATCGGCGCGACACCGAACTTCTGCCGAATAGCTTCGTTTCGGTTGCGGTCCATGCGCGTGACTCCAGCCGTCCAGCGCAGCATCTTCGTCTCCATGACGCTGAGGCGCGTTTCAACTTCCTTGGTCGCAGGCCAACACTCAGCGCCGTACATCGCTACTGGCCGGATGACTGCCCTGTAGATCTTTGACTTAAAGCGCTCTGGTATCTTCTTGTCGCACAGCACGCCAGTCAACGAGCGCCACTTGGACCAAGCTGCACTCACGCGTGAATTCACTTCGACCATCAGTTTGCCGTCAGACGCGACTGCTGATCCCAGGTACTTAAAGACCGCAGTGCGTGGAAGCTCGATGCCGTTAACCTTGATGGAGCTGGACTCGGTAACGTCCGTCGTTAAATATTCGGTCTTCTTCACGTTCAATCTGAGTCCAAACCGCTCCAAGCGATCACACCAAGCTTGCAACTCTCGCTCGAGTTCTCCTTTGTCTTTGCTAGCGAGCATCACGTCATCGGCATAAAGCAACGTCCAAGGGACGGGCTTCTGAAGATCTCGTGTGATGGCATCCATGACGACAACAAAAAGGAGTGGGGAAAGCGCAGAACCCTGATGTACCCCGACAGAGATGGGAAACTCCATCGAGGTTCCAGCTGCAGCTTGAACTCGACTCTTTGGACAAGAGTAGAGAATTCGCACCCACTCTATGAGCTCTTCGGGAACTCCATGATGTCGCAAGGCGTACCATATCACTTCACGCGGTACGCGGTCAAAGGCCTTCTCCAAGTCGAGGAAGGCGATATGCACTGGCTTCTGTTTCTCGCGATGCTTCTCTATCAGGAGGCGGGCGGCGTGTATGGCATCAACGGTGCCACAGCGAGCCACGAAGCCGCACTGATTGCTGGAAAGCTGGACGATGTCCCGAATTCGTCCATCGACAATTCGCTCAAAGATCTTCATGCTGTGCGAAAGCAAGCGAATCGGACGGTAACTGGAGCAGTCTGCAGGACTGCCCTTCTTCTTCCAAATCGGGATCGTCGTACTTTGGCGCCAACACTCAGGCACCTTCTTCTCCGCCACAACCTGATTAAAGAACTTCGCCAACCACTCAGCAGGGTACCAGTACTTGGACTTCCACAAATCAGCTGCCACGTCATCGGGCCCAGTCGCTTTGCCTGGCCTCATCTTCTTTAAAGCCGCTTCAATCTCCTCCACGGTGATCTTCTAAACGGGGCCGTGGGTTGGAGCCGTTGAAGGGATGGCTGGATGAGGGAACCCTACCGTAGAGATTTCCTCAAAGTAATCGCGCCATCGCTTCAATGCCTTCTTGCGGTCCGTAAGGAGGTGGCCGTTCTCATCATTGATGCCGAAGAACTTCTCGATGTCCTCGGTCTGGCGATGGCGATTCTTTGCAAGTCGGTACAGATACCGCTCACCATCGCGAGACTCGAGCTTCTCGTTGACATCTCCATAATGAGTGGCTTTCGCAACAGCCACGGCCTTCTTTGCAGCTTTCTTCGCTTCTTGGTACTTCCGCCAGTTATCGGCTGTCTTTTCGCCGAGAAACACGTGATAGAGCGACTTCTTCTCTCGCACTTTTGCTTTCACGTCGTTTGTCCACAGCCATGTCTGCTTGTCGACCTTCCGTCGCCCAGGCTTCGTAATGCCGAGTTCTGACTGTGCAGCTTGACGAATCGCGTCGGTCGCCTTCTTCCAAGTTTCGTCGACAGTCGTGACTGTCGGTAACCGCACGCGAGAAATCACAGCTGCTTCCTTCTCTCTCATTCGCCACCACTTGATTCTTGCTGCACCGCATCGCTCAACCTGCTTCAGCCTCGGAGGGGCGATCTTCAAAGTGCAGATCAGCGGTCGATGCTGTGGGGCGACCGTCTCATACGGCACGATCTTCGCATCTGTGACAAGACTCCGGTCGCGATCTCTCACAAGGACAAAGTCTATCTGAGTCTTGGTGCTCCCACTGTAGTATGAGATAAGGTGCGAGTCGCGTTTTCGGAAAACGGTGTTCACTATGGTGAGATTATGCGATTCCGCGTAATCAAGAATGCGCTCACCATCGGCGTTACGTGATCCGTATCCGAAGCCACCATGACAGCTGTACCCGTCTTTCGTAGCACCTACGTGCCCATTAAGGTCACCAGCGACTATGATGACATCTTTCGACGGTACCACTGCTGTCTTCTCATCAAGCAGGCTCCAAAACTCTTCCTTGGCTTGATCCGAGCAGCCAGTCTGCGGAGCATACGCTGAGAAGAAGTGATAGAGTCGCTCCTTAGCAGCGACAACGATCTTCATCAATCGATCGTCAAAGCGCTCGACGCTTACAATCGAGTCACGAAATCGTTCGGAGACGATTATTCCAACACCACTGGTGGTCCTGGGACTTCCACATAGAACGGCCTTAAAGCCACGTCCTATGTCCCTTGACTTGCGGCAAGACCACCTCGTCTCCTGCACCGCACAGAAATCAACTCTTCTACGCTCCAGTGCTTCAACCAACTCGCACGAGCGGCCCGTCAACGTACCCACATTCAGCGTTGCCACGCGGGTCCTGCTTACGTTACGGGACTTTCGGACTAGCTCAGTTGCCCCCCGATGCCGTCCTCGCATCAGGGACCCTCGCATACTTCTCACACTCGCCGGGCTCTGCGAGTGCGCGTCGGCTCCCGCGGACGCCGTAGCACTATCTCGAAACACTTGAGCTGTCATACACCATGTGATGTGACACGGGTCTTCGTAGGCCGGCCTGTCACAAGGGCCTGTCGCCTGCAATCGAGTGTCCGTGTTCGGCTTAACTCGCAGAGCGAGTAGTTTCCAGTGGCACCACGTGGAGGAACGGTGCACACCTTTCCTCAAAAAACCTAAAACTGAAGGAGTTATGAGCATGCAACGGCTTTCGACTACTTGCTACCGACAACTCGCTCGCAGCTGCCCTTCGCAATGGAGCACGATTTTGAACGAAAAACTAACCTTTGAAAAAATTCGGTTGACTTTGAAAAGTTTGGCAGTTTTTTAACGCTCTCTGGTAGAGCTTGAACTGTTGAACTCAAAAATGTGCTTGCTTTCGCAATTGGTTAACTTTGAAGGTGGTTATTTCGAAAGGCCGAAAAAGCCGGGAAAATGCGGCTTTTTCGGCATTTTTGAAAAGGCTACGGCCACAACTGTAGAGAAGGTTCATTAAACGAAAAGGTCAACACAACACAACAAGAGCCACAACTAGGGAACGGTGAACCTGACCTTCAGAATGCCAAGGCCTCCTGCTGCCGGCCTTTTATGCGGTCTGCTTCCCTCCTCGCCTGCTCGCGATCTGCCTAGCGGGAAATCACTTCTTGGGTAATCCTCAGCGTCCAGCTTCCCGAAAGTGTCCGTTCAACGATTAATGATTTACCGATTTACCGAATTTACCGGCATTTTTTCGTTAGAACTTTGTAACGAAATTCAACGACAAAAAATCCATTAAATCGCATAAACGAGATTTTGCGACCATTTTCGAAATTTAATTTCTTTTTCATTAGATGCATTTTGGACGAATTTTTGGAGAGCTAAAGCCGTATCGTTGCGACACCGAGAAAATTCTACTCACTTGAATCAGTGTAGGCAATCGATATTGTCCTCGTGTTTCGAGAATTCTTGGCATATTCCTTGCTCCTCGACAAATATATTTGCGTGCGCCGCCACGCTACTCCGCTGTTGTTTCCCGCTTTTCGATCTCGTTGTCCGTTTTTTGCTTTTGATTGCTACATGTTAGTTCCTGATACTTACCACCCATTCAGTTTTTTCACTGTTTTTTGTGGTATTTGTTTCATACGTATGAAAAGACAAAAAAACGCGAAGAAAACGTTATGAAGCGCAAATTATGCGACAAAACAAGGTTACAGAACGGAACAAGGGAAGAGGATGGTTCCTTCCCTTTCCCCGCAGATTTTCCGGGTTCGACAGAGAGACTTTTCGATTGTAAAACTTCGGTATGGCAACAATAAGCCCGCTTAACTGATAGAGCGTAATTGCTGGTACTGTGTTGCCAAAGACAAAAATACTCAATACAGAAAAATTCGATCCGACAAAAATTTGACCAACGGTCCGTGGTTGTTTATTTGATTATCTGCTGTCGTTTGTGGAAAGAACAGAACCTTTTGGGACAAAAATAACCATTCTGTGAAACAACAGATATGGAGCTATGGTCTTCGTTCGTACCTTCCAAAGACGGATATATGGTACAGTCCGTACCAAAGAATGTGTGTTCGCTGCCTGAATTCTTTCTGTAGTTTTTCGAAACAATTATGACAGTATAGAAGAAAGATGGGCCGTAAAAGTCTACTTAGCGAGCGCAACTTCTGCAAGGATGAAAGCGCTTAAAAATCTTGAGCCGTGCTCTAGTGAATATCACTCTGGATCTCTCCAAAACCTGGACGACTTTCCACAAGCTGAAAGAACTAGGCATAGTAGGAAATTTCTTATTTTGTTGTTACTGTTTGGTTTCAGAAACCTAATGATTTTCTTGTTTGGCAATTTTGTTGATGATAGATGGACTGATGTTATTTATTGTGGAGAGAAAGACATAGCCATATAATTGTCATGGACGTGGAGCCGAAAAAATCAATAAAGAAAATGATTTGGCTTTCTACATGCTAAAATACAGCCATATTGACTGCTGCTAAGCGAAATTTTATTTAACGAATTTACCGGATTTACCGCAAATTTTTTTTTGTTACAGAATGTCCCTTAAAAATTTATCGAAAAAATAACGCTCAGTTCCCGAACACGGACTTAGCCATCAGGACAAACGTTTGTGTCATGGCCACAATAATATTAAATTCCATGAAATCAGGAAACGAAGGTTAGTTCCACATTGTCTATTGTCTAGGAAAAAACACTTATCAAAGATACAAACATTACCTAAAAGCCAGAAAATGCGAGAAAATTCTTTGCCAAAACCTAGAGGGTGTGACTCGTCTCACTTCTAGAAAAAAAAACAGCGTCACACTACGATCTCCATTCGATTCTCCTTTTTATTTTTTGAACCACATGCTTGAGCCTAGCACTGGAGCGAAAAAGAATCGACCAAAATATATGCGGTGCAGGAGACAAGGTGGTCCTGTTGGGAGTCAGGAGATATAAACGTAGTCGTTAAGGCAACTTTGTGCGGCAGTCTCAGGACCATCTGCGGAGTTGGTGTAGTCGTCCCCGAACGTTTACGAGACTCGATTGTGCAGGTGTGTAACGTTTCAATGAGAGCTTAATGAAGGTTTTTGTCGCTCCTGAACAGCGAGGGTACCATTTCTTCTCGGCGTACGCTGCGCAGACAGGTTGCTTCGAACGAGCCAATGATGAGTTTTGGGTTCTGCTTGATCACCAACACCGTCAGAATGCACTGCTGTTATGGTAGATGGCCACAACGGTCACGTTGGAACTGCGAAGGATTCTCATAGTTTTCATTATAGTATGTAGAAGGACGGCGGAGAAAGCGTCTAACTACTAAAGGGGCCGAAGTGTATGTTCGAACTGGAAAATGAGTCGTACATATAGGAAGAATCCCCACCACTAATGTAGTATAAAAATGTGTTTCTTTTCGCCAAGTCCTTAAATTCAAAGAGTAGGGGTTCTTCAAGTTACTATGGAATCGGCGCCTCACGAGCGTTGGCCACTCTCCCGTGCTTTGGCAACGCCAATGCCTTCAAGCGGATCGCAACGCAGTGGAAAGTACCGTTGCTACATGAAGGTCGGGGGTTCGGTTTTCTCGTGTTGCAGTATTTTTGCATTCCAACTGACTGGATGAGATTTGAGGGTTCATGACGCGCACACAATTTTCAGGCGTTTTCTGCGCATTTCCAGCTGTACGCTGTGCAGAGTAAGAAAATTCTGCATTCATTTCCCCTCTCACTCCGCACTTCTCTAACCCCTTCACTGCATGCACAAATTGCGCAGTTAAAGACAGTTTCTCTCAAATTTTTATATTCCTGAGACATTATATATCTTAGGTCTTATGTCAAATATCCTTCAAATGAAAGTGCGTGCAGGCTGGCCTTGCTTATGACCTCCTTCAAGGCAACCTGTTGGAGTGCGTACCGTTTTCCGTATGCCAATACTACTAAGCTCCACCCCACTTCGGTTGCAGCCAATCTGGCACTTATGGTGGAAGGATCGTAGGCCCTCTGCTCTGCACCGTGTTCTTTTTCGACCACTGTGTACTATTTCATAATTATGATCGAAAAACCTACATGCTTGCTTGCGAGGCGTATGTGCGATAGTAAAGCACGCGTTTTTGCCTGCACTTTGCTCATTTTTTCACAAATCGCGCCTTTTCCCCCTGCTTTCTTACTCTTTTCTTTCCTTGTTCTTTTAATAGCTGATTTATCTTGCTTCTTTTAAGAGTTTTCCTTTTTGCGGCATGTGGTTTAAATTGGCATAAATAAGCGTTCCTGAGGCTAGTATATTCCATGCTCGACCGTCGTTGAATCCTGGCATAATGTTAAGCTGATATAGTTAGACCCATATAGTTAGAATAGTTTGTTGTGCAAGGAAAAATATATATAATTTTGTTACTATTTTTGGCTCAGCTGCCCGAAAACATGCGACATTTTATTTAACAAAAATTTGGGAAAAAATAATAGAGTAGTTTTTGATTCGAAGCAGAACAAGACCGCAATCATATAATGCTCAAAATGACAAGATCGAGCTATGCACTCGAGAAGCACTTCGTGATTTTTATTTAATGGATTGAGTAAATGCTGCTTGCGTAAAGCATCAAGGTGAGGTACGCTATGTGATATACGTGCTCTTCATAACTGTGTTCATTGTGTCGTTAATCAACGTGAAACCCCACACAAACAAAAATTTTGCCTTCAATCGAATAAAAATCGCGACGTCTTAGACGAGGGCATGGCGCAGTCTCTTATATTGAGACTAAAAAATAGTCGCCTTTACGTTCTTCGAAAAAGTTTTAACAATTATTTTCCCTTAAAAATAAGAATTTTATAAAGTTTCAATCAGTGTGCTCACTTAGCGGGCAGGTGAATCATAACTTCAAACTTCAAAATTCTCCTTGAACAAAAAATTATACCAACTTTTTTAAAAGGCTCAAAGTTTAACATGAAGAAAGCTCGTTTTAAATTGGAAAATGTTCGGTTTGATTTCAAAAGACAAGGAAATGTTCCCAACTCATGGTGAGCTTTCACGATGCTATTTTGACTGGATGTAGGGCCCTGGTGGTTTCTCAGTGATGCGAATCTGCACCGCTACCATATCATACTATATCAGGAGTCCAGAACCACAGTTAGTTTTCTCTGAACGCTTTTCAAAGACCAGAAAAAGAGGTGTGAAAACATGTGCGCAAGCTCGTCAACCGCTATGACACCCCACGAGGGCCCATATGCATATCTCGAGGCCGTCCCGCTTGGAGTGTCCCATTTGCATGTTTTGCCCTGCGGGTGCCCCCAACCCGAGGTGCATATGGCTCCCTCTACCTTCGGGGAACTTCCGAACCGTATGTAGTACCCATCCTACGTAGGCACGGGTTACATCGTGCATTTCTTGACGGAAATATCATCTATTCGCTGTTGCGCCTTCATGCGCGTTTGAAGAAAAAAGGGAACAAATCAAGTCAGGAGCACAGTGGGCTAAGAGTTAGGTTCCAGAATTAATTAATAATCAATCAAATTATTTAGTATTTTCATTGCCTAGTAACATACCATTATACTGGTGTTTAACCATTCGCGAGTTTATCTACTTGCGAGTTTTATTTTATCCGTTAGTTTGTTTTTATTTTATGACGAATGATGCTGCAAGCTTGAGCTAAGCTATTTCGTATTAAGAAAGCATAAATTGAAATGAGGAGATGGGTAAAGGTAGATTTTTCGGAAATTCATGAAAGCTTTATTCTCCTCTTAGGAGTGCTGCTTTTAGATGCTCCCATTTCCAGACCTAAACGTCTTTAAAACTCGTCTTGCTCTGGCGAGACGC
This sequence comes from Heligmosomoides polygyrus polygyrus, assembly GCA_947396885.1. Taxonomy (NCBI): domain Eukaryota; kingdom Metazoa; phylum Nematoda; class Chromadorea; order Rhabditida; family Heligmosomidae; genus Heligmosomoides; species Heligmosomoides polygyrus. Next base: position 79,540,306 of record OX377203.1, on the reverse strand, counting down.
TATACTTCAAGAAATTTCATATCATCATCTTTTCAAAGAAATTTCACATTGTAATCCTTTAATCGCTTTTGACAGTTCGTGAATAGCATGAAAAAGCATTCACTTTAAAAGTCAAAAAAACTTGCAGATGACAGTTCAGGTTTAATTTTCAGATACGGTGGTAACGCACTACTTGGCTCTTTGAAAAGCTATATGTTGAGTGCACAGAACGGCTTAGTTAAATGTATTCGGCAGCGATACAATGGGTCACTTTACTGCCCTAGACTGCGTGTTTGCAATACAATAACGGGTAGTGCTCTTAAAACTTGGAAAAATCGAAAATTTCCGAAAGAAGTATTCTTCGGTGCAACAAACAGATCACTGGCGTTCAATAAAGTAAGAAAAATCAAAATCAACCTCTGAATTAAAGAAAGATACACCCAACTACTTATCTTCCTCACCTCAGGGCACAATTCCGCGCGAATCTTATGTTGTCCCTCGCTGTCGGTAGCGCTATATTTACGTCGGAGCAGGGGAGGGGGTGGAGCGCCCGACCCCGAGGAGCTGGGGAATACGGTACCTCCCCGGAGTTGTGCATCGCGGGATTCGACTGCCCTTTAAATTATTCCCCGACGGGAGGCCCTAAGCGAGATACGCATATGCGCCGAGATTTGTCTTGTTGGCGTAGTCGATAGGAGTGCCGCCTCATGGAAGCACACCGACGAACTTTTGGGTTCGAGTCCGCGTACTGCCACACCTTTTGCACGTACGAGTTCTTTGTTATCACGCTTTTGATCACAGGAGTCAATTTTAGGTCATAAATGCTTACAACAAACAAAGGCTGTCTATTTGCGCCTTCATATGTGCTAGTTTCTCAACGATGTGTATCTGCACCTTCGAGGGCAACCCGAGGACACATATTATTCAGCAGCGATTTTCGAGTTTTCTTAATTTATTTCTTACTAACCGAGGAATCAAGGAAAATGATCTAATGGACCAGTGGTCTATGAGTCTAGTTAAATAACATTCTTACATTAATTTACTCAATACACCAAAAATATGATATCTGCTCGTTACCAGCAGTGAGTTAATAGACCAGTGGTTTACAGTCAGGATGACGTAAACTTGTAGTAATTCCAAATCTTCTTTCCAATTCCAACATCACAATTGAGAGGTAACTAACCTCAGTCACCAGTGGTGAAATGTGGACCAGTGATCAGTGCTTCAACTTGACGCCTTCAAAACAATGAAAAAACTAAATCTGACTACTTACTTTCTAAACTGTGCCAATTTTTTATTAGCAAACGGTATAAGTATTATCCTTCCTGTTTATTCCTTGTATGTTTTAATCAAATAATACGTAAAAAATAAAATACTTATATTATACCTAATATCTTATGGTATACAATGTGAGATCCTTTAAACGGTTATTGATTTGCTCCATACTTAATATACACTATTCCTTCACCCCCCCCCCGTTGTTATTGTTTTTTGTTTTTAGTTTTTCGTTTTTACTGTTGTTTTATAGGTAACCTTGACACATTGCGTTGCATCCTTAACTACAGAAAAGAGGACCTACATTCTTACTAAAAATAGGGATTAGTACTGATGGGGTTTATAAAAGTCAAAATAGTCGTGAGCAGTTTATTTTGGCGCCTCCAGTACTAGCCGTACCCACTGGGTACAAAATGGGCTTGACAACCCCATAGGGCAGCGCCCTTCTAACTGCATGTACTGTAAACAAAGAAATTTTAAGAACCATATAATTTCATATGTTACTAAAGTTCGTATACGTATAAATAGGAAAACACCAATTGCAAAACTAAAGCAGTGGTTTACTGTATTGCGACGCCTGTAAGCTTCAATATGTTGGTATAACCACAAGATCATTGAAATAAAGAGTTAGAGAACACATATATTACATAAATAGCAAAAAGAAATTCACTCCGCTTTATGAACATTTCCATAATTGTAGGTCTACTCCGAAGTTTACCGTTTTAGACGAATTCGAAGGGAACTCGAATAAAAACAAATTATTTGGTAAATAATTGTTTTGGATTAAACTTCTAAACACCGCTTATCCATTTGGACTGAATGACAACATAGAAGGTTATGGAAACGTATCTTATATTACTAATCCACTTAATTACAAAACAAATCATCCTTTTATTTACTTCAAATTATAAAAGAGAGAGCAAATAGAGGGAACAAAAAAGAAATAAAAACAAAATCCGATATAATACAGACCAATTTATACAATAGTAACAATGAAAATATAGAAGTTATTGAAGTGTACAACAAGATCAAGATGCTAAGTAAACAAAATTTAAAATCACTTGTCAACCTTAGTTTAAGCAGTGACTTTCTTTGCAATACCAATCAAAAAACTAGACGCATTATACTCTGCTTACTGACACATATAAAATACAGTACAAATAATAACATCAAACAGCAAGAAAAGAAATCTTTTTAATATATAGACATGGAATATAAAGATGACATTTTTGACCGTATAAACTTTAACAAAATAATTAACAACAACAGAGTCAAAGATATTATAGGAAATTCGTCTACAAAAGAATTCATTGCTTTTAAGGTAGTTTATACATATAAAAGACAAATATCAAGTACTATTTTCAATTACAACCAATTTCTTAAAAACACAAATCTTGAAAGTTGTAGAAATATACTCAGTAGAGATTGCATATGTATAAGAAAAAAAGTAAGTATAAATCTTTTATTGACACCACACATGATCATATTATCACAGGAAATTTGTACATTATCGAACACTATCAATTGAAAAAGTTTTGAAAGTTTTGAAAAAAGGCACGAAATATAGGCCAGTAATGGGTAGCAACAGAGATAGAATTTACGCTACATACAGTTCCGCTGTTGAAAAAGTTGTTGGTCACATAAGTAGATACTACAGAATTTCACAAGATCAAGTGAACCAGTTAAGGATTCTTTTTAATATGGAAAACAGAAACAAAATAAAACCATTACTTAGCCACGAAAATATTCGGAATAAAGTTCATATACCGTACCAAGCAATTCAAAGGCTACAAAATGATTTCATATTTTGCCCACTCGATAAAGCAAACAACAATTACGGGATTATTTGCAAAAAGTTTTACTTTCTTAACCTTATGAAAGAAATGGGAATTAATTATGAAAATGAAAACGAGACCTTTAATAACAGTAACACGAATAACAAATATGTAAATTTGAACGTTACTAATAAGCAGCCCATAATAGAAAACATTGATATTTCCAGTTTAAAAATAATATAAAACATAAGAAAACGTGAATTTCAAAGAAGTAAAGAAAGGTGTAAAATAATAAAATTTTTACAGTTATAATTAATTAAAAGAATGGTATGTCACCAAATATAAAACATATAAAAAGGTTCGTAAGTTAAAAGTTAAGTAATAGAAGTAGTAATAATAAATTAATAAGTTAAAAGTAAACACAAATGGAGATTTACCAATTATTTATTCGCTACCTAAACTCCATAAAGACCCAGTTAAGTTCAGATTTATTACAGGTGCATATAATAGTAGTGTCAAATCCATTGCTTTAGAACTTTGTTGTATATTTTCCTTTCTAAAAACACATTTTATCAACTACGCCAATTCAGTAACTAGAAATACAAGGACAATTAAAACATATTGGGCTATCGAAAATTCTAACATAACACAAGAACTGACAAGAATTAATGCCGATGGTGTTAAAGTATATTCCGCTGATTTTACCGATATGTTCACAAGCATACCTCACAACGTTATAATGGAGAAAAGCTTTAAGAATTCCGGTAAAAATTTTCTAGCATGCAACGGTTTTAAAACTTTTTACACAGACGTTTCAACTCAGGATGATAAATATAGATATTACAACGCAACAGATCTGTTATACTTTATAGACTATTTACTGAGAAATAGTTATTGTGTTTTCGCCAATATAATTTTTAAACAGAATAATGGAGTTCCTCAAGGTGGTAACTTTAGCTCTTTGCTCGTAGATTTAACAATGTCAATGTTTGAATTTGAGTATTCTAAAAACGCAATATTAAGTAGAGATCAGTTATTTAAGCCGTTTAGATTTATGGACGACATACTTATTGTTCACAGCTATGCAGAAGCTTACGTTGATAACATACTTACGTTGGTTTATAAAAACACACTGGAAATAAAAAAGACACACCACAGTGAACACAAATGCAACTATTTAGACATAAGTCTAGAAGTCGTGAATAATAAAATTTAAAGCTATAACAACATATAACAAAACAGATTCTTTCAACTTTAAAGTAAATAGGTTTCCACATGCAGACTCGAATTCAGTCAGAATTAAAAGCAATGTCATTTACACAGAAACACTTAGAATAGCTAATATCCGCTCAACATTCCAACATTTTTGTAATAAGATACGAGAACTTCACAAAATACTTACCCGTAATGGATTTAACACAGAATTCATTGCCACAAACATAAGAAAATGCTTAAACAAAAACAGACAAATGTTATATAAATATGGCTAATATGTTGGTCAACTATAATAAAGCAATAAACTTAGTGGGAACCCTTAAATAGTTGGAAGTTTTTGCTTAAAATTACTTTGCTAACATATATGCCCATACATAAGAGTAGATCTTTTTGATATGCCGATAAAAGAAATGTGGAAGCAGTGACATTAGTTGATATAACTGTGAAATGATGGATAATGCTGATCTAACTAAATTACTACATAGTGTGCCATTGTATCAAGAATTGAAGAATGAAATGAATACCCTAATGATAACACATATCATGATACATATCCATACAGATACCGTATAACAGATCACGGTATGGTTACTTCAAATAGAAAAACCTCCATAGCCGGTTGGCACAAGGATGAATACGTAAGTTAAGTAATTTTAATAATTTCTAATATTGACAACAAATAAAAAGTACGTATTTAAAAATAAAATAAAAAACAAAAACAAAAAACAAAAAACAAAACAATATAAGATAAAGTAAAATAAAATAAATTATAATGAAAAAAATAGAAAAATAAAAAATAATAATTAAAATTAAAAATCTAAAAACACTAAAATATAATAATGAAATTATAGCACCTCCTTCTTCACTGATGAGCCACCGAGGAAGTGTTATAATAAAAACGGTTTGTCTGAAGGGAGGTGACGAAACAAACCATTGAGGTTTGATATTATTTCTCCATAAATCTAAAGTATATTTACCATATCACCAGCGATACCGTATCTGCACACAAATTCGCATCTCTCACGGTTGAATATTATGAATCCGGGCCATATCCTTACTTGAGTGTAGTATTATAGAAACGTTGATCTCACCTGGACGTGTTGTCGCCAGACTACTTTCCACCTTTGCAGGTAGTCCTACTATATATAAAGGAGTTAGCGTTGTCCGTCCGTCCGTCCGTCTGTCCATCCGTCCGTCTGTCCGTCCGTCCGTCTGCTCATCCGTCTGGCCTTTCCTAGTCGAGACCGTCAGAAGATGTGTCACCGTTGTCGCGCAAAGGGCGTTCGAGCTCAAAAGACATGCCTCCGACGTTGCTCAACAGGCGTTCGGATTTAGAAGATGTGTCACCGGTCATGAAACAGGCGCTCGGATTCAAAAGGCATATCAGCGAGGGGTTGGGTTCAAGAGGGGTCAACGATGTCGCGTAATGGATGTCTGGGGTTAAAAGACATGTCATGGATGTCATGCAAGGGGTGTCTGGGCTCATAAGAGGTATAACGGATTTCATTCAAGGGGTGTCTGGGTTCAGAAGAGGTGTCACCTATATCGCGCGAGGGGTGTCCGTATTCCAAACACGTGTAATGGGAGACCACTAATGAGGAGACCAGTAAGCGGGGGTCCAGTGACGGGTGCGAGGATCAGCGAAAGGAGGAGGTGGGGTGGGGTACCAGTAAGAGTAGGACCTTTAATGGGAGCCAATGAAGGGGACCAATAAAGAGTACCACTAAGATGAGGGTTGGGGCGGTAGGGGCCTACTATATATAAAGGAGCAAGCGTGTGTGTGTGTCACTGTGTGTATGTGTCTCTGTGTGTGTGTGTCACACCGTCACACTGTCCGTCCGTCCCACTTTGAGTTGGGGGCGCGACAGCCGAACACGTCGACAACCGTGCCCTGGCGATGCCACAGAAGTGCCGAACACGTCGGCAACCGTGCATGGCGAGCCGTAGACGTGCCAAACACGTCGGCAACCGTGCATGGCGAGCCGTAGACGTGCCAAACACGTCGGCAAACCGTGCATGGCGAGCCGTAGACGTGCCAAACACGTCGGCAACCCTGCATGGCGAGCCGTAGACGTGCCAAACACGTCGGAAACCGTGCATGGCGAGCCGTAGACGTACCAAACACGTCGGCAACCGTGCATGGCGAGCCGTAGACGTGCCAAACACGTCGGCAACCGTGCATGGGCGAAGCCGGTAGACGTGCCAAACACGTCGGAAAACCGTGCATGGCGAGCCGTAGACGTGCCAAACACGTCGGAAACCATGCATGGCGAGCCGTAGACGTGCCAAACACGTCGGCAACCCTGCATGGCGAGCCGTTGGACGTGCCGAGCACGTCGGAAACCGTGCATGGCGAGCCGTAGACGTGCCAAACACGTCGGCAAACCCTGCATGGCGAGCCGTAGACGTGCCGAGCACGTCGGCGGCACGAAACTTCAGCCCCGGGGGTAATCGAGGTCGCTGAACACGAATCTGAAGACGACCAATCGATATCGATCGATATTATCGATTTTTTGAGGATTTTGTTCAGGCGGCACGAAACTTCAGCCCTGGGGGTAATCGAGGTCGCTGAACACGAATCTGAAGTCGACCAATCGATATCGATCGATATTATCGATTTTTTGAGGATGGCGTTCAAGCGGCGCGAAACTTCGGCCCTGGGGTAATCGAGGTCGCTGAACACGAATTTGAAGTCGACCAATCGATATCGATCGATATTATCGATTTTTTGAGGATGGCGTTCAAGCGGCGCGAAACTTCGGCCCTGGGGGTAATCGTGGTCGCTGAACACGAATCTGAAGTCGACCAATCGATATCGATCGATATTATCGATTTTTTGAGGATGGCGTTCAAGCGGCGCGAAACTTCG